>OY744515.1:109945021-110127521 GCA_963556195.1 Sepiola atlantica
AGATAAAAAAAATACAAATCCGATGACATCAGGATATATTAACACACCGATGATGCCAGGTTTTGGCGAAATATCTGTATCACTTTAAACTAACAAAAAAAAATGCTAGTTTTAATAAAAAAAAAGAAAACGAAAAAAAAAAATCGGTTTCGATTTAATGTTTTTCTTTTTTTTAATGGAAAAAAAAAATTGATATTGCATCTTAATGCTTATAAAGGTATTTATTATACCTATTCCTTATTATATATATATATATATATATAGTCTCGGAAGTTTCTCAACCATTAAAACTATATATAAAAAAAAACAAAAAAAAACAACTTATAGTCTCAAGTCTTCCAGTGGAAAATCACTCATGTAAGTCAATTTATTTTTTACAGTTATTATATTAGTTAGTTTCTAACACTATTTTAAGGGATCATCAGTTGTTTACCATGAAAAACTGTTTCGGGAATTTAAAAACAAGACAGTATTTAATTTCATGGCTTCCCAGCAGAGTTGATCAGACCCCATTTCCTTTAAAAGACAAAACCATAAACGTTCCTTATACTAAATCTACGTTTTGTTCCATATAAATGTTTTGCTAACTTATATTAGTTATTTAAGACATTAAAAAAAAAAAAAAAAAAAAAAAAATTCTTTACCTGCGCTGTTCGTCTGTCTAATAAAATTTATCCGTTACTCACAAAAATGTTGCTGCATTTTAAAGTGTTTGGACGAATCCATGACACTATTATTTAAGTGATTAATGTATTATTTTTAGTTTTATATTATAAATATAAAAACATCAACACATCAAAAAATAAAAGATAAATAAATAAATATGTATATACATATATATATATATATATATATATATATATATATATATATATATATATATATACATGCACACATACACATATATACCTTTAGTTTCTCCTTTTCTCCCTCGTCCTACTTTGTTGTCCATCTCCCCGTTGTTGTCAACCGCTAATAAATATTAATCTTCCTTGTTCACTATAGTTTGTGTAATCTGCGTTCACAACTGTCGACTTTTTTCTTTTCTGATTGTTTCAAATCTGCGTCTGTAAGTTAACCGTTAATTTGTTCTCTTTTTCTTCTTCTTCTTTGCCAACTCCCGGTGTTTAAAGTGAGCGTTCATAACTGTCGGTTTTCTTCTTCTTCTTCTTCTTCTTCTTTTTTAACATTTCTTTCTTTCTTTCTACTGTATTTTTATTGTTTTTCTTATTATAATTAGCAGATGTGTTATATATACGTTTATTCATATTATATAATTTCTATTTATATATACTATGATTTGTTCTATCAGTTTATTTTGATTAATTTGATAAGATTTAAAAGCATCAGGATGGCGAGTAATTGCCTTATTTAATTGTCCAAATATTTTATTTTGATCGCCACCTTGGTTAATCATTCTTATTATTAGATCAGAAATTGGGGGCATGAAATCTACTAATTTTAAATAATATATATATATAAATAATGTACTTGTTACAAATATCCAGGGGGTATAAATCCGAAGGAAGTTGAAACCGGGTTTATGAGAGTGCTCAATGAAAATTCAGAGCAAAAAATATTTTTTTTGTTGGTGATTTTATTCCATTAATTGCGACAAAATATATTCTGTTTCATTAACGCTTGCAAAAGCGTCAACTTTTCAAGATATAATGGAATCAAATGGCAAAGATTTTAAATTTAAACTTAACCTCAACCGGAAATTTTAAGATGCATTAGAGGGAGGGGGACAGGGATGGAGCTCTGCCTATAATGGGGACATGAGAAGGGAGGGGGAGAGGGGGAGACCCCAACAAGTCATGTTTCAAAAAGTTGCGTGGGAGGTTCTCTCGTGTCTGGGCCATCGTGACCTCAATTCCAGCCAGGGCGGGGGGGGGGGCAGGGGGTGGGGTAAAATTTAAAATGAGAATAGAATTATAATCATAGAGTTATAACTGTCATTTTTGTTGTAATAGGTAATTATCGTGTAGATTAAAATGTTTGATAATTTTTATTTAGGGTATTAATTGCTACTTTTGTATTCTATTTTAATATAGTTAATTATGGCTAGCTCCGTAATTGTAGTGAATTTTGTTGTGATAATATTTTTTAAATTGTGATTATATTATACTAAAATCACTACTAGTAGAATCATTATATAAAGAAGTTTGATGGTGTTACCATTTTTTAGTATTAATAAAATAGATTACAATAACAATAATAATAACAATGCCAATCATACCTACTATAGTCGCAGTGATAATAGCACTAATAAAAATAAAAATAAAAATAACAAGATAATAATAACAATAACGATAATAATAATAATAATAATAATAATAATAATAATAATAATAATAATAATAATAATAATAATATTAATAATAATAATAATACTTATCACCATTATTACCATCCTGCTACTTGCGAAGTCATTGGGCGAAATAAGTCTACAATTGATGGTAGGCTTTTATAGTTCTACTACCAATGACAAGGACCAAGTACCAGTCAATAATTAAGTGTTCAAGATAGTAATCGAAAGATTAAGTAATTGAGATTAGATTAGTCTAAGTGATATCAGAGTCAATAGCTATCCCAGTTATGGGTTTAGGTGGGAGATGATTTTGGTAGAATTGGTAGTATGACTGAGAGGCTATTGAGGCTGAGAATTATTGGTAATACTTAGAGATTTGATGTTATTGATAGTTTAGTGGGGTGGTTATATATTTATAGATTTTTAGATTAATCGGGACTGGCTGGAATTGAGGTCACGATGGTCCAGACACGAGAGAACCTCCCACGCAACTTTTTGAAACATGGCTTGTTGGGGTCTCCCCCTCCCCCTCCCTTCTCATGCCCCCGTTATAGGCAGAGTTCCATCCCTGTCCCCCTCCCTCTAATGCATCTTCAAATTTCCGGTTGAGGTTAAGTTTAAATTTAAAATCGTTGCCATTTGATTCCATTATAGCTTGAAAAGTTGACGCTCTTTGCGAGCGTTAATGAAACAGAATATATTTTGTCGCAATTAATGGAATAAAATCACCAACACAATATATATATATATATATATATATATATATATATATATATATATATATATATATATATATATAGTCTCGGAAGTTTTTTTAACATTCAAAACTGAAAAGAAAAAAAATTTGGTTGAAAGATTTTTGTCTAGTAAGTCAATCAATCTACTGCAATCACTATATTAGTTAACTTCCAAGAATTTACTCTAATATAAATATATTTTTATATATGTTTATTATATAAGGGGTCGTCACTTGTTTACCATGAAAACTGTTTCGGGATTTTAAAAACGAAACAGTATTTCTTGATCATGGCATCCCAGCTGTGTTGATCAGACACCACCTCCCTATTTAATAATTATTTTCTAATTAAAAGGTTTACGAATATTTGATTTAGTTTTGCCTCCAGATTTGTTTTTTTTTTAAGTTATTAAATATAGTTTCTCCTTACCTGTATTATTCCTTTCAAATTGAGTTTACTATTTTACAGAACATCTATTTTATAGAGTTAGATGATTACATTATAATAACCCCTTTTTTTCTTCTTGGTTATTTTCTTTATTTACAAATGTTTTAAAATAAAAAATGTATATTTATAAAAATATTTCATATATACATATATATATACATTTATTTATTTATTTATTTCATCATGGACTATTTACATATGTTATATATTTTTATAGTAGAGTTTTGGATTTCTTTAATCAATATCTTTTGATTTATTTCATATAATTTAAAAGCGTCAGGATAACGTGTTATTGCCTTATTTAATTGTCTAAATATCTTATTTTGATCTCCACCTTGTTTAAGCATTCTTATTACTAATGAAGTGATTGGAGGTATAACATCCATTAATCTTAAAGTAACGCGGGCTATTCTTAGAAATTCTGACATTATACTCCCATAAAATATATACATAGGACAGATACTACTTTTATGCGGCATACGAACGATATGAAAGGGAGAAGAATTTCTTTTGTCAAACATTTTATAAATAAATCTACCATTTTCAATTTTTATATCTAAATCTAGAAAGGTAGCATGTATTCCTGTATGTTCACAATTTAATTTTAACTCACTAGGATATATTAAATGTTTTGTATTTTCAAACTCATCTCTATCATTTATACAGACAAGGTCATCAATAAACCTCCTGCAGCCGTGGTAATTATACGTTCTAGATATATCATTTTTTATTTATATATATTAATGGTAATCTATAGTTTCCATATTGTATTAAATTCTGTACTAGGTCTACCTAAGAACTTATTGTCGCCCAAGATATGTGGTGCTTCTTTGAGTCGCCTTGCCCTCAACCGTTCTGAGAACAGTAGTTCGAATAAATCAAATAATACAATTTATAAATCCTCATATCAAAAATAGCTTTTACTGATTTCTATACTGTTCCATATTACGTGCTTACGTAAACAACTAAATTAACACACACGGTTTAGATTCCTTTTATTAAAAAACTGTGGCACTTATTTGATCTTTCATCACATATCTTTGTGTACATTATTGTTTTTCGTTCGTGAAAATATTGAATATAGATTCTACACAAGTGAAATCAAGTGAGACGTTTATAAATACGCCAGATAAAGTAAAAAAAAATACGTGAGTTTTGAGAAGAAGCCTACAGTAAAGAAAACAAACGTAAAGCAAATTGTCGAAGAGATTAGAATTAGTTATATATATATTTCATTGCCACTGCTGATTTAGCATTATTAGCATCATTAAACTGGGTTAGTTTTCGGGAGAGCTAGAGAAACATACAAGATTGAGTTATTCAAGACGTTCTTTATAAAAATAAAAATAATTTCCAAATTTCTCGATCTATTAATGTCCTCATATTTTCTTCGGACGAACTTTGCAAAAGGTTCCATATTTTTCCTGGAAACCGAATTGGAAAGAAAACAAAAAAAAGGAACAAATAAATTATTTCCATATTTTTCACCGTATAAATTTTGTGTTTCAGTCAATTTTATGTTTTCGTTTTCTTACGTGTCTTCCATTTCGGCGCCATCTTGCTTAGGGCAGATGATATTTCGTTTTCACTCGACGAAATGTTCAGATGTGGCCGCAGGGAACAAACACATTTTCCATCAGGACTCCTTAAATATGACAGATATTGAATATGCACATAAACACATATTTAAAACTCTTTATATATGAATATACCTACATACACACATACATACGTACGGAGAGTTTGAATTATCTGCTAGACACCATCCTCAGGTGTATCCTGTCACTTTGTACAAGAGTTTGTCAGGACAACCTGATATTATGAGATTTTACCCTACAAGTAAATCCTTACCAAATATTCAAAATAACATAGTATTCAAAGCTCAAATAAGAACATATGGACACGGCTACACACTATCTCATACAAGGAATGGTGCACCTTCCCTGAGTGGTGTTGCCTCATGTAATAGCACATAGCTGGATACTCCACCAGACGAGATGAATTCTTGCCCTGGAATCAGGTAAGATCAACAGACCACAAGAACGATATACTATAACATAATTAACTGGTCAATTAAGGAGAACAAAAATTAATCTTCTCAACGTCTTTACTAACTCAACGTTTTACATGTTAAGAACGACTTTAATTGAATATTCGAATATCATATAGATAAGTGTTAGCCCAAAGAAAACGTCCCCTTGATTTCTGTGAACTTCGACTAAAGTTAAATGAAACGTACACATATATATATATATATATATATATATATATATATATATATAGCATTAGTAGGACGGACACACACACACACACACACATATATATATATATATATATAGATACATACATACATATATATCTTTAAAAACTAAGGTGTGTTTGTATGTTGATATATTTGTATATGCAGCATAAATTGCTAAACAAATAAACCGATCATTATTAATTTTGATGCATAGCTGATATGCGTAAAGGACCCGGGTGTGGCCTATATTTAGTTTTATTTAGTTTTACTCAAATAGCTTTTCCTCGGATTGCTTGCCTTTGGAAAGCTTTCCCTGCTCCCTGTTTTCTTCACCTTTATAAACATGCATTATTTACATGCAATATGAATACACATTTTGCTGCCCAACTCCCCACTAAGCTTGACCCGTTATAAATTTGACCACTTATCACAGTAGCCCCCAGCGTCTCAGTGGCAATATGATTTTTTAGGGGGAAAAATTAAAAAAGAAAGACTATTTTGTCATACAGACGGTATGAAATGAACTATGGTAAAACGTATAATAAATTAACCCATAATAACACACTCTGTGACGTAAAAAATAACTGCGCGAGTTTTAAAGTTTTAGAACATGAATTTTTATGTTCGAAATATCAGTTAAAAAAGCTTCCATAATAATGCAATGAGAAAAGTACAACTCGTTTATTGCAAATTTTAAATTGATTTTCGGTAATTTTTCAGTATAATTTACAACAAAAAAATCGAAAAACAAGTCATACGACAAATAACTTTTACGAAACACATTAAAGTTAATTTTCTACCTACCTCTATACTTTAACGTTTTAAACCGGTTTAGAATTTCTTTTTAATTTCATAATTAGTATTCATTCAAAGCTCTCGCTTTCGCCAAACGAGAAACAAAATGGACGCCATTATTTAACTGGTTTGATAACTTAAAGAAAAAATTCAAAGATAATAAAATCAGTTTGCATACTTTTCATGCATACGAATGGGTAGAAGATTACATTTTAATGTGTTTGATGAAAGTTATTAGTTGCAATTTTTAAAATTTTAGGGTTAGGGTTATGTAGGGTAAGGTGAAAAAACTACGACACACGGGACGTATGCATCCCTAAATAGTGAGCATGTGTTTTCCCAATGCTCTAACTTAAATTTATGAGAATGCTGTAAAAATATCAACGCGTCAAAAGTCTTCTTATTACTTGACCTCATATTCCAAATGTTATTAAAAAATGTTCTTGTAAGTCAAAAATTGTAAACATGACCATAGTTGAAATTATTAATATATCTATACACGCGTAACGCCGGGTGAATATCGTTAGTCTTCTTTATATATATTTATATATATATATATATATATATATATATATATATATTATTAAAAATAACCGACAATTTTTGTCTGGCTATTTTAGTGTTGATCCCTTCAATTTTCCGGATTAAAATCTTAATCTCGGAAGGAAATTGGCTGATGAAACTGCCATAGTGTAAATGTTGGTCCAGAGTACTTTCTGACCCATCAGCCAATTTCCTTCCGAGATTAAGATTTTAATCCGGAAAATTGAAGGGATCAACACTAAAATAGCCAGAGAAAAATTGTCGGTTATTTTTAATAATACGTGTCTTAAAGAAAAAATGCTGCCTCGATACACACATATATATATATATATATATATATATATATATATATATATATATATATATATATGAATTATGACAATATATGTCTCATTTAATATTCCAATAACGATGTTTTTTTATTTTTTATTTTATATTTTAATTTTTTCACATTTTCAAAAAAAAACATAACATTCTTTTGAGATGTATATTTACGGCCCGTTTCTCTTGAGGTGAGTCAAATAATATTATTATATCAATATCGTTATTTCAACACTTCAAGATCATCAGAAAAATCCGCAAAAAAGAAAAGTTCTCAAATGTAAATGCCTTAAACAAAAACTACACCACACAGTAGGTCATTGTGGCGAAACAAAGAACAAAACAACCAAAAAAACAACCCACATGTGGGAAAAAAAGTCTCATTTTTGGCTCACCTCCAGAAAAACGGGCCGTAAATATACATCTCACGGGAATGTTATTTTTTTTGAAAATGTTAAAAAAAAAAAAAAATTAAAATTAAAAAAAAGTCTTTTCGACGTTAAAGGTTCGATCCTCAGTACGGGCGATACTAAGAATACTATTACGAATTACATAAGACTCCACTAGGTTATCGCTGACGGAACGAGAGTAAGGTAACTCCGTCGATTTATTAAAGGGTTCCGTTCGGAATTCCGTATAGTTTCCGAGTTTGACAGGATGCACCTGAAAGAAGCCGAAACGTTGTGAGCTTAACATCCTGATGGAAAGAGATTTTAACATGAGTAATGTCTAAAATTTCAGTAGGGAGAAACATGTAAGCTGAAATTGATATATAAAATAAAATCTACAAAATCGAGAAAAAGTTTATTATCCTATTTTCTATTTAAAATGATTAAATAACCGTTCTTTAATGGTTATTATTCTAGTATTTAACTCAAGGTTATGCATCGAAAAATCAAATTCTATTTGTCTAGGCAATTGCATGCAGGTAGCTATGAGTAAAATAACAATATTCATTTGGCAAAAAAATAGCAAAGTGCAACAAGCCATGTAAAGAGACAGGTGAACTGAATGTTTTTCCAAGGCCTTTTAAAACCTGGATATGGTAGTCATCTTCACGTCCTCGCCTGCCAGGTTGTTTCACGCAGCAGAAACACGGACATCGAATGAAGATATTCTTCTACTCAATCGAAAGCGACGGTGGTGTATCTTTTTCAGGTGCCCGCATAGACAATGGCTTAGCGCTAAGATGTAACACCTCTCGAAAGCTAGATTTACATTCGAGTTGATGACATTGTACCCTAGAATCATGTCTTATCGCACCCTCCTAGGCTCAAAATAGCAACTTAAACTGTGTTTCTCGCTTTATTGCAGATCATAATAGTGTTAATAACTTCAATAATATAAATCGCACAAATTTGAAATTTTGCACACTGAAAGAGTGCTCCTAAGTAGGTACGATACAAAAATACTTTGTAAATATATTCTATATTTCTAAAGTTATAGACATTTATGTATTTGTTAGCCATTTTTACTGTTTCTTGCTTTATTGCAGGTTTGTTAAAATACAGTTTATAGGCGATGAAAAAAAATTGACTTAGCAGGGTTAAATTATCATTTAGCTATTGTATTCCGGTTTTTAACGACGTGGAAGGTATATATATGACGTTAAATAAACGAAACAATAATTAGAGCCACAGGTCAAGGTGGAGCTGAAATGAAAGCGCGAATTGACCTTGTATGCCATGCCTTATTCCAACTTATTTTCCGGCTCAGGTCAAAATCTGAGATAAGTACCAAAGTAAGGATCTACAAAACGCTGATGCGACCGACCCTCTTTGATGGCAGTCAGTTCTGGTTAATGAGAGGGTAAGACGTTAAACGATTGGAAACATTTGATCACCATTTCCCGCGTCGCATCTTCCCTGTCCGATGGCAACACTTCCTCTCAAACAACACACTATACGGTCGCTGGTAAATTAACTCCATATGAAAGGTCATCCTCATCAGATGTCTATGCTGATTGGGTCATCTACGAAACAATTGCCACAGCATTCCTCCTGAGTTGCAAAAGGCGATGTGGTTGACAAAGAAAAACCTGCCCGATAGCGGTTAAAGCTGACATTGAATCCAACATGGGCCTCCGTATGTACGAGGGTTCGACGTTGGAAAAACGAGTAGATATAGATCACCAAATCGTTGACTTCAAATCGTCAGGTGTTGTCGGCGATCATGAGGGATGAAGTAGCAAGGATGGATGGGGCGTGTTCAATCCAGCATGTGTAAATGCTGTTTAAAGTATAAGTAAGTGAGTTCATCTTGCCACGATTATTACGGCGAGTTCAACCTATTTTGTTTGTGTTTCGAAATTTTGGAGATGGCGAAGTAATAATTTGTATAATTTAAAATATTCAGACTACTGTTTTGCCTCAGAGATGTTGTTTTATAAGTTAGGGGCGGGATTTATTAAGTGATGTATTAGATGACGTAAAACCAATCAGTGAATGGTTTGGAGAAATTCTTGTATTTCAGCTTTAACCTACAAAGATTTGAAAATCCGTAAAGTAAAGAGAGCAAACTAAACGAAACCAACCCTTAGACATGTGTGGTTAAAGATACAAATCAATCAATGTTGCCTACTGAAAACATGGAAAGAAAATGAAGGCATGATGGGCCCTCGATTTTCAGTAGAAAAAGGAACTTGTATTTATAGTAGATTTTTATAGGCGCCATTCATTTGGATAAGAGAAGAGCAACTGCTTTTAGAATTAACGTATTGAGAAGATAGCAGTTTTTTGAAAGTGAGAGTGGTTAAGTGGATAACGACACGGACTGAAGACCTGGGTGTTCTAAGTTCGAATCCAGTCGGTTCCACAGCACCACTTTCACTTGGCGATGCTGGCAACCTCCTCTTGGTCCTTCCCGTAAGTACCCGATGTCTTTCCAGAATGATGTCTAACTAGAATCATCTGATTCACACGAAAGAAGGAGAAGGAGAAGAAGAAGAAGAAGAAGAAGAAGCAGTTAGGTTAGTGACAGCAGAGAGTGAACATTGAGATTGACATTGACATTTAGATTGAAGGTGTTCGTTTAGGTGTCGTTGAAGAGAAGTTACTTTAAATTTATTACCGAATTACAAGCTATTTCGGCACGAAGAATAGATTATGGAGGTGGATATTTTACAGTTAAGCAAATATGTTATATCGCCAGTAAAGAAGGTGATGTTGTCGGGTGGATGAAAGAAGACTAATTTCCATTGGAAATGACCGTTTTCCGATTTATTAACTGTAAATGAAAATAAAGATTAATCGATAAAAAATTGCAGACGACGCTTTGATCTTTAGACGAGATTCCTACGACGATCTGCTATCGATTAAATCAAGTGTTATTGAAAGAAGGTCAATGGAAGAACAAATTGTAAGAACGAACTATTTTCAATGAATAAATATAAAATTTACTTTTCTATTAAAAAACTGCGATATTTTTTGAAATAGTTGAAATGTCTTATCACACATCGGTATCTTTTCTTCTTTTATTGAATTAAGATAGGTTGAGGTAGGAGTGAATTTAATTTGCATATATATCGATATTAACACATTTCTCTTTTAATTGACTCGGGAACAAGACACGTGTATGTACATTCCAAGATAAGATAAAAGAAAAAGGCGAAAAAAGAAATAGAAAGAGAGAACGAGAGAGAGATAGAGAAAGAGAAGGAAAATGTTAGAAATAGAAAAAGATTAAAGTAAAGTAAAAAGTGAAAAGAGAGATAGGAAGAGAAAGAGAGAGAGAGAGAAAGTGAGAGAGAGAGAGAGAAAGAGAAGGAAAATGTTAGAAATAGAAAAAGATTAAAGTAAAGTAAAAAGTAGAAAAAGAGGTAGGAAGAGAAAAGGAGAGAGAGAGAGAAAGAGAGAGAGAGAGAAAGAGAAGGAAAATGTTAGAAATAGAAAAAGATTAAAGTAAAGTAAAAAGTAAAAGGAGAGGTAGGAAGAGAAAAGGAGAGAGAAAGAAAGAGAGAGAGAGAGAGAAAGAGAAGGAAAATGTAAGAAATAGAACAAGATTAAAGTAAAGTAAAAAATAAAAAGAGAGGTAGGAAGAGAAAGAGAGAGAGAGAAAGGGAGAGAGAAAGAGAAGGAAAATGTAAGAAATAGAAATAGATTAAAATAAAGTAAAAAGTAAAAAAAAAGGAGATAGGGGAAAGAAGGTTAGAAAATGAAGAGTCATACAAAGAAATAAAGACAAAATAAAGAAACCGTGAAAAAAGAAAAAAAGAGAAAAAAATTAAAGAAAAGCGAAGAAGGAAAGGAGGAAAAGTTAAAGCAAAAATATTAAAAGGAAGACAATCAGAAGGATAACACAAAAAGCAAGTTTTAAGGCAATGAGAGAAAAGGCGGTGTAACGGAGAAGCAGAAAGAAGCGAATATATTAGAGAGAGAGAGAGAGAGAGAGAGTGCTCAATATAGGTACAGCGACAACAGATAATAATAAAAAATAAATAATATCTTGAGACGCATGCGTCAGCCAAAGTGTTCCATCGCGTTCGGCTTATAGCCAGATCAACAGGGCCCCTTCAGCTTCTGACCGTAACATCGAGAGAGATTTGCAAGCAACGGGCAGAAGATGGGAGAAATAATATATAATTGGATATAATTGATAAGTCGCCGTATCGATTGACAGATACGCAGCAAAAATAATACAACAATTGATTTCGACTGATAACGGTCAATATCTCAATAATCTAATTAATAATGATGAATCAGAGTAGAGTAAGAAGACTCTAAGAAGAAGCGAATATGTTAGGCGACAATGACCTCCTTAGTTGAACTTGTATAGAATGTAATACAATATGGAAACCATTAATTATACATACTGGATTAGAAATAATATATATATATATATATATATATATATATATATATATATATAGTAATATTTTGAAATAAATAGAAATTAGTAGCAATCTATATTGATAAGTATTACGACTACACCTCTAAAACAAGAATGGATTTAAAGCTTTTGAAATTCATACTGAAATTTTTAGCAAGGACTTGTGGTTTAACGGATATAAGTGCGTAATAATAATCAGTTCTAAGTGACAGTCTTCTGGAGGTTGAAGGTTCAATCCTCAGTGCGGGCGATGCTAAGAATGTAATTACGAATTAGTTAAGACATGGATTAAATTACGGACATGTTCTCGAGTTCGACGAGATGCATCTGATAAAAGTCAGAGGTTACATCGGCCGAAACCTTGTGAGAATAACATCCAAGATGAGAACAGTCGTCCCAATAATACAAATGCGTTATCCGTAATAAATTAGAGCACAAATATCGGAGAGAGGGAGAGGTTGTAGAGAGTAGGAGAGGGGGAAGAGTGAAAAGAAAAATGAAAAATGAAACAATTTTAATGGTTGATACTTTAATTATCGGCGTTAATTAGTGGCCGCTATTGGTGTAATTTGGCTGCTATTGGTGTACTATAAGCACCAACAATCACAGTCTTGAGGATTGATAATTTGTTTATTTTGATTTTTCGGAGTACTACTCTCACTTTGGATGTTATTCTCACAACGTTTCAGCCGATATAACCTCCGAACTTCTCTAGGTGTGTCTTGTCGAACTCGGGATCTGAACCAAATTTACGACGCACTCATTATTCAAGTGACGGTCTTCCGGAAATCAAAGGTTCAATCCTCAATATGATACGAGTAATACAAGTACTTAATAAGTCTACTCTGTCATGGCTGACAGAACGATGTGACAAAGTATCCGGGGCCCCATGGGGATCGGATACCCTGGTGACGCGCTAGTATGCATCTTGATGGTGATGCTATGCCGACTGAGAGCTCTGCGTCGAGACCAAGTTGAGATATAAAACTAGTATATATTGACGTAGACACAAACTTATTCAAACGATAGGAACGGGACGCCTGCTAAACTCGGTAGGTCGTGTTTGATAGTCAGAATACATTGCCTTCCAAGGCAAGGAGACAGTTGCCAGATGGGAGGTAACGATTATGAAATTCCATAATCTTAAATTTAATTCTGAAGTGTCAATTAAGCGATATTATTGTTTGGGGTGAATGGCGCATTTTGGAATTATGATTCTGTGAAAGCTGTGTTAACTTGGCAGAGATTTATTTAGGCCTGTCATCGTTAATGGGAAAAATTAATTTAAAGACTGAAGAATTTAAGATGTTTTTTTAGGAATAGGAATGTTTTTTAGGAATAGGAATTTTTTTAGGAATAGGTATCCCTAGCTTTGCAGTCGTGACGTAATTGTGACGTACGCAGTTCCGAATACGAACGGAAACAGCGCAATTAAGTTCATACATTTACCGAAACATAAGAATAATAAAGTCCTATTATTTGAGTGAGATTTTTCAATCAATTAGAAAGATCAAGTCCCGAATTTTACGTAAATCTTTGATACCCTTAATACTTTTTCAACTTTTCATTTAAAATGATTTGCATACCGTTTCATTGATCTTTACTAAAAGGTTGTTTTCGTTTAGGTATAAGTTAGGGTTAGGGTAAAAATAGAGCTCGGTTCGTATTGTGTAGAAGTACTGAAACAACATTACAGAATACACTCACATACATCAGTTTCTTTCGTTCACAAAAAGAGGCTAATAATACATTCAGTTTGTTCGGTGAAGTTCGTTAGCGTTCGCCAGTCTCGGATGTCTCCGTTGAAAGTCGGAATTGATGACGTTAGTACTGAAATTTTCTTGGATACCTATTTCTAATCAGTACAAGTATAATTCCAAAATATGCATCTGGCTGATATCATGATTTCGTAGTAAAATCAAAAAATATTTTTCGCACACGATTTTATGAATATATAACTCCAATGTACATAATTCCCACTTAATTATGATTCGAGAACTCATTGCATTTGAATCCGAAAAAACAACTTTTTTTCACTGATCTATATATTGTATAAGGCGAGTCACTCACAAAAGAAATTCCACCAATGGAATATGTAATAAAATTCAGACTGTTGTCCGTACCCAACAATATGTTGTACAAAGAAACCCAAGTCGATTCCTGACTTGCCCACCCCGTTTCAGTCAGGAATGCCCAACAGTCTTTATTTTATTTACATCAAATATGGTTGGGTTGCAGAAAAAAAATGCAAATTGTATTAACAATTCCATGGATGTCATGGGTTGGTGCTGGTCACTATGTATTACTGAAAATTATTTAAACGCAATAACGCTGTCATCTCGTTTGTTTTTTGTCGGCGTACATCAGTCATGAATCCGTTACACTGTATGCACACTTAATCTAAATTATCGCAAAATGTTAGTTGTTTGGATAAAAAACTATTATTACTAGAAAACTACCGAGTGAGAACATACACCACACTTTCATCCTAGTCAAATGACCACAATCTCAGAAAAATAACTTTTTTTACGTTGCATCACTGTTATTCCTAAAGAAAGAGGTAATGTCTGTTATTTTCGGATGTGAAGTAGTAATTCTCCATACTATTTCAGTCTCTACTACACTACCACCTCCAATACTATCTCATACTAAATACATTGTACAATAGTCAGTCACTAGTATTGTTCTAGATTCAAACAGACATACATAGCGACGGTCGTGTTTGGGAAATGGTTTAACTGACACCTTAAAGGTCATAGGTGTCCTCAAAGCTGAAGTCAATGAAACCACATAAATTCCGGTTGGTGTTTTTCTGCATCTTTTTTTATGTTCGTGTCTTCTCATTTCAACATTCTCTTTTCTTTTATATATTTTTGGTGTGTGTATAATTTGAAATAAAAGTAACACACCTCTGTCCATTTTCACCTTCTATTTCTCCCCTCTCTTCCCCAAAACAGCAAAACACATTTTCTTAGCTTTTTCTTTTCTTTTCTTATTTCTTTTCACGTTGTGTGTGGTAATCAGTTTTCTTTTTTCCTGTAATGTTAACGAAGATCCTGGTCACGGCACCAGATCACCGCCTGTTATATACGCATTTTTACTGATGGGTGTATACCCCATTATACACCCATGTCCTCGTTATGAATCCAGGTTCTGTATCGCCTGGAGATGAAAACACTCGTGCGCTGATGATAGTATATACGAAGGTGTTTTTATGTAGGTGACTTGGATTATTCATAAAATCATAATGGGAATGATATAAAGACTTTTACATGCAGACTGTCGCAGCAGACTGAGTAAGAGAGAGAGACAGACAGACATACAGATAGATAGACAAATAAATCGCTCGTCTCGTTGCACCTAGTTACATTGTACGCGTACGGGAGCTTCACGGAAAACGGCCGGGTTGCGTCGCTTGCTTACGTTGTGATCCAAAAAAAGACAGAAAATAACCGTCTGGAAGTCACATGGTTTCATCAACTTCCGCTTTGAGGTTACCTATGACCTTTAATGTTTCACTCCACCCCTTTTTCTAAACACGGCCTTCGCTATGTAAAGCATAATCTCTATTATTAATAGATCAGTAATAGAAGATTAGTAATAGAAGTAGGAGTAGATTTATTTATCTACCTCCCACAAGGTAAGATGTGACACAAGGTCGGGAAAGTGGGATTAGATAAGCCAGCGCTCGAGAGGTGAGCACTCTGGCCATTTAAAAATTGCCTGCGTAGCCCCGTCGGCATTCCCCGGTGGGGGTGCTTCAGACAGTAAGCAATAAACTTACTACTCCCCAAAAAGGGGAGGCGAAGCCTGGGAGGGTGCACCTCGAAGTAGGAGTAGAATCTCTATTATTACAAGAAAAAAGAGTAGAATTTCGGCCCCAGATATGCAGATAGATACTCTTCATTATTAATAGATGTTATATTAGTTAAAATATTATTATGTAGACGACTTTTAAGAGTTAAACAATTCAGTCCATTTGGATGAAACCGAGGTACCTCTCTGAAATATGTAACGTATAGTTTTTAAAATAAATAATTTCATTGAATGATCTATTTTATAAGTGAAAAAAAAAATATATATATATATATATATATATATATATATATATATATATATACATTGTAAATGATAACAAGATATTCATATTAATATATTTTAGAAGATGGTGTAATATTCGTTCAAAACTGTTTCTCGCTTCGTGGTTTTTTGGCTAGGATCATTGTTCGTTCGATAAAAGACTAAAACGTTCTTTTCACGTCATAATCGCACCACATTTGTTTAATTCTAACGATAATGTTTCGAATAAATAAAATATTTTCACGTTACAAACGAACCAAATATTTAAAAATATTGTACTCGTATGTTATTTTTTAAAATCAATCGTCTTTAGAAGTTTTGAAGACACGTTCATGAGTATATAAATAATTGTTGTTTTTCAATTGTCATTTTCCATCACGTTTAAATATCATTTTCATAATTTTCATTATATATATATATATATATATATATATATATATATATATATATATATATATATATGCTTTTTAGCTATCCGACAATATGTACTTCAACCCTCTGAAGATTTACAAAATAAAACTAATTAATAATAATACACTTATCCGATGTTTGCCATGAAACACGCGTAAGGGATAAATGAGAATAAATTACTTTTGTGTGTAAAATTGAAGATGTAAAAAAAACTCATCGAAGTACAAAAATAAAGAAGTTGTTGAAACAAACCAATAAACATTATGGTTTTTGATTAATTCCCCATAGTCTATAGATTGCAAATATAAGATATATACACCTTTAAATGTTAACATTCAAAAGTGTATACATATAAAGTTTTCTTTTGAACTTTTAATGTTTTTTAATAAACTGATCATTATGAATTTTTGAATATATATTCTCCGCAAGACAGTAAGTAACATGGCCAGATTATTTAGGGGGTTCTTCACTCTCTGCACAAAAATCGTTTTAAAAAAAGTTAGATGAAATATAATAGATAAAAAAATCGCCCTACATCAGATTTTGAGTTATATTAAGTAATACATTTTTAAAACGATGAGTGCGAGCATAAACCCCACTAATATGTATGTTATTGATAACATCGTAAACTATATGAATTATGGAATATGTATTCTAGTCAACAGGGTGAGTAATGTAGGCACATTATTGTTTTGTTCGTAAAATTTACGATTTAAGGCATTGCCCACGAAACTGTATCATGCCCGCAAAGAAAGAAAACATTAAAATTTTAAACTAATAGAGAATTGCAATGATGTTATTTGCACAACTGATGAGGCAGCACTACTTGCGAATCGGTTCATCTTGAACTTAATATTGGACTCCGCAAACCACTCATTCCACCATTGTCATGTCCGAGATATCGGAAAACAACCTTGAAACCTACAAAGTGTGTGAGCCTTATCTTATTCCAGTTTTAGTAATTAAGAAATGCTTTGCTGAGCTGGCCCCTGTCTTCTCCAAACTCTACAATACATGCCTTGCCGAATCTTGCTTTTCTAGAGACTGGAAAATTGCCTCTGCGGTACCAGTCTTCAAGAATCCTGGTGATAGAACTGTCCCTAAAAATTATTGCCCTGTAAGTCTACTCCTACTCTTTGTTAACATCTTTGAAACCTTAATCAATCTAGTAATAGTCAGTCACCTCGTCAATACTAAACTTCTTTCTGACCACGAGTATTGATTTAGGCAAGCACATTCTACTGTGGATATCCTAACGGTAATCACTGAACGCATATGCTATGCACTAGACAAGGCATGTTAAACTAGGGCAGTTGTGCTTGACATATCCAAAGCCTTTGACAAGGTCTGACATTATATTTTCTCATGAAAATTAATTCGTATATTATTACTAGACGATTATTTAATATAATTAGAGTCTTCCTAACTAAAAGAAAGATCCAGGTTGTCATCGATGGTAATATATCCAAACAACCTGACTTAATGCGGGTGTACCCGAGAGGTTGTTTCGTTAACATTTATTGTTTCTAATCTTCATAAACGACCTCCCTGATCAAAATGTGTTCGATATGGGTTTATGTGTTAATGGCACCACGCACTACTCTCAACATGTATGTAAAACGGACGCGCACATATCCAAGGTAATTGCTGAATACTTAGAAAATGTCCTATAGTCTGTAGTTGAATGGAGACAAAAATGGATAGCAACATCTAATGCAACTAAGACAAATTACAAGAGTCCTTTTCAACCACCGATTATCATGTCAAATAACACCCTACCCGAGAGCCCAACATTCAAACACCTCGGCTTAACATTCACAAGGAAACTGGGCTCCATCTACCGCGCTAGAAAATTTCTAACACCTGCCAGTCCCCTATATGTCTACAATGCCACCATCCGCCTATGCACGGGGTATAAATCTCGCATCTGAGTTGGAGCACCATCAACTAGCCTCCCTCTCGTAGACAGGATCCCAAAAAAGAGTCTGTAATCTATAAGGTCCTGCACTATCTACCAAGCATGAGCCCCTGTGCCATCGCCTATATGTTGTATCACTGTGCTGGTTTTACAAATACTTCAATAGAATGTGTTCCGACGAAATTGCTGCTCCAGTGCCCCTTCGATCAAGCCGACAATCGGCTCAATCCTATCCATTCCTTGTGGTGATCTTCAAACGCCGGATACCTTTTTACTCTAATAGCTACTTTTCCCGACCTGCTAGCCGTTGGAATTCTCCTTCCTCTTCCATGTTTTATATGCAGAAATTGAAATGTAATGTAAACAAACATCTCGCTACTTACTTGCTCGTGTGAAATAGCCCCTATAAATCTGTAACTAATCCGCAGTAACCCCTTATGTTTCGGTGGCAATGTGACTTGTTTGTGTTGCATGGAGTTAAATAACATGAGAATCATACAATAGATGCGTAGTGTGAGTCTAAAAGACAGACTATGTTCTGATGAGCGTAGAGGAAGATTAAATGTTGACAGTATGTGTGCAAAACAAGGGTTAGTAGATGTAGAACAGTTAAGGTAGCAGGTCCAGTTCACAGGGGAAAACCAAGAAACATTTAGGAGGAAGTGATAAAAACGGACTTGAGAGACAAATTGATAAACAAAAACATGGAAGGTTGGAAATCAATTTCTGAAAGCCGTGCAACAAATGCCAGCATGTATGACATATTTTAAACTGGAAGATGATGATGATGCTGCTGCTGATGATGGCGTGCATCCTAGAATGTATGTGTATGTATATTGGTTATGCACACAGGGCATGCTCTGATAGACTCGTCTTGTTTACCTACATATACATAGCTATCGTATCACAGAGTCTGTTGCATTTAATGAAGGGTGTTCAAGTGTGTTACAGTATACGTTTTACTATTTATGTCCGTATGCCTATCACCTGATTCACAGTCGACTAGCTGCAATTACGACATTGTATATTTTCTAACAAAATACTATATTTATTGCTTATACCCATCATAGTTATTTTCTAATATAATTGGTTAGCAAGTTACCATTGTTTTGTAAGTTTACTTTCAATTTAACAGTTTTAATTCAAACATAACAACTAATTAGTCAATACTGTAATAATTATTAATTATTATAATGAGCTAAAAACTTCGTCCCAAATATTTTAAATACCTAGTTGGTAGAAATGTAACAATGTTAAACTATTCCTAAATGTCTTTTTTTCTCGTTCACTTTAACTTATGCCGTTCTCGCGTATCTTAGTTCTTTTAACGGGTGATGGAGTTATCCTTATACGTGTGTGCGTGCACATAATTCCACCTGCCACTCTTAAAATGTGTTACACGTATGTGTTTGTGGGCTTGTATTCAATTCTTTAGCAGTTCCCTCTCTCTCTCTTTTTTAAGCGATAAGTGACAATTGTCTAACTGGTCATTTCAACGTTCAAGCGTAAATTTACGTTTATTTTGCTATTTTTCTTTTCGTTTTCTTTCACTGCTGGGTTGACTATTTTTATTGACGCTCCACATGTAGTAGCCTAAGAGAAGTTAATAACGCCAAATATTAGATTTACTAACTCGTGAGCCGTATGCAACCACTTGATATATGATATGAAATACGAACAGTAAACAACGCAATTTTGTTGTTGGCCCCTATCTTTATGCTTGGCCTTTTCCTGCAAATACATTCATTTAACGTCGAAGATAAAAAGAAATTCAAAACCTCTCTTTAATGATGTCAATTGACTTCGCTGTGTTTTTTAAATTCTTATTGTAGTGTAAGATTCAATTAACTAATTCCGATGCAGATGAACTTATTTAACGAAGAGTATCCTTATGTAATCGATGTATTGATTTGTTACGTCTGATCTTTTCGTTTCCCATTGATAAGGCCCGATATCTTTTTTCGATTTGTTAGACCTGGTCGTTTATTTTTCTTTTTGTCTTATATTGATTCAAAACGAAATCGGCTTTTAACGCACAGAAAACGTATTCTGTGACGTCGAGCATGAAGAAAGGCAAAATAAGAAAGCATCGGTGGCCGCCATTATTCAATATTTGGCGACATAAAACAGGCAAATCTGAAAGCTTCTAAAAACCGATTGATTATTATTATTATCATCATCAAATTTCGATTCAAAAATGTTATTGACCCCAACAAGGCACACTGAGTAAGTGGTTTCTGTATTAAGGTGCACGATTTATAGGAGGCAACCTGGGTGAGAATTTAGACAGCCAGATGTTTGTTCACATTACATTTAAATTTCTGCATGTGGGTACAATTGAGAGAAACATGAAGGAAGAAGATACTTTCAAATGCTAGCAGTCTAAGGAAAGAAAACATCAGAGTAAAAGATTATCCAATATCTATTGATTTCTACAGCGAAGAGGGGGGGGGTTACGGGGGTACAAGTGCAGTAAGTTCATCGAAGCACATGCCGTAGAAGTATTTGTAAAACAACCATAGTGATGAAACATTGTGGCGATGCGACCGCCGCTGGAGCTTAGCAGACAGTTCGGGACCTATCATGTTATAAACTCTTTTTAAACCCTGCCCAAAAGGAAAAGCTCGTTGTTGATGTACCAAACCAGATGCACGAGTCATTCTTTTAATGGACATCGCTCCAGACAAGGCATGAACCCACTTGATGTAAGGAGCTAAAACTAATACAACTTCCAGGTCAAAAACTATCCAACGATAAGTGTTAGATGAATCAATTCCTACCCAGAAAACAGCAATTCTTCCCCTTTTGTCAGAAACATCGCCCATGAAATGTGAAAACTAAAGGACAAAATAAGGGAAGTGAAAGTTACGAGGCTGCCGAAAGTAAACCTAAGATCAACTTTAATATAACTCGATAGAAGTTATAATAATATGTTTTGTACCTTGTAGAGGTAAATGCTTCTTTGTTGTGTGAATCTGATTAGCTGTGAATTCGTTCGCAGCTGATATCTTTATATGAATGTGACTTGCATGTATTTATTGAATAAAAACAAACCACGCGTGTAACTGAATATATTCAAACATCTTGTTTCGCTTGGAATCCTTATTTGCCAGTTGATATATTTGACTTTACCACGTTCTTTTATGGGTTTATTTTCGAAATACTCGCCGTCAGCTGCTATAACTTAGTCAGAAGTTATTAATAACAAAAGTAACCAGAGTGTAAAGTCCTTAAAAGAGGATGGTTTATTACAACGTATATATCTTGTACAACACAATAGCACTACCGGTAATCCAATAGGATTAACATAATACATGCGAATACCATCGAATACACATACTAGTCATATATATATATATATATATATATATATATATATATATATATATATATATATATTCTACAGACTGGTTCACTTCTTTAGTGACTGAGAGGAGTCCGGTATCCCATCACAACAAACTTTCTAATCTCCTAGAGTGGTGGTTTTGTAGGTTACTGTCGGGTGTGAGACGTTTTCTAGTCAGTTCCAAAGATGCTACCTTCTTTGCAGCAACCTTAAAGGTTCTTTTAAATTGAAATAAATTTTATCTTGAATAACTCGTCCCATTATTGACTGAATTATTTTTTGTGGTTTAGTCGCCAATTGAGTTATCCCCCCTTTGCAAATTGGTTGTTTGGAGTCTCTAACCGCTAGATCGCTCTGGTTGGAAGTAAATTTGCATAGGGAGTGGATTTATCAGTATAATAACTTTACTCTTTGGATTGAAGGTGTGTGTTGCTCAGTGAGCAGAGTGAAGTGCAGAGAGGAAGAGGTGAAGTTGGCAGTTGGCAGTTGGCAGTTGATGGAGCATCAGAATTTTATTTTTCAAGAAGCATTCTTTTACAGATAGACCAGAATTTCATCATGAAAAGTGTGTATTCAATTTTGTCTCCATGAGTTTACACTATGACATGAGTTCTGTTTGAACTGATGAGCTACAGCATGACGCAGGATGGATAGATAACGAATAAAACATGTGAATGTGACGTCACCAAGAAGCACAGGAGACATCTTCTTTTCATGTGTATTTAGAAATTTATGAGCGAACTTGTTTGCAAGAGACGTTGCTTCAGTCTGTCAGGATCACTAAAAGGACTCGTGCAGGAACGTGCTTAGGTACATCTATGTAATTTATTTGATTGTGACTTACAAGACATTAGTGCGCCTCTCAGAGGAAATGTATATGTAACACTTTCAACATACTTTGAAGAACGACATATTGACTCTTTTTAGTGGGCCATGACACCCGTTCTGTCCTGTGAGACAATGGATACCCCTGTAAGTTTGGTTTCACGTGAATTGTGAAACAAAGGCTGCGCAATCCTCATCAACAGCTCTTCTGAGTCGGCACTTGATTTCAGTTGCAAGGAGAAATCAAGGACGACTGGAAACAATGTCGAGATAAGCGGAGAGCACATACAGCACCTGTGATTCCCATTTTTTGCTGTCACCGTGCACACTTCGCTTGTAGATGCTGCGAGAAATAAAATGACAAAATATGTAAGAAAAGAGATAGAGACAAAGAGAAGTAAGAAAAGGGAAATAAGAGATTTGCAAGAAAGAGACAGAAGGAAGAGGGACAGATTCTATTATAACATCACAACGCTCGCGCTCGAGAGAGAGAGAGAGAGAGAGAGAGAGAGAGAGAGAGATAAGATATGGGCAGAGAGATCGGCAGAATAGATGGAGAAAGGTGGCAATTATGACATCACATGAGTTTCATTAATATTTGTGTATGACTGTTTGACATCTTTACCTGAAGCGGTAACTGCGGGCTGCTGGTTATTACTCTAAGATTAACATTCTCTTAACGTTTTTGTTAATTTGAAAGCGGCAGCACGATATAAACTTGGAATTTCCAAATATTTTTTTAAAACATTTTCTGATTTCGAAATATTTAGTAATATATCTAAAAACTAGTGTACAAACAATCTTCGGTTTTCTCTATATATATTATTCTTGGTTCCGTTGGGTAGAAAAAATGACATATAGTGCTGAAGTACTTAATAAGAATGTAATATTTATTCATAATATTACAGAATTTCAGATCTACACGGTACCTAAGGTTTCAAGCTGGGGAGGGTGGACTCAAGCGAGAAAATGCCATCATCTCGAGAGTTTAAATTATAAACCGTTCTATTACTTTCGTCAGCCATCTTTTGACCTGTAAGGTTGCCAAGTCAGTTGCATCATAAGTGTTATATATATATATAAGATTTTTTATTCATAAGCTATAATTATCTACGGACACGTGTTTCGCCTTCAATACGGCCAATCAGCGTGAGATTGAAAACATTGAAGCTGCAGTCGAGAATCTTTACCTGAAATGCAGGAATATTTTACCGCACTTAAACGTTTTTGGCTTTTTTATTTTTTTTTTGGCGATAAAAACAGCTGAACATGATTGGTTATCTTACAGTGATTAATTTCCTAATTGCAAGAGGAAGATTTATTCTTCTTACACTGTGTTTCGACCTTTTATATGAGGAGCATATATATTTTATTATCCATGAAATATAATCATCCACCAACACATGCCGTCGATAGTCTCATCAGCGTGGCTGGCTATAGCGAGATTGTAAACTTCAATCACGTATATATATATATATATATATATATATATATATATATATATATATATATATATATATATAATGTGTGTGGTTCATGTCGTATTCAAAAAAGTATATATGTATAATTTTACCGTTGCTATTTCTGACGGCATGTAAACTCTAGTGTGTACAGATTTCAGGGAAAGTTACGTCCATGCCTTTTCCGCACATCCATGGTGAACATAAAGCACTTCGTTTTGGATGTTCATCTCCGTATTTCCAATACGTTTCTTACGATACTGATGGGTTCTACTTTATCAAAATCGGACTATCAAACATTGAATAACAAATAAACTGCATAAAGAACTCGTATGCTTATCACAGTTTCTCAAAGGCCCAAACTGCTCGCCAAACCGTGTTATTTACACGGACAGCTAAAGAGGCTGAGCAGGATGCCGCTTCTAATGAGCTTCGACACCCGTCATTACGCGATGTCTTGTTAAGACGCGTTACGTTAAAATACATTGAATAATGGATGCTCTTATTACCACATATCGATTGAATGCACAGTGCGTTCCAAGCTTTTTATCTTAAACGTGTAAATTGCCTTCTACGCATCTCTACGACACATAATCTTAATACACTAGCATTCGTTGTCTACTTGACATATTACAAGTTTAATAAAACACCACATAGATTGAAGTTTACATGTTTTTGACTAATGAAGAACAAATGTTCAAGAGAATTTACAAGCACAAAAGACCAATTCAAACCAACAATAAATGAAACGCTTATGCTGTTATATACTTAAACACGATCACTCCTTTAACTGCCTAAATTATATTCTAGATAAACCTATACAAAAGAAGTCCACATACAAATTAATAGAATTGTCTATCATAGCCCACTCTTAAAATATAATTAAATTAATAAAATGAGCTCCGCCTCTTATCTAAGATTATCTACTAGAAAACAACACGCATTTATACACAGTGAGTCCCTGTGTAAAATAATGTTTTTTGACTACTCCCCTTCCTCGCATTGTTTCTATCTTTTTTACTAATATATATATATATATATATATATATATATATATATATATATATATATATTATGTATATATTTTATGTATATATATATATATATATATATATATATACACGAGAGGCGTTCAATAAGTAATGCCCCTGACCGATTTCCTATAGCAGTAGATTAATGAAACTTGGCACAGTTATTAGTCTTTCTCTACATAGGAACCACCCAGAGTTATGTATTTCTCCCATCGTTTGATGCAGCTCTGGACACCGTTTTTGTAGAACACCCCAGGTTGATCCTCCAACCACGTCGTAACTTTAGAAATTAAGGCTGTATCATCTGGGAAATGATTTCCTTTCAAAACAACTTCAAGGCTGGAAAGAGATTAAAGTCAGAGGGTGCAAGGTCACGAGAGTAAGGGGGATGGGGGAGTATTTCATAGTCACACGCCCGTGATTCTTATCTGGCGACATGCGAGTTGTTAACCGGAGCGTTAACCATGCAGGAGAAGGATAGCTTTGCTGATATTGCCCTCTTGATTTTGATAGCTTCTCTTAATTTCATCAAAAGTGAAGTGTAATAGGCTCCTGTAATTGTGGTACCCTTTGCCAGGTCACCTGTTATCACTACTCCGTCCTGGTCCCAGAAGACTGTGAGCATGACGTTGTCAGCGGAGGGCTGCACCCTTGCTTTCTTTAGAGGTGATGAGTCCTTGTGCTTCCACTGCATTGACTGGGCTTTGGTTTATGTATCATAGTGATAGGCCCAAGTTTTATCCTGTGTAATCAGTCTTTTGAAAAACTTTGACTCATCTTCTTTGCACATCTCCAAATTCATCCTCGAGCACTCGACGCGTTCTTGCTTCTGGAAAAGTGTGAGGAACCTGGGAATCAATCTGGCAGACACCTAATGCATATGCAAATTGTCATGAAGGATAGTTTCCATAGATCTTGTACTAATCTTGACGTCTTGGGTTATTTGGCGGATAGTAATGCATTGATCTTCTAAAATGACAGCCTCAACTTGACGGATAGATGCCTCATCAATGACAGAAGAGGGACGACTAGGTCTGAGAGCTGTTTCCACAGACTTCCGGCCATGTTTGAATTCACGATGCCAGCGGTTTACAAGGTCATATGATGGAGCATCATCACCATACGTTTCTTTAATTTCATCAAAAGTCTCTTTTGGTGTGCATCCTTTCAAATACAAAAATCGGATCACTGCGCGACACTCAACTGGTCCATTTAAAACCTGACTCAGTTCAAACACCTGTAAATCAGAAACCACAATTAGCTCAGAGCTATTTGTTGCAACATAACCCATACAGGCATAAATCATTACACATGCAAAATTTCATCTACATCAGACAACTGGAAGTGAGTCAGGGGCATTACTTATTGAACGCCACTCGTATATATATATATATATATATATATATATATATATATATTGAATAAAATATAAACTTAAAGTAAACTTTTAGTAGATAGAACCTACAGTGAAATGATTTAAGCTCAATATACGAGATAGAGCAATTATAAAGATAGACGAAATAAGAGTGATAAACATGTACGAATGTCCAGATTTATTTCAAACTTCGATTGTTCAATGCAAGGTATAATCTGTAATAAACTAATGTTATCTTGAACAGCACTAACAATTAGGCTAAATACCTACTAACTTCTCTTAATATCCTTAATTACGCAGAGATTTTTACCCCAGCTACACCAGATGCACTTTAAAAAATCACAAAATAAATTTTCATTAAAACCCATCGATTAGACTAATTTGTCCATCCAAATCTGACCTAGGCATTATAAGCAACTTTTCTTTTAGATAGAATCATTCCTAACTTAAAAGAAAAAAATACATACACCCTTTGGCAATCCTCTGTGTATGTCATTATTTGGTTTCTAAACCTCAGAGGTTAATCTAACTCTAACTTGAATTTAATCACCTTCGACATTAACAATTACTATCAGTCCATTTCTCCTATCCTACTAAACAAAGCTTTAATCTTCGCTAAGAATAATTCAGACATCACAGACATAGAGATTAAACTAATAATTCTGGCCAGGAGATCCCTTTTAGAATTTGACAATAAATTTTGAACCAGGAAGGATACCCCCAATAATTTTGATATCACTATGGGAGCCTCGGACTCTGCCCAGGTTACTGACCTTGTCGGATTATACTTGTTGAGAGAATTGAAGTTTGACTTCGGACATTTACACGGTGGGCTATACAGGGACGATGCAATTTTTTTCTCTAAGGAGAGATCTAGACAATACAACAATACCATTAAAAACCTACACAATTTCTTTAAAAACTTCGGATTAACCATAACTATAGAACCCGAGAAAAGAATATCTAACTTCCTTGACCTAACACTGGACCTCAATTCCGAACCATTCAGCCCCTACAACAAACCAAATCTAACCCTATTCTACGTACATAAGCTATCTAACTACCGAAAATCCATCATTAATTCAATAGTCCCCTCAGTTTCAAATAGAATCTCAAGGTTATCTGCTAATAGATCCATCTTCGAACAAAATTCCAGCTTCTATAATAATGCACTCCTTAACTCGGGATACACTAATTAAATATGAAAATAACCTCTCTATCCAGAAAGAACAAACTTTTAAATGTAATTACACACAAAATGGCAATACAGGAATAACAACGAGCTAGCACCACGCTACCCAAGAACCCCAAGACATATATAAATAGACCCACTAAAACTATCAATATTGCCAAACCTGCTTACCCTCAAGAACGCAGTAAAATAATTTTAAAAAATAAGAAGAAAGAATAGTATTTGGTTTAACTCACCCTATAATTGCAATGTGAAAACTAATATAGCTAAGGAATTTTTCAAAATTTTAGATAACTCATTTAAGCACCCACATAAATACGGCACTATTTTAAATAATAACTCTATTAAAATTTCCTACTCCACAATGCCCAATATAGCACAAACCATCATCACATCTAACAACAAAAACATTAAATCTGCCCAACAACCAGCACCTACTATACACCCCACTAATAACTGCAACTGCCAAAAATCTTTAGAATGCCCATTAAATGGTAATTGCATACAAAGTAACGTTATCTATGCCTGTACTATTAAACAATTACCCCAAAAAAGCATTATACAAACTTATACCAACATACACATTTCCAACTGACCCTATAGCTCTCCCCATCTACAACTCCCTGTACCAAACGAAACCCTAAATAACACCTCTCACACTAACCAACAATCTCCGCTAACTAATAATGGATTTGATCTCACCCCTCAAAGTATCTCATCTTCCCCAACTAATAATCCCGACTAAAATTTGGCCCAGAACTCGAGCATACAAACCCAAAGCATTCCCGATACTATAAATAACACACATACTATAACAAAAAACCCACACAAAATACACACTTATATTGAAGCAAGTGCCTTCTCCATTTAGACCCGAATCTCAAACCATATCTACTCTTTCAAACACAATAATAATAATGCCGCTAGCACCTCTCTATCCAATCTAATAAAAAGCTTTAACATTAAAAACACTCTCTATTCCCTACGTTGGACTATATTAAAAAGGTCTAACTCCTACACTCCAGGCTCCACCTGCTGCCAACTATGTACACTGGAAACATTTATGATAGCTACAGCATCTAAGAGCTTAAATGTTATTAACTCTAAAAATGAGCTCATATCTAATTGCAGGCACAAGCGAAAATGTAAATACATTAATTTCATTACTCCCTCTGACACCCCTCCTCCCAGCCAACAACCCCCTTTCTAGCATCAGACAATTTTTTTAATTCTATAATTTGTGAATTTGTTAATCTTTATTATTACCCCCCAACCTTACAAATAACCATCCCAATAACATATCCTCCACATTGCACCTAATAACTTTATCAACCCATAGCACTTATTGTAAATTAAGAACTAACATCAGACTTCCTACACCCTACCGATCCTTAGCCACTCTAATTTCAATACCATTATCACTACTCAACATTATAGCTCCTATTTCTATTGCTTCACTTTTACTTCTACCGTCTTGTTCTTCTGTTTGCCAACCTGCCCATACACTCTTCCGTTGCCTCTTAATTTTACTTCCTTCTTATCTCCCTTGTATCAATTCTATCACCCTGTATGGACCTTTCTCTACTGACAATATCTTCCTCGTAGTTTCCATTTATCTCACTTTTAACTACGCTCCTTGGTTACTCCTTCAATTGGTCCATCTGCTTCTCCCTACAAAACTACTTAACATTCCAACGCACTGACATTACGTTTAAGTTTACTTGATTCAACTCAACCATACCCCATAATACTTATAATTGAAATCAGTTCGTACAAGCGGTCTCACCTTATCCCCTTAATAGTCCCCAACCCTAAATTATTACATGATTGAGTGGGACAGGCTAGATGTATAACTATACATTAGGTTTGTCTTACTTATTTTTTAATCTTTTTATCACTTAATCATTTAATGATTCTTTTGGGTCTTATAAAATTATTCAATTACTTATGTATTTTTATTTTTATTTTTATTTTTTATTCTTATTCTCATTTATTTATTTTACTAATTATACATTTAAGCAACTAGGAAGCCCTTTTAAACTTTTCAGAAAATTTAACTAGCTCGCGCTGATCTTTAGCCGATTTACTACACATTTAGCATTTAAACTATAGATTCTTATTCATTGGATTCCTTATCTCCGCAATGGTAACCCTTTAAACTTTCAAAATTATTTTTGTCTTCCGTTCAAAATCCACTTTAACTACGACCCCCCTGCTTTTCAAATTATATACACCCTTTTGACCTGAATCTTCACCTATGGCTAACCCTAACCCGCATACTTTTTTCCATTGCTTCTTATGCTTTCTAATTTCACCTCCTTCTTATCTCCCCTTTGTATCCATTCAATCGACCCTGTATACGCCCCTCTCTACCGACAATATCTTCCTCGTAGATTCCATTTATCTCGCATTTAACTACGCTCCTTAGTTACCCCTTCAATCGGTGCTTCTACTTCCCCTTATGAAGCCATTTATTACTTCAAAGCACTGGCACTACTTTTAAGTTTACTTGATTCAACCCAACCCCACCCCATAATACTTATAATGGAAATCAATTGTTACAAGCAGTCTAACCTTATCCCCTAAATTGTCCCCTACCCTAAATTTTAATTTGACTGAGTAGGACAGGTTAGATGTATAACTATACATTGGGCTTGTCTTGCTTAATTATTTAATTAGTTAATTACTTAATCATGTAATTATTCATTTAATTATTCATCTGGGCCTTATTTAATTAATTATTTAATTTAATTATTTTAATAATTAATTATTTATTTATTTATTTTTATTCATTTTATTATACATTTAATCAACTAGGTAGCCCTTTTAAAATTTTTAGAAATTAAAACTAGTAAACGCTAGTCGTTGGCCGACTTTTAATTATTCAACATTTAAACTGCAGATTTCCATTCATTGGAATTCTTAAACTCTCGAAATTATTTTGTCCTCCGTCCAAAATCCGGTTTTAACCACGGCCCCTCTTTTTCTTTTTAAATAATATTTATACTCAATGAGCTATTTTTAAACCTATGACCAATCCTCGACCGCATCCTATCAACCACACCCTTATCACTTGAACCCCCATTCCCGCCTTTCCTTCCAACAGCAACCACGGCTCGTTCAACTAACCCTACAACTTTCTTCCCCTCATGTTTCACTCTCCCTTCTCTCCTACCCACCCACTAATTTGGCCTCGCTTTTCAACTTAAGGTTTCTTTCTTAGAATCGCTGGAATAGTTCACCACTAATGTCATCTGTTTTTCTATGGTCCAGGAAGTTTTTAAAATGGCAAGATTTCTCAAATCAATTCCATTTAAGTGCGCTCAATCTACGATTTGAACTAAAAATTTCACCATTGTATTTATTTCACTTTGAACACTTTCTCCATACTGCCTCTACGAAAACATTTTTTTCGTCTTCTTCAAAATCTCCTTTTCATTGGACACTTTTTCAACGGACAATTACCATCTGGACAAACCACATATCTTTTTTACACGAACTCTTTTCACTCCATTTTTAATAATATGTTTTCAAATGTTTGAACTTTGGCTTTTCCACAGCCAACTTATCTATCTGTATATCTCCTCTGATGATAAGATTTCTATCTTTGAAAGCCTTGGCTTAAGGAAAGAATAATAAACATTAGTTTATTCCAGAATATACCTTGCATTGAATAATCGAAGTTTGAAATAAATCTGGACATTCGTACATGTTTATCACTCCTATTTCTTCTATCTGTATATATATATATATATATATATATATTGATAAAATACACACACACACACACATATATATATATATATATATATATATATATATATATCAATATTAAGATATATATATATATATATTATATTTTATTTTGACACTGTCTTATATTTTATATCCTCTCCTCCTTTCTCTTCGTATTCTGTCATTTCCCCAAACCTACCCTATCTAAAATACATTCAAGTTTTCATTTGAGTTGGCTCCTGCTAATTTTTAATTTAAGCTGAACATTGAATATTATATTTTTTATTTTTAAATTCCTATTTTATTAACCATTGTTTTTTGATCGGATCTTACTGCGTATTTCTACTTTATCACATTTTTGTCTCTACATACGACGTTATAGTTTGCAACACTTCTACTATCAGTTAATAATAACCTATTTTGTATAATTTTGCCTTTTCTATGGTCTTAGTATTAATTTGCATACACCTTGAATACATTTTTCATTGACATTTACTCAATCAAGCAAATGTCCCGCCTGCATAACTTCTTCGTTTATTGGTTGTTTTTTAATCGACTTCTTTGACATTTTTCCTGAAATTGTTTTACATTTTATGACTTCGATGAACTGTATAAGTGTGTTTTTGGCCAATACATTTGATATCTTATATATTTGTGATATATGTTTGATATATCTTCAAAGCTTAATTTTTATTACCCGCAGTAATGTCATTACGGTAATGGTCCCCTGAGGAGAAGATTTCTTTAAAAACTCATGAGTTAAGGACGCAGTATCGCTCCTTGTTTTTGAATTTACATAAACTCTGATCAATTTCTCATTTTATTATGTCATTAAATTATTATTATTGCTCTATACATTATATTTTGCTTTGTTTTTATCTTGATTGTTTACTGGTAAAATATATTATTTATATTTTTAAAGTATCATCTTAGTCTCTTTCTCTCTCTCTCTCTCTCTCTCTCTCTCTCTGTCTCTCTCTCTCTCTCTCTATATATATATATATATATATATATATATATATTAAATGTAGGTATATGTGCTAATATTGCTCCCTGGACATATTTCGATTTATTGTTCTCAGATTACTATATATATTCACCGGACAAACCTCACAATTAAGGTCTGCTTGTCTTTTCTACTTTTTTTCGACGTAGCTCTTGATAAAGCCCTCGTAACAGTTGAGCGAAACGTATACATGTAATTTTGAGTTTTAGATTTTTTTCTTTTTTATTACATCTTATATATATATATATATAGGTATATGTATTTATAATGTTAGGTATGTGTATATATTTATATATTTGTATGTAAAGAAGCCACTCTACAACTAATCGATCAATGATTATGAATTTCGGAAGACAGTTGCTAGGTATAATGCGGACTATATTTAGTTTCTTTTAGTCTTAAGCAAAAAGAAATAAAAAGGAGATGAAAGACCTTCGTAAGCAATTCATATATTTCGATTATTGTGAAATTTTCAGAATATTTATGATACATAAATTGATCAATTTATAAGTAGACGGAGAGAAGAAAGTGGACCTTGGGTTTACATTCGTCGGCTTTGTTGCTCTCTTATTTAGTCATTAATTCCTCACAATCCATGAACAATATTTCTGATAAAGGGAGAAAATTTGCTGTTTTCTTGGCCAAAATCTATCCATATAACACTTATTAGCTAGTTTTTGACGTAGAAGTATTATATCTAGCGTCATATATAAAGTGTCTTCATGCCTTGCCTGGGGTGATGTTCATACAAATAAGGTATTAACTACATTTCAGTTTCTTTTTGGGTATATTAAAGGTTTTTAGGAGGTATACTGTGGGCATCACCTCTCATTTGAAAATATAATATTTTATATAAGCATTGAATTTGATCCAGACATTTGACACGACTTAAGCAAGATTGTCTGGATTCATTCTTGATATCCTTTAAGCTTAAGCCTTTAATTTTAGACATCGTCAAGAATCAAAATGTTTATCAAAATTAGTATCAGGTTTCTAGAATACTATTTAATTTCGTTATATGTTAAGTTTAAACTTTGTAAGAAGACATACATATGAAGGAAAACTGTTTTGTTTGGGAATTTATTTCACTCATCCTTGCATGGGTATTACCATAGTATAACGTCATACATGTTAATCTAGGATGAAGCAAAAGACAGTAAACAAACTAAGAATCATGGAAATTACTGTTCACGAAAAGTAAGGCCAGTTTACTAATCTACTAATGTTTTCTTCCGTTGATCGAGAATGTAAAAGAAAGTTTCTGGAATAGCCAATCAAAACGCCTTTCAAAAAGATTGTAGATGAATGGAGCGTCCCGGTTTAGGTAAGAAATTTAGAGTAGCTAACAAAAATAGAAATATTACGCTGATGTCAATAAATAATCATCTTATGAAGAAGATCTTCAGATGTAATCAGTGTCAGCTGTAGTAGATCTAAGCATGCGGGTAAATATTCCTCCGACCCTTTCTATGATTGATTAGGAGAGGTTGACGAACCAGATAAAAATTTAAATTATATTTAACGGGATCAAAACGAACACATATTCCCGATAACACGCATAAAAATTGGTCTAAATTGATACCGAAGCAGATTTGAATATGCAGGTTTTCGTTAAAAATCTATAATCGTCAATGAATAAGGAGAAAAATCACTTCACTTCATTATGAATATTTAAAAATTATAACACAATGTAACATTTGTTGGAGTCAGTTTTTTGGTTGTGTATCGTTTTGAAAATCTTTACTTAAATCGCATTAGGAAACATTTTCAAGTAAATGTCGACACATTAAAATCTTATTTATCTTTAATATCCTTCCTTCGCTAAAATATAAATTTTCTATCATTTTTAGACCCATTACAAGGCAAATGTAATAGTTTTAAAGCAAACAGGATCCTATCTCCCGAGGGGAGGAAATATAGCCATCTTAAAAGTCATTAACGTTGAAAGATTTGGCCATATATTATTAAAATGTCCGCCATTTTGAATCGAAAGTGACAACTGTTAACTTGGCCGCCACTTCTCTCGTTTTCCTTCTTTTCTGTACTTCTTTGTTGCTCTTTGAGATGTGCATGTGCGCAAGAAAATGATTTACTATGAACATTAGACGATGATTTATTTGGCGATGCAAATTAACCTGTTAAACAGTTTAAAGCAGGAAATTTCGCCTAAGGAAAGTCAGTCTCTGGAGATCATTCGATAACATGTTTTACACTTTTTCGTTTCATCGCCGTATTTGTATTTTCTGATATTATTGATCTGACATTAAAATTCATGAGACTTTTTTATTTTACAAAAATTGTTTAAGATTTATTTCAGCTACATTTAAAATAACGTTATCTTCTCTCTTATAATAATATAGATTCTGTGTTAGTTTGTCTGTTAGCTATACAACATTATGTAATAATTAGTCCGAACTATTGTCTTTGTTTACACTGTTTTCTTATCAACATATATATGCAATTTTTATATGTAACACAATTCTGGTTTTACAAAATAAATCGTACGATTCCTAGATTTCATTTAATTTATGAATGTTTGTGAAAAAATAATTTTACTGAATAGAGTCAAGTAGATATACATAAAGTTGAAGTAGTGGTGGGAAGGTAGGGATAGTGTTATGTAGGAGGTGTTATTTTTATTTCTTATTTTTATTTTTTAACATAGTTTACCCCAAACAAGACAGGCCGCGACTGTAGACGTAAGGGGCTACTGAGAAAAAAGAAAAGGGGAGAAGGTTGAAGGGGAGAAGTCCACCTAAATTGGGATCTGCGCAGCGAGATATCTGTTTACATTAGTTTTAAATTTCTGCATGTCAGTACTATCGGGAAAACAGAGTGAAGGGAGGGAGTTCGAGAGGCCAGCAGTACGAGGAAAGAAGCTATTTGAGTAGAAAGCTTTCCGGCATCTGGGGACCGCCACAGTGAATGAATGGGATTTAGTTGATTGTCGAGTTGGTCTAGTGTATTTACCTCGAGGGGGCACCAGAGTAGCCAATTCATCGGAGCACAATCCATTGAAGTATTTGTAAAACAAGCACAAGGATGCTACATTGCGGCGATGGGACAGGGACTGGAGCTTGGTTGACAGTGAGGGACCTATTAGGTTGGCGACTCTTTTTCGGACCTTGTCAAGGAGGGAGAGACTAGTAGATGATGCACCAGTCCAGATGTTGCAACAATACACCATGCATGGACGGGTGGTGGCTTTGTACATATACAAGATAATGTCAGGTGTGAGGAGTTTACTAGCACGGTAGAGGGAGCCAACCTTCTTAGCTGTTAGACGATAGTCTGTCAGTGTTTACTAATGAATCGTTGTGGTAGTATTTTAGTAGTGAATATATATGTAGAAGAAAAAAGTGCGTATTAAAGATGAAAGGAGATTCTTGAAAACGCACTATGAATGTTTAAGTGATGTGGGAAGGTGAGGGGAAGTAAATATTTGAGGGTGTGAAACATAGTGTGATATGGGTAGTTTAGAAAATGTAAAGAATGCGTAAATCCATCCTAAATGTGAATTATGAAGAAATGTAGTTCAGCTAAAATGTTAATCGCTTTGACCGACGAGATTAGAAAAATCCAGGTTGTCGATATGGTTTGCCGATTGGGATATGATACAAGCTTTTATACGCCGTCTCACTTTAGTCTGATGTGCATGTATCATTATCGAATAGTTGTGACGATTGAATTTGCAGTTTTAACATGTGTGATACCAGAGCGTTTTAAACATTTCCTATTTTAATGGATCTGTTATGTTCGTAAAATATATTGTTGAGGAAACGCTGAGATTCACCAATGCTTATATTGTTACAATCATTATTAGGGATTGTGTAAATACCCGTGTGTCATAGTGTTTATGTTCCTTGCAAGTATACTTAAGTAGGAGGAATGTAAAACATTGACTACTCTGTGTAGCTTACTTACCATAGATATATTTTCATACGAGTACTACTACTAATAATACTACTGAGATCTACTCACGTATTGACTACTGTTGAAGTAAATACTGACAATATATATGCAATATAATATATCACCTTATAATACACATGGAATAATAATATTTTCTTTTTGTAGTAAAATCATTCGATTCTGTTTTCTCGCTATTTTCCCACTTTTCTTTTCTTGCTTTACATTTTCGAGAAAAGTTGAGAAATACATTTATGGGGATCCGGGCCACATTACTGGTGAGGTTGTGTTGCGGATACCAGCGACAGCTGTCAACACTGCAACATCAAACGTTTAATCCAAACGACACATCTGAAACTGTTTAAATGCTAGCTTATGCCTCAGCAGAAAACTACAGAACTGTGTGACAACTTAACAGAATAAAAAATAGGTGACACGAACAGAAGGAATTTAACAATAAATTGTATTAATAGAAAGTACAGAAGTAATCATTTGACAGAGGCTGCTTCCTCACTTAACTTCTCTCAACTACTGATTGGTCAAAACGACTCTTTATATAGAGTCAGGTAGAGTCCTTACAGTGAGGTAATCGTGTAGATCACGATAACACAATCAGATTCTGGAAAGTCATTAAATAGATACAATTCAATTAACGCAGTCGTTATTTGGGAGCAAACAAGAAATGTCAACGTAACTGAGATACACTCAGACATAAATCATGCTGATTCACTTTCATTTTCTACATCAACGTTGTCGCCATAGAAATGAAGAATAATGGTTTAGTACAGCGTTTCTGTAATGGGTTCGTTGTTGGTTCAATTCTTTTCCTCATAAAAAGGATTCGATTTATTACCTCGTTTTCCGGAACAAATGACCGCATGGATCACTAATATAACTGTCTAACTGTTTGAAATCTGAATTACTGACATATTTGTTTCCCCTATTTCCCATCAACTTACAGATTAAAAAATGCATTCATCTTTTATTGGTGAGTAAAATCGTTCGATGCTTTTCTCCGCTTTTTTTCTCATCCTGGTTTATTGTTCTTATTTACTTGCCTCGCCACGAAGACAGAGTTAGAAACAAGGTCGGTTTGTAAAGTGGGGAAAATCAAGATCCCTAAAAAGGGCACTCTGGATTTAAAAAAGAAAAATGCCTTAATCGAAAAAGACTTCTCTTTCCCTAACCGAGGACAGAAAAGATGCAGTGTTGTATAAAGACACATACTACACTTTTCTCTTAGTCAAAAGACCAATGAGGATTGTTAAACAAAGAGAAAAAACACACAAACTTGGTCTCGTTTTATAGAAAAGACTGAGAAGCGCTGAAGAAAAATCAATATTTTCTCGTAGTTTTTTTTAAATAACAGAAAGACAAATACATTTTCTTATTATTTACTTAAACAATTCTAACAAAAGTAACTAGTTTTATGTGGTGCCAAAACACATCTACAATCATGCGGAGGAGTAGGAAGATAAAGACGAGGACGAGGTGGAAGAAGAGGAAGAGGAAGACGAAAATATCGTAAACTTCATCAACCTTTATCCTCTCCATTCTTTTTCTGTCTCTTTCGCTTTCTCTCTCTCTCTCTCTCTCTCTCTCTATATATATATATATATATATATATATATATATTTATATATATATAGAGAGAGAGAGAGAAAGAGAGAGAGAGTGGAAAAAGAGAGAGGATTTATATATATATATATAGAGAGAGAGAGAGACAGAGAGGGGGGGAGAAAGAGAGGATTTATATATATATATATATATATATATATATATATATATATATATATATATATATATATATATATATATATATATATATATTAGAAGAATATCCGCCACAGGTCAGGGAAAATTAATTCGCTGGCCAGAGCACTGTTGCACATTTGGTAGGTTTCCTTCCGAAAATTTGTCTATTGAAATTGCTCCAGACAAGGCATGAAGCCACCTGATGTAAGTAGCTAACAAGAACAAATATGATTATTGCAAAGACAGGAGATTCCTATTGGCCGTAGTCCTGAAAAGACCAAGGCAATATGTAGGAGGAAAACAGTTGTCCCACTCGTTTTGCCGGTCAAAAGTTGTTGTGCGATTCAGTCAGTCCTACAAGAGAGTAAAATCACAATTAGTAGTAGTTTATTGTTTTGATACTAGTTTTCTTAGGTTGAATAGCAGACTTGAAAATGAGAGCTTTTATCCCGGCCAAATAAAATATAAGTCCAATCCACACAATCCTTTTGCAAACAGCACCAAGTGCTCTGACCGCCCCCCTTTTCTATCTCCTGGAATCTTTTCACTCCTGACCGGAGACCATAGCCTCTGGACTTTCTCAGTGGCCCAAATTTGATAACCCAGAAGCTGATCCCTAGAGATTTCCACTGGAGATAATAGCCAGACAGTGTTCACTCTAGTTTTTTTTTTTTCTGGAACCCATCTATGGACATTGCTTTACTCAAGTAACCCAGTCTCAGAATGATTCCCTGTTTAATGAGGCACTTATTTCATTTCAAACAAAAGACAATTAATGTGTAGCCTAGTAACTCACAATCAGATATATTTTCAATGCTCTCTGCCTCTCTCCCTTTTTTCTTTCGCCGAACATCTATCACCTGCAACGTCTGCCATTCGCATGCACCAGAAAAGCATGCAGCTTAGTGCATGTCTACAATTCGACTAAACCCTATGTCTAGAATCCTTATAAGTTTGAGCAAAATCCATTAGATCATTTTAAATATAGAAAATGTCATAAATTTAAGGTTTAAGCTTAAGGGTCTTCAGAAGAAATTAAAGTTCAGGAAATCTTACTTAATTGATGCCGTACGACTATGGATCAAATTCAATTCGACTCTGATATATTAACATTTTCAAATAGGGGGTTTGTGTCTATATTATGCCCCTAAAATATTTAGAATACTGACAAGAAACTAAAACTTCGTAAATATTTATAAATTTATGTGTAATTTCCATTGTTAAAATTTCACGAAAATTGGATCTAAATTTTTATGAACAGTTTCCACCCACGTTTTAGCTTCTTTGCATAAAACAAAGTAAAAACAAAATATTGCCCACACTGCCCACACTTTCGTCTATTGGCTGTGTTAACAAATTACAATGGTCGATTAATTAGTTTAGGAGTGAGTCCTATACATATAAAAATATGCATACTTAACTCTATATAGATAAAGATTTACACAGTGTATTTCGCAAAATCTTAGTATAATTGTGATATTGTGTGTGTTGTTGGGTCTTGCGGTATATCAACCATCATTACATAATTTTATGCCGAAATCTTGCATGTTTTTGTATATTTAAATTTGAAGGGATTTTTGTTACGTTCAGCACCTGGTCTTCCAAAATGGTCACTCATTTAGTACTGGCCAGGATCAACATAGCTTAACTTGGTTGATCTACCGATGATTATCATCGTAACTCTGGCAGTATACTATTAAGATGAATTTACATATTTTTTGATTCTCATTACACGACACGCTTAAAACCTTATTTTTTCGAGTTTCATTTCAATTTCCTTTTATTTAGACGGAAGATTATTTGCAATTGATGTATACACTTTGTTTTTTTTATTATTGAAATTTCCTGATTAAATGTTGGACAAGTTTATTAACAATTCTAAATTAATTGTCTTGCATATTAAGGAATCTTTAAAATCCCGCTATTAAAATGCATATACACAGTATTTCCAGTTTAATCAGAATGTGTAAAATATGTATCTGCGTAAGTGGACATCCGCAACAACCCAGGAAACTAAACCATACATGGAATAAAATTGCATGCAAAACTAATCAGATTAGCTCTTACATGAATCCAAATTATAAAGAACCATTGAGACACTATAAATAAATCGAATCAATCAAGGACTCCGACTATTCAAGAAGAAACGTATACTTCAATTCATTTCCCTGTAAATCACCAGCCCATTAGAATAGGCATTTTACTCATTAAAAACAACAAAAATACAGGTAAACATTTATTATTAATGCCATCTTTTAAATCCTGCGGTGTCGTGGTTCCTACACGTAGCTATAAAAATGCATATAAACAGTATTAGCAGTTTAATCAGAATGTGCAAAATACGTATCTGCGCAAGTGGACAGCCGCAGGCACCCAGGTAATTTTAACATACATGCAATTAAATTGCATGAACAAACAATAAGATTGGCTCTTACATAAACCCAAATAATATTTTACTTATTAAAACCAACAAAAATACAGGTAAACATTTATTATTAAAGCCATGTCATTTTATTTAATTTTTATCAAAACCTTCTTATTTTTTACTAGTTTTGTAACAATTCTAAATTGTCTTACAAACTAAAAAATCTTTTTGACTCCCACGACGTACATTCTACACTTCGCTTTAAAGTGAATGTAAATAATTATTCGGCTAGAATCAGGCTGTGTAAGATACGTACCTGCGCAAATGGACAGACGCACCCACCCAGGTAATTGTAGGATGTACAAAATAAAATGAGTGTATTCCAAAACAAATCAGAGTCACTCCTACGAAAGACCAGCATTTTTAAATAAGAACTCTAAGGTCCAGGATTCCGACAACGTAAAAGAAACTTACAATACGATTCATTTTCTATCATAACGTGGACTTTACTTATTAAAAACGATAAAGTTTTAACTTGTAGCTGTAAGCTAATATTTATTGTTTAATTGTCCGCATCCAACGTAAACCGGTTTGTAACAATATTAAGCGGATGCGACAATATTAAGCGGCCCTGCGGAGGGCAGAGCCTAGAATACAGCACTAGTATGAATTAGCCACGAGCTTATTCAAAGTCAAGCATCATATTAGGTTTCCAGTATAAACAAAGAACAGGGTTAAAAAGCATAGTTGATCGCCCTGGTAAATAAATTCCTCATCTCAATTTCAAACAATTCTAAATCGTATTTTGGTTTTAATTGTTTTAGTATTAACCTTTCTGCCTTCGAATGTTAATTGCAATTTAGGTCAGATCGTTTTTTAGGTCAGAGTGAAATATAAACTGTTTTGTAAAAAATCATTCTTCGCTTATGACACGTTGCTCTCATATGGTTGTTCTCGTGGCGTGATCTTATTGGATGCTGACAAGAATTCGCCCCCCTCACCGTAGAGATCGGCACATTCTCAATAAAAGAGAGAGAGAGAGTCGAGACAAAAAGAGAGTTCCCCAACGGCTGGCAGATAAGGCAGTCGGAGCTGGGATTCGACCGTGTAGGTCGCGAATACGCTTGTGTTGGCCGGACCCCCCCCCCCCCCCCGTGCTCAGTCATCGTTTTCCAACAGAGATTAATGTCTCGATTAAGTCCAGCAGTCGTGAATAGATTCACACACACACACACACACACAGATTAGAGAGAACAACGGCGAAATAGTTTAGTAAACAAAGACATTTTACCCAAAGAATCGAGTTAAGTTCAACATTTAAAAAACATTATTTTATCCTTGTTAATAATTATTGATACAAAAAGAAACCGCTGAGTTGTTTCAATTATACCTATTGTCGATTTGTTCTGTTTGCGTAACATTGCCTTCTCAGAATCACGAAATCATCATCATCGCATTGATCCCGACCTAGAGGAGATTCGACCGACACACCTTGGTTTTTACTGCCACTATTGACGATCATCGGCCCAAAGAGGGTGTTCACAGTCTGGAAAGATTTCTGCGCAAAGAACCAGACGTGTGAGCACGGAGATAGAGACACGAGTGAACCACCTATGTTACAGGTGGTTCAGTGACACCGGATCGAAGTGAGGTATCTGTTTTACTCGGCACCGCGACCGGTATATCGGCCACCTGTGCGTGAGTGTCCGACAACGATACTCACGGGGGCAGAAAGAAGCGTGTGCGGTACTTTTACAAATTGTGCCGCCGTCACGTTGTGGGGTCCTGTTATAGGTTGTTAGATAGGTGTAGGGACGTAATCAAGATGATCTTATTTAATAATTTAGATTTTTAATTATTTTAATAAACTTCAAATTTATCTCTTGTTGCTGGTCGCCAGCGCTGTGTGTTTGCGTGTTCTTGTTTTCCTGCTGAGTGAGAATAAGTTTGTTTCATTATTTGTTCGAAAATGTTTGGCATATTTCTGACATTAATGCAATTAATTAAAACAACACGTTCTTTAGAGGATTGATAATTCATTTAGTCGCATGATCGTATAGTGACTGCAAATTCAAAACGGGCAAGGGAAAAAACATCGGGAAAGTTGCTTATATTTTAAGCGCATTGCTTGATTATATTAACATTGCTAAAATCATTTGCCATTAAAATAGGTTTTCGCCCAAAATCACATATAAATATAAACGGCCAAAAATTTGAACAACACAATAACAATTAGTAAAACTATTAATTTATATTTATATGTGGAAATAACGGCTTTGAACAGTAGGAATATTATTATATATAGCTTAGTGGTAGGCCGAAACAAGTGTATTCTGCGAATTAAAAAATCATTTTGTTCGCGAAATTGGTGAAAATTTGTTCTTAGAAGTTGATATGGTTTGAATAACATTAAAATAGTCTCTATTACAGCTCTAGCACAACACTATTGAGCTATTATAAAACTTTGTGTTATAAAATTTATATTTGTAATATAAAAAAATTAAATATATATATATATATATATATATATATATATATATATTTATTCAAGCTTCCTTGATGACCACTGAGCTCTCTTTTTTCACCATCTTTCGTGTCAATCTCTCGACGCGGCCAGCAATTCTTTGCTTCTTGGGTATTGAATTGCTCGCCGCGTCGAGAGATTGACACGAAAGATGGTGAAAAAAGAGAGCTCAGTGGTCATCAAAGAAGCTTGAATAAAAATTGACTTGCTGCCGAACTCTCTCTCTCTATCTCTCCCCCTCTCTCTCTCTCTCTCTATATATATATATATATATATATATATATATATATAGTCAAAAGAAGCTTTAAGTAATTCTAAACTAAGAAAGAATATATATATATATATATATATATATATATGCATATATATATAGTTTTAATAAGCTTTGAGTCATTTTAAACTAAGAAAGAATATATATATATATATATATATATATATATATATATATATATATATATATATATATATATATATATATAGTCTAAAGAAGCTTTGAGTTATTTTAAACAAAAAGACAAAAAAAAGGAAAATGCGGTTTAAATTCCCACATAAACTAACTAAATCCAAAATAGTGCAGACTTAACATTCGTTGGAAAATTCATAAATAAATAAAATATATAATAGTAAGTAAATAAAATAAAAAGGGGGATTAAGTATCTAACAGTGAAACAAAAACAGGAGACCTTAACGTAAGCATCTAATATAAACACGGGGATCATCAGCTGTTTACCATGTAACTGTTTCGGAGATTTAAAAACAGGACAGTTATATGCATGGTTCTCCAATGGTACAGATCAAACTACCATTTCCCCAATCAAGTGTCGAAATAATTCAGCTTAAAATGTTACTTATATATACATAAATAAATAATAATAATAGTTATAATCAAAATAATAATAATATACTACCTTTAAGACTACCGTGCGATATGGTAATTTGCATATCAAATAAAATTCTTTATAATAATAATAATAATAATAATAATAATAATAATAATAATAATAATAATAATAATAATAAAATGCTATCTAAACACTACACTCAAGAACCATTCTGCGATATGGTAGCTAGACATAAAATTATATATATATGCGTATATGAAAAATTACACGTGGCAATCTTTCTCGCTCTTCCCTCGTCTCATTACCTATTCTCATTCCTCTCCATTCTTCACCATCTATAAAACACCCATGTACGACATATATGATTGGTTTTTGCATCCAAATAATAATATCGCCGTAAACTCCCATTTTTAAGTCGTTTCCATTCCTCGTATGAATTTAGTTTCTGACCCAAATGTTATGCGAATGAACGAATACAAACAAAAATGTGTGTTTCCATGCTGAATGATTTAATGTACTTCGGAGCAAGAGTGTACCAACTAAAACAAATCAGAAAGATTATGAAATGTCTCCATGTTCGATTTACTTTCAAAACAGTAAAACGATGCAGTCGTATGGATCAGGTAGTCGAGATTGCTTTACAAACAAAAGAAAACAAAATCTAAATAGAGTTTTGTTAGCAACAAAAAAATAATGTTGCAAAACTAAATTGTCTACGTGGTTCTATATTGAATAATCTTGTCAGAGTGAAACTGCGGCGAGTACAGGATGTGTCTGTAGGTGTGAGTGTGAGTGAGTGAGATAGAGAGAGATAAGGGTAGCGAATAGAGAGAGACAGAATTTATACAAAAGAGAAATAGAAAGTGAAAGTGAAGTACACGGAGAAAGAGAGAGAGAGAGAGAGAAAGAGAGAGAGAGAGTGAGAGAGAGAGAAGAAAATAATAAGAATAGAGAGAATAAAGAAAAAGGAAATAAACAAAAGAAAAAGATACGTGAAAAGCGAGAGAGAGAGATAGACAGTGACTAAAAATAAGAATTAAGAGGGAATAAAGAAAGAGAGAATACAGAGAGAGAGATGGATAGAGAGAGAGAGAATTAATACAAAAGAGAAAGAAAAAAGTGATCGTGAGATAAATATATATAAAGAAAAAGAGAATTAATAGACAGAGAAAAAGAACAAATAAAGATTAAAATAAAATAAACAGGGAATAAAGTGCAAATGAAGAGAGAAGGAAAGAGAGAGAGAGAAGGAGAAAGAGAGAGAGAGAGAAAAAATGAAGAGAGAAGAAAAATTCACGAAAGGAAAAAAAGAAAATTAACGAAGAAATAGATACATAGAGAAAAGAATTGAAAATTAGAAGTAGAAGATAGAAATATATAAATATATATATATATATATATATATATATATATATATATATATATATATATATATACTCATATACGTATATACATATATATATATATTCTTTCTTAGTTTAAAATGACTAAAAGCTTTTTGAGACTATATATATATGTATATATATATACACATATATACGTATATATATATTCTTTCTTAGTTTAAAATGACTAAATTCAACTTTATACTATATATATATACATATATATAAATACATATATATATATATATATATATATATATATATATATATATTCTTTCTTAGTTTAAATTACCTCAAAGCTTCTTAAGACTATATATATATATATATATAAATATATATACATATATGCATACATACATATATATATATATATTCTTTTTAAGTTTAAAATGACGAAAAGCCTTTTTAGACTACATATATATATATATACATATATATATATATAAATATATCTATACACACATATATACATACAAACATATCTATCTATATATATATTCTTTTTTAATTTAAAATTACTAAAAGCTTCTTTAGACGATATAACTATATATATATATATATATATATATACCAAAATACACACACACACACATATATATATATGTATAAATATATATTCTTAGTTTAAACCGACTTAAAGGTTCTTTACATTATATATATACACATATATACACACAAATACATATATATATATATATATATATATATATATATATATATTCTTTCTTAGTTTAAAATGACTCATAGGCTATATATATGTATATATACATATATATATATATATACATATATACACACATGTATTTTTCTTAGTTTAAAATAACTAAAAACTTCTTTAGACTATATATATATATATATAAGTACATACACACACATATATATATATATATACATATATATATATATATATATATATATATATATATATCCTTTCTTAGTTTAAAATGACGCAAAGTTTCGTTAGACTATATACATCTATACATATATACGTATATATATATATATATATATATATAATTTTTTCGTTGCAAATGATTCAAAGTGTGTGTGTGAGAAGGAGAGAGAGAGAGAGAGAGAGATAGTAGAGAGTGCGAGAAGCAATTTAAATAAACAATTAGATATAAATGCAATAAATCCACAAAAACGTTTTTTTATTATTTTTGCAATAATGGTAATTCTAATTTTTCGCCTGAAATCCTTTGAATTCTTGAAGACGCGGTTCAATAACATAAGAAGAAGAAACATAAACTTTTTTGCATCTCAATCATTTTCTGAGAATCTTCAATTACAGAAATCTTCGTTCCATAGTTCGCTTTTGTTTCAAGAATAACAAAACAAACATTCTGAGATCAAAGAAAGAAATAAACAAAAAAAACAGACAAAAATAAACATAGTTTCGATTTTTGTAGAAACAGAAATTAAAGTGAAACAAAAAGGAAACAAACGAAAAACAAAGGAAATTCATTCACGGAACTTTTTTTGTGCGGAAATAAATGGGAAAAGATTTTGATATTTGTGTTTTCGATGATTCTGACTACTGTTCTCATCTAGGATGCTATTCTCACAACGTTTCAACGATTCCTCAGATGCATATTGCCAAACTCGGGAATCTTTATGGCGAACTCTTGAATCTATAGAGAATTGAGATTAAATAAAAGGTTCCGTTCGAAATTCAGTACAGATTCACGAGTTGTATTATATGCACGTGAAGAAGGCCGGATATTTCATCGGCCGAAACATTGTAGTAATAACATCCAAGATAAGGAGAGTAGTTCGAATAATCTCAATAATTAAATTATCAATCTTTATCTATTAAATTCCAAGACATCAAAGATTTTAATAATATTTTAAAAATAAATATAAGCCTGTAATATTTCAGCCGTTCAGTCATTTCTGTTGATTTAAAGATAAAAGAAAAACACACACTTTTATTTAACGTGGCTTAATTTTTTTCTGAATTAATGTCAGACGGCCGGATAAGTATGAAATGCTACTCGCTTACCCATGTAAGTTTTTCTCGTACTTTTTAAAATGTTAATAGCATAGAACTGAACTATCGCAAGTTTGCAGCAAGCCATATGAAAAGAGTGGGTAAATATTGCATCTATATACCGTATGAATGTGTTTTCGTAGGTGACTTTAAATCTGGATATAATAGGAATCATCACGACCTCCTCTGTCAGAAACACAGCAGATACACAGACAGGGAATGCTGCCTTTCTTCCGCTTAGACGAAAATGACAATGATACATCTTCTGTTGGTGTCCGAACGACCGCGACTTAGTGTTGGGGTGAAAAAATCTTCTGAAGATAGAATTAAATTCTCGTTTATGATGCTGTATGCGAGAATCAGGAACCCTCACACCCTTCGCTGATCAAGTGAGGACTGATTTAATATTTTAGGCAAGCGTAGTATGTTCCGCCATCGTCTTGATTGGCAACCGTCGAACACGAAGATAAAAAAATGTTTTTTGGATTGTCTACTCAATAATGGTCTGTACCAGGGTTAGGGTTAGGGTTATGTATAAAGGTACGGAAAGTGTATGCTGTTAGGCTTAGAAAGGATTTCCGGATAAAGTAAAGAACTCAACATACATTTACGTGTTGGTTTTAAGGAGTTGTCTACAAGTGTATCAAAGTACTTTACATTAGCGACGATTTTGAGTAGTTTAGATGAAAAACCGATGGTCGGAGGGCAATAGGCAGAATACAGATAGGAAGATGATTGCATTCTGCAGAGTTCAGAGGTTAGCGTTTGGATTAGGGTTAGGGTTAATGGGTTAGAATTAGGGTTAGGGTTAGGGTTAGGGTAAATCCGAGTTTGAAGACTGGGGTCAAATTCTATTGAGATTACTTTAAGTTGATCATATTTACATCTAGGTGATACCAACAAAGAGTAGTACTTTTCAGGCATCTCATCTGACAAATCATTGATGAGAAAGAAAACTGGAGCCAAGACAGATCCTTGAGGCACTACACTGCATGCACTAGCTCCCGTAGAAATACAATCATTCATCTAGACACGAAAGGTCAGTTGACGAAGGAATGAACCAATCCATTTTTTAAGGATACATTTTGTATGAATAGAGCATTTAGATGTTTTTTTTCCAGACTAAAAGACAACAAACATCGAATAAATATCTACCAAACGCGGAAAAAAATCTTATATAAAAACTAAAGACGGCTTTCCACATATATTTGAGATAGTTTTATTAACACCATGTAGATAAAAAAAGATCTGTTTCGTTAGTCAACTGGGGCAAATATTAGTCATTGTTGTTAAAAATTAATTTTCAATTAATTCTATCGATTTTAATATTTAGTCCTAACTAATATTTTATTCTTTTGTTTGGCATATGTAAAGGAATTGCAGGGAGCTTTCACCCTCACACTTGTAACTCCTGATACTGCTACCCCAACCACCGGGTACAACTTTTATGACAGAAAAAATACTTGGGTATTCATCAGTTAGAAATATGGTACATTTCTCTTTTTTTTTCGTTTCATTTCACCGACAGAGCTCTTCTGATTTTACGCAACATTCGAGTGTGCAATACATAATTGATTAGGTGGCTTAAATGAGTAGCACGCTTTACTTAAACACAGAGGTTATGAGTTCGATCCTCAACCCGGCAAATATCTGTTAGCTTTAACTTAGACTCAGTAACTTCCACGTCCTTCGCCGCATGAGGCAGTCAACGTAAACCATCGTTTTCGGTCTTAAGCTAGATCCACAGCGTCTCTCCAGATTCTTCGCGTTGAAATCAAATCATTCTCGATAGTTTGCTTCCAGTTAATTGTTGGTCTTCCTCTTGTTACTTTTCCTCTAGGGGCCCACTGAAGCACTTGGTTAGCAAATCTTTCTGGGGCCAATCTTAGGGTATGTCTGATCCAGCCTAGACGTCGTTTGCAGATTATTGACGATACCACCTTTTGGTTAGTGTGGTCTCTCTCATCATCATTGGTTTGCTCAATATTAAGCAGATGGTTGACTTTTACCTTATTACGTAATCTACGTTATTTACGGGAATTAGAACCTCAGGTGACGTCTTGCTAGTGAATAATTTGGACACCGAGAAACGCTGGGTAGCTTTGCTAGTGAATAAAACAATCAACGATGTTTTTCACTCGGGGAATTCGACTTGTATATCAAGATGTGATCTACATAGCTACAATGCTTAGACATCACAATAAACTCCTATTTTGGTTTTAAAATCACAGATCAAACAAAATTGATTTTTGCTTTCAAAGAGGAAACTTTCCGAGAGCAGCAAAAGCTTCCAAACATTGTGGCTTGCAGTTATCAGTCGGTTATCTCCCCTGGTAACTCTCTCATCCGTACTTGAAGATTAGCGAGTTGAAAGAGAAACCTGATATAGCATAAAATGAAAGTATCGACTTGTTGTCTCCGATAGGTTAATGCATCCTCATATCTGGGGTCAAGACAATGTTGGTTTCAAACGATGAAACGACACACGGAATTTCGACTGAGTCTGTTAGTAATTTTCCAATACGTTCACGAGGGCTTTGATCATTAATATTAAATCGATACTAAAGTTCAAAATAACGGCGAGCCTGCCAAGAGATAATTTTCACGGTTTGCGAAAACTCGAAGAATATTTGTGTCTTTTGGTGAGGTTAATTCGGTTAGCAATGTTGACACATGGAACAAATGCAAAAGAAATATACGACATTAGTCAACAAGTATGAAAAATAATGCAAGACAAGGCATTGTAAGAAAAACAAAAGTGTTATGCGAATAAGATACTTTTTGCTAATGCTTTCGCAGGTAATATCACAAAATAAATGGTTTATTAAATCCACGAGGCTGGGTTTAAACAAAATACAACACATTAAAAAATAAAACTTATGAATATAAAATCGATATCAAATTCCAAATAAACGGTGGGTATAGCAAGGGAGTAGTTTAACGGTTTGCATCGAAAACTCGAATGAAAAGTTCTGTCTGTTTGTGAAGTTGATACCATTCAGAACACTGAAACATGAAGAAATAAAAAAGAAATATACAACATAAATTTACAAGTTGAAAAATAAAGTCAAGATAATGATACTGGAAGCCAAACAAGTGTAATTCTTATGTGTAATTTGGTTGATGATAATGGTCTCGCAGCTAATATCATTAATCCGCGGGTCTGGGAATAAGCAATACATAACACGAAGTTAAAAATAGATTGTACAGGATTTTAAGATGACCTCCGCGTCAAGTGGTCCTTTTTCTGGGATACGGTTGTGACTTGTACTTCCCAGTCGTTGAACTCCCCTGATTACTCTCTCACCCGTACTTAAAGAGACGCGAGTTGAAAGAAAAAGAGAATATGGCATTAAATCAAGTTTACTTTACCTTTTATTTATTTCTGTAATATGAGTATTTACAGAAATTAGGACCCCGAGCGAGGCCGGGTAGCCGTGCTAGTCCATTATATTAGATTAATTTAACTCAAACTTGAAGATCAATAATGACGAAAGAAATTTAAAAAATGACGTTCTTGTTAATGTAGTCTTTTCTAACAATGTTTATTCAAATTAAAAATGTAGAATGATCTATGCATATTACAAACTTGATCGTATGATAACAACGTTCTTTCCATATGTGTAAGCTGAAGGCTAGCCTCAGAAATGTCTGAACAAATTGTCGAAAAAATGTAATGGTTACCAAGGTGGTAATCGTTATGTTTTCAAACAGCAGCAACATTATTGATTTGAAGCTGAAGGAAATGTACAACAGAAGTGAATAGACACTCACAAGTTCAGACATGTTTAAATTCATAATTTTTGTTTCCATGACAGATAGTCTTCTTTACGCTTCCTTCGTTGATCTCTAGCACTCGGAGCCGTACAAAGTCACAAATGACAAGCCCAGTAACAATAAAATAATGTAATAAATAACAATAGCAAAAATTCATTCGGTGAACAGAAGAGAAACTTTTTCTTCACTATTCTTGGGGGAAGCATCAGATAAGCTTTTTCTTACTCTTATGTTAATTAGGAAAGAAATTTGCTTGTAACACGACAATTTCTATTAGACAAACTGGGATAAATCTTTTTTCCTTTACTCTTTGTGGATCACTTCAATACTTTTCTCCGGTGAAACATCTTCATCGATTTTTTCAATTCTTTACTTTTTAAATGTTGGTTCTTGATGGGAAAATAAACATGAAATGATTGACTAATTTCCGTGAAACTACGGGAGCATTTTGACACGTTTTTTTTTCTTAGATTTTCATTTCATTTTTATTCTTTTGTCAATCTTTTTTCGTTTTCCTTTTCTTTCTTTCTCTTTATTTCATTTAACTGTTTTAATTTTCTCATTTGTTTTGACACGTTTTTTTTCTTCTTAGTTTTCTTTTTCATCTGCGTTTTGCAATCTTCTTTCGTTTTCTTGTTCTTTCTCTTTATTTTATCAAACCGTTTTATTTTTTCTCATTTGTTTTGTCCGTTTTATTTTTCTTAGTTTTCGTTTTAATCTTTATTCGTTTTTCAATCTTCTTTCGTTTTCCTTTTCCTTCTGTCATTTTATTTCATTTAACTGTTTTTTTTCTCATTTGTTTTGACACGTTTTTTTTCTTAGATTTCTTTTTCATTTTTATTCTTTTTTTAATCTTCTTTCGTTTTCCTTTTTTCTTCCTCCTTATTTCATTTAACTTTTTTTATTTTTTCTCATTTGTTTTAAAACGTTTTGATTCTTAGTTTTCTTTTTCATCTTTATTCGTTTTTCAATCTTCTTTCGTTTTCCTTTTCGTTTTTTCTCTTTATTTCATTTAACTGTTTCATTTTTTCTAATTCGTTTTGACACGTATTTTTTTCTTAGTTTTCTATTTCATTTTAATTCTTTTTTCAATCTTCTTCCGTTTTGCTTTTCTTTCTTTTTACTTTAACTGTTTTATTATTTCTCATTTGTTTTGACACGTTTTTTTTCCTTAGTTTTCTTTTTCATTTAAATTCTTTTTTTTCAATCTTCTTCCGTTTTCCTTTTCTTTCTTTTTCTTTATTTCATTTATCTGTTGAATTTTTTCTCAATTGTTTTTACCTTTTATCTTCTTCGTTTTCCTTTTCATCTTTATTCTTTATTCAATCTTCTTTCGTTTTCGTTTTCTTTCTCTCTCTCTTTATTTCATCAAACTGTTTTATTTTTTCTGATTTGTTTTGTCCGTTTTATTATTCTTAGTTTTCTTTTTCATTATTATTCTTTTTTCAATGTTCTTCCTTTTTCTTTTTCTTTCTTTCTCTTCATTTCATTTAACTGTTTTATTTTTCTCATTTGTTTTCACACGTTTTATTTTTCTCTGTTTTCTTTTTATTAATTTTCCAATTTTTTTCGTTTTTCGTTTCTGTTTTCTCTTTATTTCATTTAACTGTTTTATTTTTCTAATTTGTTTTGACACGTTTTCTTTGTTTTCTTTTTCATCTTTTCAAAATCTTCTTCCGTTTTCCATTTTCTTTCTTACTCTTTATTTGATTTAACTGTTTTTTTTCTAATTTGTTTTGACACGTTTTTGTTTCTTTGTTACATTTTTAACTTTTATTCTTTTCCCAATCTTCTTTAGTTTTTTCTTCTTAGTTATCTTATTAATTTTTATTCTTTATTCAATCTTCTTTTGTTTTCCTTTTCTTTCTCTTTATTTAATTAAACTGTTTTATTTTTTCTCATTTGTTTCGACAAGTAGTGTTACTTAGTTTTCTTTTTCATCTTTATTCGTTTTTCAATCTTCTTTCGTTTTACTTTTCTATCTTTCTCTTTATTTCATTTAACTGTTTTATTTTGTTCATTTAACGATACAAGTTTTTTTCTCTTAGTTTTCTTTTTCATCTTTATTGTTTTTTCAATCTTCTTTCGTTTTCTTTTTTATTCTTTCTCTTTATTTCATTTAACTGGTTTATTTTTCTCATTTGTTTTCTGTTTACTTTTTATTCTTTGTTCAATCTTCTTTCGTTTTCCTTTTCTATCCTTCATTTAACTGTTTTATTTTTTCTCATATGTTTTGATCTTTTTTCTTAGTTTTCTCTTTCATTTTTATTCATATTCCAACTTTTTTCGTTTTCCTTTTCTTTCTTTCTCTTTATCTCATTTAACTTTTTTTAATTTTTGCTCATTTGTTTTGTACACGTTTTCTTTCTTAGTTTTATATTTAACTTTTTTTTTTTTCAATCGTGTTTCGGTTTCCTTTTCTTTTTTCTCTTTATTTCATTTAACTATTTTATTTTTTCTCATTTGTTTTGCCAAGTTTTCTTTCTTAGTTTTCTTTTTCATCTTTATTCTTTTTTCAATCTTCTTTACTTTTCCTATTTTCTTTTCTCTTTATTTCATTGAACTGTTTTCTTTTTTCTTATTTGTTTCGACACGTATTGTTTCTGGGTTTTCTTTTTCATCTTGTTTCGTTTTTCAATCTTCTTTCGTTTTCCATTTCTTTCTTTCGCTTTATTTCATCAAACTGTTTTATTTTTTCTCATTTGTTATGTCCGTTTTATTATTCTTAGTTTTTGTTTTCATCTTTATTCGTTTTTCAAACTTTTTTCCTTTTCCTTTTCCTTCTTTCATTGTATTTTATTTAACTGTTTTATTTTTTCTCATTTGTTTTGACAAGTTTTCATTCTTTTGTCTTTATTTTATTTAACTTTTTTTTCTTATTTGTTTTCTTTTCCATTTTATTCGTTTTTCAATCTTCTTTATTTTACCTTTTCTTTCTTTCTCTTTATTTCATTTAACTGTTTCATTTTTTCTTATTTGTTTTGACCCGCATCTTTTTTAGTTTTCTTTTTCATTGGTATTCTTTCTTCAATCTTCTTTCGTTTTACTTTTCTTTCTCTTTATCTACTTAAACTGTTTAATTCTTTCTCATTTGTTTTGACGCGTTTTTTTACTTAGTTTTTTTTCATCTTTATTCTTTATTCAATTTTTTTTCTTTTTCTTTCTTGCTCTTTATCTCATTTATTGGTTGTATTTTTTGTCATTTGTTTCGTACAAGTTTTTCTTCGTAGTTTTCTACTTCATTTTTATTCTTTTTTCAATCTTTTGTCGTTTTCCTTTTCTTTCTTTCTCTTCATTTCAATGAAATGTTTTATTTTTTCTCATTTGTTTTGTCCGCTTTTTTAGTTTTCTATTTCATTTTTATTTTTGTTCGAACTTCTTTCGTTTTCCTTATATTATTTTCTCTTGATTTTATTTAACTGTTTTAGTTTTTCTAATTTGTTTTGACCATTTTTTTTCTGAGTTTACTTGTTCATCTTTTTCTTTCTTTTATCTTTATTTCATTTAACTGTTTTATTTGTTCTCATTTGTTTTGACACGTGTTTTGTTCTTAGTTTTCTTTTTCATCTTTATTCGTTTTTCAATCTTCTTTCGTTTTTCTTTTCTTTCTTTCTCTTTATTTCATTTAACTGTTTTATTTCTTCTCATTTGTTTTGCCCGTTATATTTTCTTTGTTTTCTTTTTCATCTTTATTCTTTATTCAATCTACTTTCGTTTTCCGTTCCTTTCTTTCTCTTTATCTAATTTAACTGTCATATTTTTTCTCATTTCTGTTGACACGTATTTTTTCTTAGTTTTCTTTTTCATCTTCATTCGGTTATCAATCTTCTATCGTTTTCCTTTTCTTTCTTTCTCTTTTTTCATTTAACTGTTTTATTTTTTCTCATTTGTTTTGTCCGTTTTATTTTCTTTGTTTTCTTTTTCATTTTTATTCTTTTTTCAAACTTCTTTCACTTTCATCTTCTTTTTTTCTTCATCTCATTGTTTTTCAATTTTCTTTCCGTTTTTTTCTTTTTCTTTATCTAATTTAACTGTCATATTTTTCTCATTTCTGTTGACACGTATTTTTTCTTCGTTTTCTTTTTCATCTTCATTCGGTTATCAATCTTCTATCGTTTTCATTTTTTTCTTTCTCTTCATTTCACTTAACTGTTTTTTTTTCTTATTTGTTTTTATACGTTTTTTTAGTTTGATTTTTTATCTTCATACTTTTTTTTCAATCTTCTTTAGTTTTACTGTTAATTCTCTTTATTTCATTAAACTTTTTTATTTTTTCTCATTTGTTTTGAAACGTACTGTGTCTTAGTTATCTTTTTCATCGTGATTCGGTGTTCAATCCTCATTCGTTTTCCTTTTCTTTCTTTCTCTTATTTTATTTAACTGCCTTTTTTCTCATTTATTTTGACACGTATTATTTTCTAAGTTTTCTATTTGATTTTTATTCTCGTTTTCACTCTTCGTTCGTTTTCTTTTTCTTTCTTACTTTTCATTTCATTCCCATGTTTTATTTTTTCTCATTTGTTTTGACATGTTTTTTTCTCTTAGTTTTCTATTTAATTTTTATTCTTTTTTCAATCTTCTTTCGGTTTTCTTTTCTTTCTTTCTCTTTATTTAATTTAACTGTTTTATTTTACTAATTTGTTTTGTCCGTTTCATTTTCTTAGTTTTCTTTTTCATCTTTATTAGTTTCTCAATCTTCTTTCGTTTTGGTTCTCATTTGTTTTGACAGGTTATCTTGTTAGTTTTATATTTCATCTTTATACTTGCTTTGAATCTTCTTTCATTTTCCTTTTCTTTCTTTCTCTTTACTTCATTTCACTGTTTTATTTTTTCTCATTTGTTTTGACACGTTTTTTCTTATTTTCTTCATCTTAATACGTTTTTAAATCTTCTTTCATTTTCCTTTTCTTTCTTTCTCTTTATTTCATTTAACTGTTTTATTTTTTCTCATGGTTTTGACACGTTTGTTTTCTTAGTTTTCTTTTTCATTTTTATTATTTTCCTTTTCTTTCTTTCTCTTTACTTCATTTCACTGTTTTATTTTTTTTCATTTGTTTTGACACGTTTTTTCTTATTTTTTTTCATCTTAATACGTTTTTAAATCTTATTTCGTTGTCTTTTTCTTTCTTTCTCTTTATTTAATTTAACTGTTTCATTTTTTCTCATTTGTTTTTACAGGTTTTTATCTTGGTTTTCTTTTTCATCATTATTTGTTTTTCAATCTATTTTCGTTTTCCTTTTCTTTTCTGCTCTTTATTTCATTTAACTGTTTTTTTTCATTTGTTTTGACACGTTTTTTTCTTGGTTTTCTTTTTAATCATTATTTGTTTTTCAATCTTTTTTCGTTTTCCTTTTCTTTTTTGCTCTTTATTTCATTTAACTGTTTTTTTCATTTGTTTTGACACGTTTGTTTTCTTAGTTTCATCTTTCATTTTTATATTTTTAAAAATCTTGTTTCGTTGCCCTTTTCTTTCTTTTAATTTCATTTAACTTTTATTGTATTTCTCATTTTTTGGACACGTTTTTTCTTAGTTTTCTTTTTTATTTTTATCCTTTTTTCATCTTATTCCTTGTTTTTTTTTCTTTCTCTTTATTTCATTTAACTGTTTTTCTCATTTGTTTTGACACGTTTTTTTTCTCAGTTTTAATCTTTCATTTTTATTCTTTTTTCAAACTTCTTTCGTTTTCATTTTTTTCTTATTATTTCATTTAACTGTTTTATTTTTTCTCATTTGTTTTGACACGTTTTATTTTCTTTGTTTTTTTTCTATTTTTATTCTTTTTTCAATCTTATTTCGTTGTCTTTTTCTTTCTTTCTCTTTATTTAATTTACCTGTTTTATTTTGTCTCATTTGTTTTTATACGTTTTATTTTGCTTAGTTTTCTTTTTCATCTTCATTCGTTTTTCAATTATCTTTCGTTTTACTGTTTTGTCTTTCTCTTTATTTCATTTGACTGTTCTAGTTTGTCTGATTTGTTTTGACAGGTTGTTTTTTGCATTTTTTTCTATGTTCCTTGTTTTTATTTTTCTTTCTTTCTCTTTATTTCATTTCACTGTTTTATTTTCTCTCATTTGTTTTGTCCATTTTATTTTCTATTTTGTTCTATTTGTACACTAGTTCTTCTTTCTTTCAATTAATTTATTTATTTGGTGATATCTTTAGTTTTTCTATTCTGTGTTTGCCATTTCTTCTTCCACCCCTTACCCTAACTCTAACCATAACCCTGTTTTAATTCTACCCTCTTCTTTACTTTCATTTTCTGATATTTTATCTAATAATTTCAGTCTGGACTTTCTACATGACACAATTTTACTGGCATCTTTTCGAGGTCAGTGTAATGTTTAAACGTTGGGAGATTTTCAAAAATACCTTTTCATAATTTATTTTATATTATTTCAAATCATTACCAAAATACTACTAGATGTTTCTAATCCCCTTATTCTTATTTGTTATCTTTAAGACAAGATCAGCATTCAATAAAGTCCAAACATGCGTTACTGTAGTAGGAACCTAGTCCAACGTGATAGTGTCAGAACTATGCCGTGTGGAAATCTCATTCCAGGCAGGGTAAACCATTGCGAAAAAAAAACCTGTTACCCAAAAGTATGATACTTCATAGGCGTTCGATTAAAATCCAGGAGGAATCAAAAGCAGGATCCGTCATGCTCTGATTGCTTCTGCCTCTGCGTCTATGAAAGCAAATACATTTTTGAACAAGCAGCACTATGCTACAACACAACACTCTGCAATAATGTATTTACAGACAGATCTCATACCAATACAAACATAACCAAGCACCTAAAACAAACACAATAGAAAACGGAACGTAATCTGCTTCTCACCCTTTTCCTCTTAACACCAAGACAAGAGTAGGACATATTTTTCTTAAACTACTAGATAAGACCATCCCCCACAACATATACTTCACAAATTGTTTAACAAAAACACGGTTGAAATAAGTTACTCAAGCACACAATCCGTAAAGAAGATTATTTCTACAGGACAACAAACAAAAGCAGAACGGGTTGTTTTTGCATATCCAAAGATAACTGCCCCCTAGGCAGAAACTTCAAAGTGGAATCCCTTGTATATGAAGCAACTATCACAAGTCAATCAAACGGGCGAGCTGAAACATACATAGGGATGACACAAGACACATTCAAACAGAGGTTATACGCACATAGACACACTTTTAAATATAAAGAAAAGGCAAACACAGGGATAGCTACCCAGTTATAGAAATTTAAAGACAATGAGATACCCTTCACTATTAAATGGAAAGAGATATAGAGAAGACCGTGATCATCCTCAGCTTCGAACCTATGATCCCCGTGCAACGCAGAGAGATACAACATAATACAACCATTTATGACTCCGACATACTGGCCTTAAAATAAAGGAGCGAGAAAAAATAAAACATTTCATTGAAATGAATAGAAAGAAAGAAAAGTGTAGTATCTGTTCCGATGGATACTGCACCCTATAGACGGATGTCGTCTTGTCCTTCGGGACTTGATTCCACCTGTCTGTGGGTTTGTCCTGTGCAGTTCTAGGAGGTCCACCCTCCCAGGCTTCGCCTCCCCTCTTTGGGGAGGAGTAAGTTTATTGCTTACTGCTTGAGGCGCCCCTACCGGGGAATGCCGACGGGGCTGCCCAGGCAATTTTTAAATGGCCAGAGTGCTCACCTCTCGAGCGCTGGCTTTTAACCCCACTTGCTCGACCCAAGCTGTGGTCACATCTTACTTGTGGGAGTAAGATAAAACTGGCCTTGTGCCTAACTCCTGCAGAGGAGTAAATAAATATAAAGGAGCGAGCTATTCAAAAGTTGTAATCACAGGAGGCAGGTACTATTAATCATCTGGGAAGACATAACTAAGATGATATCTGCTACATTTACCCACGTAAGCAGAATTTTATTTATTAATGTACAAACAATAACAATAAATATAAGAAAATGACAAGATAAATACTTAAATATAGGTAGGCACTAATCTGTACATAAAAGAGAATTTGAAGGGAATAAGTTTATACACATATGTTCATATGTCGCATGTATAAAATAATTCTTTGCGGGCGACGGGTTTAGTTTAAAAAAAATTTTTTTTTAGGTTTTTAGGGAATCTTTTGAAAATGTTTCACTTTGGAAAGTTTCCTTTCAGTTTTTCGTGCAAAAGGAGGCAGAGAAGTCGACATAGTGAACCATGTATGTTTTGAACCCCTATTTTGTTTTCCCTAACACTTCGCATGCAATCTTTTCTTTTAATTTGCATGCCTCCTTTCTTGCGGGTTAAAGCATGACAGTTTAGAATATATGAAAATATATAAGGTTTAATCGAATTGGGTTATTTTTTAACATGTTTTTAATTTTAAAAGATTTTTATTTTTTTATTGTATTTATTTTAAATTTTGGTTTAAAGTAATTAACTTTTGATTAATTCGGAATTTTTTCTTAATGGAGATAGACTAGCATAAAAGTATATATTCTGAAATTACAATATCTATGATACTGGGATATTTTATTTTTATTCAAGGGGGCGTACACAATTATATCGTGGGGTCTGCCTCAGCGCCTAACAATTGTATTCAATTTATAACTTGGAAATGTAGATAGACTACCATAAAAATATATATTCTGAAAATACAGTATCAATTATACTGGGATATATATATATATATATATATATATATATATATATATATATATAATTTTGATCCAGTAGAAAGACGTACACAATTATATTCTGAGGTCTCCTTCCGCGCCGAACCACTTTATTTTATTTATAACTTGAAAATGTAGATAGACTACCATCTATCATGTAAAGGAGATGAAAATTCTCATTATCAACATTAATTCTGTTTATACTTTGATTTTACTGTACTTTTGACAGTTCTGTGACGTTTTCCTTACTATCAAAATATACCATTGTGTATATTTAGTAAATGAGAGGGGTACAAACTTTACTTATATTCGGCCTTATCCTGAAGCAAGATATTTGTCATTATTAACATCACTTCTCTTGATACTTTGATTTTAAGTGTACTCTTGGCAGTGCTTCGAACGCCTTCATACTCACATTACAGTAATATATTTGTGTTAGTCAAAAGCTTCTGTACAACTCGGCGTTGTACAGGAGCAATATATGTAACATTACAGTATTACATTTAAAATAAATAGTGCCGAGAAATAAATTGCATCATGATTATTTTAACACATAAAAAGATAGGGAGGAGTGAGATTGGGAAAATAATGAGTGTGAGGGAAAGAGAGAAAAATAAGTAGACGACTAGAGAGAGGAGAGAGATTGAACTGTTTATATAAAGATGTTACGTACAATATTTAATTTCTTTTATTTTCTTTTTAATCGCCCAGGCAACGCCGGGTAGCCCTGCTAGTATAATATAAATGAAAGTACGAGTTGTCCTCCTTAGACTACACTCATCTCTGACTGAATGTATGCCTTACGTAACTAGACGTTTATTTGAATATATTTTTCGTTAGCCTTTGAGCTCATATAGATTCACATTTTTATTTTTCCCATTCTTTCCCCATTTCAAGAACGGTTCTTCATCTTTTTAAATCTTATTCTTCAATTTTATCTTAAATTCTGAATTAAGGTTTTACAACTTTATTTTTTAAATTTATTTCCCCATATCGGAGCTCAAAATGACATTGTTGTTGTATCGACATATTTTTTCAAAGTACAAGAAAAAACTTATTTTGCTCGCAAATGACTAAAATAACGGCATAATTTATAGGTAGACATACACAATTCCGAGAACACAGAGATTGAATAGAAGCTGAAGAGAGTTTCAATGAAGAGGCCTTTATAGCTCCCCCGTGTAAGGATTTTAAACCAACGGGACCGTGCTGTTCTGGCCTCCTGAAACAAATTATACACACACACACACACACATATATATATATATATATATATATATATATATATATATATATATATATATATATATATATATGAAGAAAAGTGGGATAAAATAGTTTGACGTAATATAAAATGAAAATAGGAAAGCTAAAGACTATGTGATTTATGTATTCATCAACGTTTCGTTTTTATTTAAAGACTTCCTCAGGATGAAGAAAGCAATGTAGAAAAATAATATAGAATATTGCTTTCTTCATCCTGCGGAAGTCTTTCAATAAAGACGAAAAGGTTCTGTGCTTTCTTTTTCATTTTACACACACACACGCACACACATACATACACACACACACACACACACACACACACATATATATATATATATATATATATATATATATATATATATATATATATATATTAGTAGTATGTTTTTAAAGGCTGTGGGCAATGCAAATTCTGGGTAAGATGTAAGTTGGAAGGAACAAACATAATAAATCGAATACGAAATATTACTCACTACTTATTTTAAAATCTTACATGACAGAAAGAGTGTTGTTAGCTGTTTGTGTGATGTCCGGATGATTATAAAATCATTTATTTAATATTTCGGGAAAAGAAACTTCCCTTTGTCAAAAATAATTAATACCAGAAGGAATTTCTCCGATTGTACAGAGAATCTGACAAAACAAAATGGCTGCCAAAAGACAGAACAGCAGCGAAACCAAGTCCCGCAGAGAATAAAAATTAAAGGTTTTTAGGGTTATGTTATGTATATAATTTGCTGTTCAAAAATATGTGTGTAATATTGGTTAAGTGTATGGTGATCGATAAACTGTTAGTTTTGATAATATATATATTTTTTATTTTTTTATTAAATTTATATTTTGATTATTTACTTTTTATTTTCAGTGTGTTTTATATTCGTATTTTTTTTCTTTCGTATATTAAGGATTTTAATATAAAGTAAAGTAATTAATCTCTCATTTTGAATATTCTAGTTTTTAAAAATTAAATTCATTGATTATCATATATTCAAAAAGTGATATTAATTGTGAGTTTCGTCAAATTAGTTTATCAAATTAATGTGATATGTATTTACTATAGGATATAGGGGGAAGTAACTTTGTTTGCTATGCGAATTAATTTATCCATTCGTTCGGTGTAAATATGTGTAATAAATTATTAGTTATATATATATAATACATATATACACACATACATATATATACACACACACACACACATATATATATATATATACATATATACATGTGCATATATGTATGTATTATTGTTTGTTTATTTGTTTATTTATATATTCTTTATTTTCATCTTGTTTACATATATCTTTATATAGGTTTTTTATTTAATATTTTTAAATATTCTTTTAATATTTATTTATTTATTTATTTATTTATTATCATTATTATTATTTTATTATTCATTTATTTATTTATTTATTTTATTTAATATTTGTATGTTATTTGTATACATTTCATATGTGTTTGGATTACTTAATTAACAATGCTAGGTTAGTAGGTAACTTATTTTGGTGGGTTAGTGGGGTAGGTTGAATATGGTTTTTGGATTTGGCTGAATGTGTGTTATGATGGATGTTCATATAGGGAGGGGCCTATTTGATTATTTGGGTGTGTGATTGGAATAGGTTGGTAAACATAAAGTATTGAAAGTATCTGCAAAACCATTTTCATAATGATATATATATATATATATATATATATATATATATATATATATATATATATTATATATGCTCTACTATGAGTCAATCTCTTATAGAAGTAATGAACCATTCTACTCCAGCGAATAAGCAAGATTGTTCCCTAACACTAAATCAGCTAAGTTTATAATGCACATATTCAGCCAATAATGATTGTATAAATAATAAAATTAAATTGCATGCCGATGTTATCTTATATATATGTCTTTTATATAGAAATAAAGCATTTGTAGAGTCGCATGAGTGAACAACTGTGTGTGGTTGAAATCTAACATGTGAGATAATAGTTTTTTTGAGTTATCGTTAATTTTAATTGCTTCCTTTTTATGTTTTTTGCTACATTGTTAATATATCTTTTTCTGTACTTTCTTCTCGCGTGCATGCCTATATTATCTTATATATAAAGTAAAGACCAGAATTCACATAGTGTATTGGCGGAATAGCTTTCATAAAACAATACGTTTAAGCAAACTTTTAATTAAAATATTTGTCGCTTTTATAAATTTTAATATTTTGTCCTGATCAATATTTTATTTTTCCTAAGTAAGAAAAGGGGAACGGCGATGAAGCTGATGTAAACCCGATGACGGACGACAATGAAGGTTTACTTTATTAATTCTTTGTGTCATTTTGTTTGATTCCGCCTCTCTCGTCCTGTCGGCTTTACATGGTTCACTGTAGAATTTATGAATATTTACAAGAGTTGAACAATACGAAATAAAAACCAACCCTAAAACTGAATGCCTTCGGTTTGATGGGGATCATTTAGTATTCATGGGATGCAGAAATCTTCAGCAAATTCTCGAGGCTGATGGCAGCAAAGATCCAAACAAAACGTTTCTATCTTTTATTCATATCGTGACTATATATATATATATATATATATATATATATATATATATATATATATGTAATTGATGATGTATATCCATCATTATATCGATTTTCTTTTGCGTGCTTATTTTTGCTCAGATCATTATCATTTTGTTCTGTCATCCCTAAAGCATAATTATTTATAGATCAATACATGCAATACTCGTTATGCATACATTTAAATATATATTGAAAATTGTGTTTACACTGCAAAACAATATCACGTCATATATATATACATATATATATATATACATATAATTTATATATATATACATATAATTTATATATATATATATATATATATATATATATATATATATATGTGTGTGTGCGTGTGTGTGTGTTTAGGCAGCATTTTTTAATTGTTGCAAAAATTGTTAAAGATAACAGAATTCTTCCGTTTAATTATACCTTTTTCAATTTTTCTAATAGTCTTTTTGTATAAAAGTCAAAACAATTAATAAATGTTCCATAGATATCTCGAACTTTTTCGATTCTCGGTCGAATCATCCTTAGGTTTCAAAAGGAGTGCCAACATTTTCAGATTCTTAACGTTATGCGATTTTATTTTGTGATGCCGGCGTCGCTGAATTAAAATTGTCAACGTCTAACCTGGAACAATGCTAAAAGGTTCTCTGCGCGTTTCTTCGCTGTCTTTCTGGAAATTGTCTTCTTTCTTCATCTTTTTTGTTCATCTGCTTTGAAATAAAAAAATATATAAAAGGTATAATTAAACAGACGAATTCTATTATTTTTTTAAATGTCTGAATATATATATATATATATATATATATATATATTCATAGTAACAATGTAGGTCTACCGTCACAAGATAAAACTTCAGAAGTACCTTACCTTAAAAGTGATTAATAATACATGGAGCTGTTTATGAAGTAAACTATTTTTTATTTGTACACACATTATTTGATTACACACGCGCAGGCATATTTCGGTCAAGGTGACGGAAAAAACAGATCTCTTCGGGCGTACAACTGTTATTGACAGATGCATTTAGTTGAATTAGACAAAATTTACTTTTGAAACTTATATATACATATATATTGTACACGTATATATAAATTAAATTAGCTGTTGACAAAACAAAACTTCGTATAAAACAAGATTTTTTATCAATTCAAGAATTACAGCTGTTTCCTCATATCTATACAATCAGAGCATTAGTAATTATAACTCTGAATCTTATAGACTAATATATCGTCAGATATACATAAAAAACGATTTTATATTGAAATAATGTTTACACCTAAGTCAACCCATAAATATCCAGTAATTAATCTATCTATCCATATATGTAATTTAGTTTGGGTCAATATATTAGTTGTTTATATATATATATATATATATATATATATATATATATATATATATATATATATATATATATATATATCTGTATGGCTATGTTTCCTTCCTCTTATCTATTTGCCTTTCTGGTACCTAAGGTACTAAAGCTTTTTTTTTTAATGCGACTTTAATTCCTATATAATTTTATTTCTAGCTACCATATCGCAGAATGGTTCTTGCGTGTAGTGTTTAGATAGCATTTTATTATTATTATTATTATTATTATTATTATTATTAGTAGTAGTAGTAGTAGTAGTAGTAGTATTACTATTGTTATAAAGAATTTTATTTGATATGCAAATTACCATATCGCACGGTAGTCTTAAAGGTAGTATATTATTATTATTATTTATTTATATATAAGTAACATTTTAAGCTGAATTATTTCGACACTTGCTTGGAGAAATGGTAGTTTGATCTGTACCATTGGAGAGCAATGCATATAACTATCCTGTTTTTAAATCTCCGAAACAGTTACATGGTAAACAGCTGATGATCCCCGTGTTTATATTAGATGCTTACGTTAATGTCTCCTGTTTTTGTTTCACTGTTAGATACTTAATCCCCCTTTTATTTTATTTACTTACTATTATATATTTTATTTATTTATGAATTTTCCAACGAATGTTAAGTCTGCACTATTTTGGATTTAGTTAGTTTATGTGGGAATTTAAACTGCATTTTCCTTTTTTGTTTTGTCTTTTTGTTTAAAATAACTCAAAGCTTCTTTAGACTATATATATATATATATAATCTTTTCATATACATGAATTAGTGTAGGTCTATTTTTGACTTTAAAATGTATATAATATAAAATTTAGCCAAGTAACAGCAGACACGAAACACATGATCTCTTACTTTTATCATTAAAAATATTTCTGTTTAACGTTTAGCCTAAACTTTAGTATATGTTTGTCTTCTTTGATGCCCGTGTTGTATTTGACGTTCGTCTTTGTAATAACAGCTGTTTCTTCATAGCTCTACAATAAGAGCATTGGTCATTTATCGTTGTCTTCATGATGAAAACAAATTATTCGCGTTAACGAAAATAGTATTGATGTTGCAATTAAAAAAAAGTATTTTAAACGCATTGTCTATGTTTGTCTTCTTTAAGGCTCGTTTTGTTTTAGCCGATTGTAATTTTAACCTACTTAGGTTATCGGGTAAGATCAGAACAATGACAAACATAACAATTATTTTAATCTTTGAATTGCATTCCTAATAAGAAAACTATTTTGTGTGGTAATTCTTGTTGTTAATTTGTAACTTTCACCATGAAAGGTGCAAACAAACATAGATATATAAGTATATTTGAAGAAAAGTTTAGTTAAATTTAGTAATACTTAAATAAATTTCAAAGCAGAGATTATTTATGAATAAGCAAAATATTACGAATATTCAGGATAAAACTAAATATGACAGATCAGAGCACGACTATAATATATATATATATATATATATATATATATATATATATATATATATATATATATATATGGTTATTTCTATTTATACAGACATGTATAACATCTTCGACACAGGCATGTCGCTGCTATCCATCAACAGCTGTTATAAACAGATATCTCAATTTCTAACTACTGTGGATCGATAACATCAACATGCAGTCTCGCAGATTTTGTACATGTCTGTATAAATAAAAAATATTCATATATATATATAAGCTCTATTTGATATTAAGCACTTTCTATAAGCCCGGTTTAAATTCTCTGGATTATTATCCTATTGGTGTTTACTTAGCCTTGATTATATATATATATATATATATATATATATATATATATATATATATATATATATATATGGAGTAAGGTACACGATAATTCATGAAAAAAAATGTCGTGGTGGACAAAATGTGTGAAAAAAATGACAAACGGAAAACAAGTTAAAGTACAGGAGAAAAACAAAGACAAGAGATTTTGACCGGTTTCGTTCTGTTGGAGAACGTCTTCAGAAAATGAAGACGTTCTCCAACGGAACGAAACCGGTAAAAATCTCTTGTCTTTGTTTTTCTCCTGCACTTTAATTTGTTTTCCGTTTGTATTTTTTTTTACACACACACACACACACACACATACACACACACACACACACACACACACATATATATATATATATGGATTTTTCACTTAGAAAAAAGATTATTCAGTGAAGGCACTGATTAGTCCAATAAAAACAAGCTCGATGATACTCGATTACAGGGTACAGAGCAGTTATGTTATTTTTTTGAAGGCTTACGAAAGCATTCCGTTCAGGAGCCCAATCAACACCACAAAATATTTTTTCATTCAAAAATTATTTATTTATCATTTTTCAAATTAAAGAGTTTTTTTTTACTTACACGTGTTTCACTACCAAGTAGGTCCTTGCTTGGCAGATCATCAGGGAAATTAAGTACGTTGAATAAGAATTACAACAACCGGCAATACACAATGTGGTGTTGCTTTAATTGAGGTCACTTAAGAAGGAAAGAAAAAAAGAAAAGAAAAAATAAAAAGATAAAAAGGAAAAAAATAGAGAATGTCTTAGAATAATATCTCGCAAGATTTTCACAACATTGTTGCTACTAGGCGAAACAGCAAAAAATTAGTTCCAAACAAGCAAAAACAGCAAAAAATTAGTTCCAAACAAGCAAAAACAGCAAAAAATTAGTTCCAAACAAGCAAAAACAGCAAAAAATTAGTTCCAAACAAGCAAAAACAGCAAAAAAACTTTTAGCCCCAAGTGCACTCAAATGAAACAGTAATAATGAGCTAGAATACACCTTCTCGATGGCCGGCATCACCTATGAAAAGAACTCCCCCAAATTAAGACCAAACAGTCAAAACTCCGTTCCCAAGTTACCATTAAATAGTTAGAATGTTTGAATGCAAAACACGGTATATCCAATTAGATTTGAATAGAGACATTACAAAAAAAAAACGACAAATATAGAAAATCTAGACTTCAACTAAAATTGATAAAATAAAAAAAATAATTCCGCTACCATATTATGTAAAACATGATTTTGAGGCGTAATTTAATGTTAAAATGCAACAGATGTTGTATTGATTGATCTTAGCATTCTATTCTTGACGTGGTAATGTCTCATGGCCGTATGGTTATGACGCTTGCTCCCGGAGTCTAGTTTTATTCTACGGCAGCGGTTCGAACCTTGCGACCGTCCCAGATTATCATTCCCTACACTGATGAGAGCGAGAGCTTGAAACGCTGGCGTATTTAAATAAAACTAAGTGCGAATAAAAACAAGCTCGATGGGCCTCAGAGTATTTATATGTATATTTAGAGAGTTCACCAAGATATTTCTTTCAAGAGAGGCTTCATCACAACGAAAAATATCTTCTATGTCATTATTTATTTATTTTGTATATATATATATGTATAATGTGTATATATATATATATATATATATATATTGAAAAAGAAAAAAAACAAAAAGGATGCTTTTTTTATATATTCATCAACGTTTCGTCTTCATTTGTAAGACTTCTTCATCATTATAATATTCAGAAAAATGTCATGCAAGTACGTGAAAATATTGGGTTGACATGATGGGTTGATGAGAAGAAGTAGTAGCCACTGCTGGGAGCAGTACGATCGAGGTCCGGGCTTAGTGAAGTCAGTAGCATGGAATAAAATAAATGTGGATGGTTCTGAGTGAAAGAGTCGAGGGTTGGGGTGAGTTGTGATAATGTGGATGGATGTGAGTGAAGAAGTCGAGAGGTGGGGAAAGAGGAGGGGGAGGCTCTGTAATTTTGGTGAGTGGATAATGTTATGGTTTTAGAAAAGATTTTTCCTTTTTCATTTCCCATTACGTCGGATTACCTTCATCCTTCCTTTCTCATATATATATATATATATATATATATATATATATATATATATATATATATATATATATATAAATTTTATAGAATTTGCTATATTCGGACTACTGTTCTAATCCTGGGTTACTTTTCGATTTCCCCACGCATTACGGCTTTCTGGTGTTCTTCTAGCCTTACCTTAGTGGACGAAATGTCTCACCTTTGTATACTTTCCACACTTACATGGAATCGCATACACACAGTTCTTAGTCATGACTTTTTCCATATTCAGGTTTGACTCTCACAAGATGCTTTCGGAAAGTTAAGTCGATGTTGAATACAATTCTGATGTTATATGGATTACATATTTTTGGGATTTTTTCCGACAGGCCCTTCATATATGGTGTACAAATTGTGGTGAGTTCTCGGGTGTCGTCCTTTTGTGTTGCGTCTAGATTTGTTGGAGCTGATGTCATGCTCTCTGGATAGTTGTTTCGGTGGAGGGTTTCCCTAAAACTACCCATTTCCTCTTGATATGTATCGTTGTTACTAAATATTGTCTTTTCTCGATGTTGTAGGCACCTGACAATTCCTTTCTTTACATTATATGGATGGTGGGGAAATCGAAAAGTTGGGTATGGCTGACAACATATGGGAAGAAAAGGGAAACCATCTACCCCTATGGGATGAAGAAAAAATTATAGATAAAGAACGGTGGAGAGTAAGACGACAGCATATATTTTAGGCGACAATAACTTACTAAGCAAACCTATTATAGAATTCAATATAATATGGGAACCTATAATTATAAATAATAGATAAGTAGTGATTTATAGTGAGAAGTAGTTAGATAAAAAACAAAATAGGTTAAAGGCTCACAAAATAGATATTAAAATTGTCCGCAAGTATAATTCAGTTTTAAGTGACAGTGATTTGAAGGTTGAAGGTTCAATCCTCAGTGCAGACGATACTAAGAATTGCGAATTTCTAAGGACTTCTTCCCAGTCATGGCAGAGGAACGAGAGCATGCTACCGCCGTGGATTAAATAAATGGTTCCGTTCAAAATTCCGTCCAGATTCCCAAGTTCGACAGAAATATTCCCGAGTTAACCTGATGAAGACAGTAGTCTGAATATACAAAATTCTACGAATTATCAACCCTCAGCTAAACAATTCAGAAGCATATAAACTTTATATAAACATTTACACCAGGTTACACAAATTAATTCATGTTTTAATACTCAATTGAACTTTGACGAACACCTAATGAAAACCTAAGACAAACTTGTCCAAAGAAGAAAATGAGATTCCAAAGCTAACGACATTATAGTTATAAGCAGCAGTGGTCAACAACGTCGCTTTTCTCTAAAGTTTTAGCTGTTATGGTGGGTGAAAGTGAATTCTTATTTAGCATGACACTTTTTATCCAACATCGACTAGCTCAATTAAATCATTACCAATCATCACGATGTTGTCTCATCGTCTACCTGACCCTCATCAACCCTTATCCTCGATTGGCTTTGATAAGTGGCCTTTTTGGCCTGGTCGTTGTCTCCACGGATCACAGCGGAGCATGTACCACGGTCGCTTTTGTCTCATCGGAAGAAGGACAACATTCTTCGTCTGTGTTTATGCTTCGTGGGACCGCCTACCAGAGGTGGTAATGATGTCTATTGTATCCATGATTAAGATCGCCTTGGACAAAACATTCAGACGCTGTTTAGAAGTGTATATCTTAGAAATGTCTATTTACATGGCTTGTTGCACTTTACTGTTTTTGCCAATAAACTTGATTTGATTATTTATCTTCGATATCGATTGATTTCATTCGAGAGAGACACTAAACCAAATGTATCAATCATTCTTTTTCAATAAAGCAGTTCCATGGAAATCATTTCTATTTAAATCAAACTTTAATAATCTATCAAAGAACTGTAAAATTTTCCTCAACTTGCCAAATAATTCAATATTTTTCTAATCAATGGTTCGATTCTTGGCTGATTGACTTTTGTCAGCTGTCAGAGTTTCGCAAACAGAGACAAGATTTATTTTATAATGACTGAGCCTCAAAGAACGTGATACATTAACGCTATTTTAGTTGATACATAATCCACAAAGTGACGAAACGTTTACGAACATAACCGTGCAATAAAAAAACGGTGATACCTCGAACGCGTTGTGTACCCACATGATTTCCTACAGTCATTATTTCAACACACGTTCGATAAAATATATACACGATGTTATACTCCGTCGTCTTACTGAGTCTTGTGTTATCCAGCAGCACAAGAACGGAATTGTTCCGAGACCTGGGTTTTTTAATATTAACACCGTCATTGCTAAACGAATTTTATTTGAACAGAACTTAGCTCGATACGACGATGGTTAATGAGCCATTCCGTCAACTTCCTTCTCCACCTTTCCCTCCTCCTCTCATCACCCAATGTTTTCTACGCACGCTTCAAATTTGTTTTTGTCTGCCTGCTATGTTCACGTTTATTCCTCCTTATCTCTTCTTTGTATTTAAACCTGCTTCGTTTTTGCCTGTTTTTGACAGTTACGTCAAATGCTGATGCGTACATATTTTCTTTCTTTCTTTCTTTTTTTTCGTTCTACTCTTCCTGACTTGTTTGTTTACGTTTTTTCGGACGCGTCTAGTACAATTTGAATTTCTGTTTATTAAATTTCTTTCTTCCAACCGAGGATCGTTGCTTTCTAGCATCTGAAATATCATACTAGAACTTTTATATGTGTTTGAGTTTATATTTTTGTTAGTTTGTTGATTTTTATTTTGCATTTTGTGTTAAACATTGTTTCTATTATTCTTCATATATATATATATATATATATATATATATATATATATATATATATATATATGCATATATATATATATAAAGTGTTAGAAGAACTGAACATTTTTCACCCACGTGTTAAATCAATACCATCTCGATCGATCGTCCCGTTCTTGTTCGGCGTCTGATAAGTTATCAGCTATTCGCAAAGAGAATACACATTATTTTCAGTCGAATAACTGAGCCTTAAACAATGTTAAATATCCACACTATCTTGGATGATACACAAAGTGAATAAATATCCAGTTTCACGGAACAAATCACACGCCTTTATGCGATTGGTATTAGATTACGTATTTTGAATTAAGCGTCCAATTGCAACTAATCCTGCTGATACATTTAAACGGAATTTTAAATACAAAATATCGAATAATTTTCTTCCTTTCTTTTTCTTTATAATTACGTATTTTGAATTAAGCGCCGAATTACAACTAATCCTTCTGATACATTTAAAAAGAATTTTATATGAAAAAAAATCGAATAATTTTCTACCTTTCTTTTACTTATAATTACATCTTAAAGTGTTAGTTTTCTATTTTTTCCATTTGTCTTTCTACTTATCTTCAAAAATATTTTCTATCCACGTAAATCTAATACGAATAATAATGAAATAATTTTTTTTTTAAAGTAATTTAATTTTTAAATCTTTTATTTCAGTCGAAAAGAGTAGAGTGATAGGCCCCGATTTTATCTGTGAATGACGCGCCACATCGGGAACCATCATAAATTGACTTTTTCTTTACGAGCGCTTCTCATCGCTATTATTTGTGGAAAAGCCTTGAGCCTGCTCTCGGCCGACCAAACCAACAGGACATCCGATGAAATTTTCTGATATTTGAATATTGATTTTATAAAGAACATTTTATTAATTAACTATTATTTGTTGTTATTTATTGAATACATTTTTATTCATAATGAATATAATAATAAGAATATTTTCATTTATTTTTGTCTATATTTTTCGTTTTGAAAATGTATCTTAAATTGTCGATCCGCTTGCAAAGTCAGCGACACAATCATCTTTCAATAATTCTTTCTTCAGTAGTGTAAAGTAAAGAATTAAATAATTATATCATATAAAACTAGCATGACCAACTGGTGTTGCCCAGGGGGGGCATGAACAACAAAAGAGAAGAGTATAACATCTTTATTTTAAAACTCTAAACCAGACAAAACTGACTATTGCCAATGTTGAAATACGTCAATACCCGGAAAAAAGCGAAATGAAAACGAACCGGTGTCAAATTCAAAACGAGGCTGATTTCTAACATGAAAAAAATAAGGAAAAAAAAAACTTTCAGTTTTTTTATGAGAATTTTCTTCAATAATTTAAAAAAAATATTTTACGGAAAAGTTAAAAGTTACACTTTTTTTCGATAAATTGTGTGTTTTTTTAATTTTTACATAATTATTACAAAAATTATTTTTACAGATTCCTTTGCGTGTTATTTTTTTAGTACACATTTTGAAATGGGCAAATCCGACTAAGTTAAAGTTAGGTTAGGATTAGGTAAGGTTAGTTTAGTGTTAGGTTAGATTAGTTTAGAGTGAAGAGTAAAACACACACTTTGCTTTTGGTCCGGTTCATTTTGTCTGTCAAGAATGTTTAGAGTAACCTAATTTACATGTAAATTGTCGTGTTCTTCTTGAGCGTTCTGATTGGCTAAGCGCTTCGGCATCTCCCGATTATTTACGGAAACAGCCGGAAGATGCCGAGGAAAAAGTCGTTTTTTTCTGGTTCAAAAGTTGTACCAATACCAAATTCCCCCCCTCTCTCTCTCTCTCTTTACTTTACTGAGAGAGAAGATTGGAAGATAATATCTAAGAAGAACAAGAACACTCTTAGAAACCATGTTATATATCAGAAATCTTATGAAAAGAATAAATGTGATGTGTATATATCAATGACGTTCATGAAAGCTGGTATTCAGAAGAAGGAGCATAAGAAAAGGGAGACGTCTATAACGACAGAGAGCAGACTACAGAAATTTGATTAGCTGATTCTGGGTTAAGAACACTCCAGTTACTTTTGTTGATAAATCAGATATTGAGACCCAGACTTACTAAGTTTGTTTAGAATTTTGATAACACATGCATTTTTACGAATGTTTAATGCTTTTTATCTACTGAACAGAATAAAATGATCAATCAATCGTCAATTTGTTCATTTTTCTATCTGTGACGTAGTGCGATAGTAATAGAAGCATGGATCGAAACCCGAACGACTGTTGTATATTGTTCATTCGTTGTTGTTATTTTTGGTTAATACAGTTTTTGAATATTTCCGGTTATTAAATGGAAATACAACACAAAGAAGAAATCATCAGGTCGATGACGATTACCTCCGAAAAAGAACAAAAAGGCTGTACCAGTAACAAACTTGATACAAAAGACCAACTCCTCAGAAATAAAGCTATCCTGAAGTACTGCAAAAAGCGACAGAAATCTGTCAATGGCCTGGATCGATTACAACAGGATATTTGACAGTGTGCCTCACTCCAGGATATTGCAGTGTTTGGAGCTGTACAATATCTATGAAAACACAAAGAATTATTTGAAGAACAAATAAGCATGTGGAAAAATTCCGCATGGAAGGAACAATACAAAACTCTAATCTATGTATTCAGCGAAGTATCTGCATAGGAGATAGCCTGTCACCCTTGCTCTTCTGCTTTACAATGGATCCCCTCAGCAAGCTCCTAAAAACTGCAATGCTAGTTACAACTATAGTAGAGACAGAAAATAGGGAGAAAATAAAAGAGTCAACAATCTACTCTTTATGAACAGTCTCATACTCTATGCAAGAGACAGACTCATTGAATAGATGTTTATGCATAATAAAAATAATAATAAAAAACTTTTCATTTAGTTTTGTCTCCCTGATAATAAACTGTACACAATTTCTCAGAGAGCCGTCTGCATGGAGTTTAGGTTTGACAAGTGCGCTAAATGCACCATTATAAAAGGGTAAAAGTAAATATCAGAACATCTTCAGATAAATGACAGCCTTATTCAAGACTTAAAAGAGGATGCCACATCAAACTATCTCGGCATAGGGGAAAATATAATGGTGGAACATGATAATATGAGAAATAAGGTGGGAAAAGAGTAAATAAAACGCCTTTAAAATATCCTCAAATCAGAACTAAACCCCAATAACAAAATTACTACCATTAACCAGCTTGCAATCCCTGTCATCTCGTATGGTCTTGGTATTATGTACTGGACACAACGCAATATCAATTGGCTCGATAATAAGACCAGGCAATTATTTTCCTTACATAGGATAATACATCGAAACCAGTGCATGCAGGATATGTCTACCACAGAAAGAACGTGGTCTAGGTCGCACTGAAATAAACCATAATATATAGTCACAATACTTAGCATGGAGCAGTACATAAAAATCCTAACAGATATCACAATAGGAAGGGTGAGGGATCAATATGAATAATTATCCCAACAAACTTCAATCAAAAAGCTTGCTGAAAACTGTGAGTGTCATACTGTAGAATACTGCCGAGGTCTATGGCGAACCGGCAACACGGATTGCAGGAAAGAAAAGAGAGAAATACACAGAGGAGGAACTAAGGACAAGAAAACAAGGACGGAAACAACACAAGAGAACAGGGAAGTTCCTGGATGAGCTTAACCAGATATATATAGACAGAGAGGCTTCACCCTAATGACACAAGAATGGCAGAGTTCCACTTGATTCTCACAAATTAATAAAAGAATGGCTGGCTTACAAACAAATGGCCAGTATAGGATTTGTTATTCAGTGGTTGAGAGCCCGAGCCACCTAATGTCTGGATGCCAGATCCTATTGGTATATGACCTTTAAACTGTTCGCCACAAAAGAGTATGTAAATACCTCCATTGGAAGATTTGCGGTTATATGCAGCTTAACAGATCGCCCAACATCTGAGAACATGGACCTACACCGATAACATTAAATGGAAAAGTGACAGTTTACTATGACAACTTCATACAGACAAGCAAATACAGAAGGGACGGGGCCATCAATCCATCAATGCTTATAAAGTTCAAACCTGAAGGATTGCGCTCATTATTGACGTACCGTTCCAAATGAGTTTGGCCTCAATAAAGCTGAACGCGAAAAGATTATAGACGTCAAGAATGGTTTTAAAACAACGTATAATACCGGTTGTAGTAAAAGAACCTAACCTAATGAAAAAAGGAAATACTTAAAAGCAATGCCTAAAAGAGCGAGATATAGTGATGTCTATCCTAAAAAAAGCCTCTTCATATACATTTAATCCTACAGAAATCAAGTTTTAGCTTCAGGAGGGAGTCCCTTGATTTCCTAGAAGTAACTGTAGTAAAATAAAAAAAGAAAACACGTACAGCTTTGTCTTCTTAGAAAAGAGCGTTTGTTTTTGTTTTATCTATTTAGTTATTGACTGGTATTCAGTCTTTATTATTAGTGGTGGAACTATAATAGCTTACCATCATCTGTATACTTATTATGTCCATTGATCTTGCGAGTAGCGGGGTTATTATTATTATTATTATTATTATAATTAGTAGTAGTAGTAGTAGTAGTAGTAGTAGTATTGTAATTATAACTATCGTAATTATTATTGGCATTATTGTTATTTTTATTAATACTAAGAGTAGTATCACCACTAAACTACTTTTATATAGTAATTTTATTAATATTAATTTTATTATTAGTATACTATAATTACAATTAACAAATATTATCACAACGAGAATTACTACTATTACTGATATTAATATCATTATAAAAGCCATAACTAGTAATATTATTAGATAATGACGACTAATATATAAAGAAATGGAATGCTAGTATGGCATTTAGTAACCTAAATAAAATTATCAAACATTTTTATACGATAACCACCAAAGATATGCGACAATATTTTAAATTTTATTATATAGAATAAATTCAAACCCATCTTACTCTCTGCTCCAGTTAAGATTAAGGTCACAATAACCCAGACACTAAATACCACCCCACCCAATTTCTTAAAATATCACCCGTTAGAATATCCCTCCTCCTCCTTTCCGTTCCTTGCTATATGCGAACCTCGTCTTTATTCCCCTCCCTCTTATCCATCCCCAATTTCCCGTTGTTGTTGAATTATAGAAATTTGAACAGTGGATTCCAAAATGCCTGCCGAGTTGACGTTTATTTTAAACGTTAATGAAACACAATATATTATGTAGCAAAATGGAATAAAACCATCAACAAAATATGTTTTGCTCTGAATTTTCATTGAGCACTCTCATGAACCCGGTTTCAACTTCCTTCGGATTTATACCCCTTGGATATTTGTAACAAGTTAATTATATATATATATATATATATATATGTCTGTGTGTGTGTGTGTGTGTTAAATCTTTTTCTCATCCCCATCTAACGTAAATCTGAGACTCAAATCATTTTCGTTAAGGAAACATCTGGCAAAAATCGTCCTCAAACATAAAAACTTCCGATCTTGTTTACTGCATTACACCCATATTCCATTTGTTTAATTTTATTCTTTTTTCATTTTCTTTCTCGCCTTAATTTCCTAGTGTTACGTCTTTGTCGCACGCGTTACATAATTCTCATTATTTCCCTAAATGCGTTCTTAATTTTTTTATCATGTTCTTTCCCTCATTTAAATACATTCAAAATCTTTACTTTTACTGGAGACGTTCGATGATCCGAATTAGACCGGTAAAGCTCTCATTGTTTATGATGTATTCCTATGTTTAATTTGGTTTTCTTTTTGTCTTTTTCTCACACATCCTGCTTCCACTGCATTTTATTTCATGATATATCGTGTATTTTGTCCTCATATATATATCAATATATATATATATCAATATATATATATATATATATATATATATATATATATATATATATATATATATATATTGATATATATATATCATTTTAAATTAAGTCAAATGTTTTAACTTTAGTTATATCTTAATGAGACAAGACAGTTATTTTTGTACTGATAAAAATGTTTATTAAAAATGTGTCAGAAACATGTGTACACAAGATGTTATGTTAATATGGAATTTTTTTATACATTTTTAAATAATATTGATTATGTCATAAATGTTGTATTCTGAGTAACTTATCTATACATATATGTGTTTGTGTGTATATTTATACATATACGTGTTTGTGTGTGTATATGTCGGAATGTGATAAAACGATCGAGAAAAGAACTACATAAAGAAAATACAAAAGAAAAAAGAAAAAAGAAAACAAATTATATAAACTTAAAGGAATGAAAAATGAAATAAATAAATATGAAAAGTATAATGAAAGATAGAAAAGATTAAAAAATATAAAATGCAATGAAAATTAAAATGGAGATGGAAAAGATGAAATAAGAAGATAGGAATGAACCAATAAGGAAGAAAAGCGAAAGAAAAATGACAAAAAAGAACATACATTAAATCAAAGAATAATTAAGAAGAAATGTGAGAAACATATACAATATAACCAACAATAAAAAGGAAATGAAAAAAGGAAATAAATAAAAAATAAATTAAACAAGAAAAAAATATTAAATGTTTCTTTGAATAAAAACGACAAAAAAGAAAATACTATAAATCAAAGAATAATAAAGAAGAAATGTAAGAAACATAAAATACAACAAAAATTAAAAAGGAAATAGAAAAATAGGAAATAAATAAAACATAAATTAAAGAAGAAAAAAGAATGAACTATTTGTTTGAATAAAATGCAAACGAAAAAGGAGTAAAATGAAAGTTAAAAACGAAAAAAGTAAATTAAAAAGAAATTTAAAAAAGCTAAAATCTGGTGGAGAGTGATCTATTCTCTTCCTGACAACCCCTTTCGCACAGAAGAGACGTTGCTAGTCCCTTTCTGCTCTACCGTTTTTACAATTGACTGTTCTGGACTGCGCTGCGATTTTTGGTTCTTCTTTTTATGACATTCGCAGCAGGAACTCCTTTTCTACCACATCGAAAACATGTTTTTCTTTCTCAGTCTATGTGACTAGCGTCAGGCGAAATGTTCATGGATAGAACTTCATTGCAAGGGTTTCATGTCTATGGGACGTACATATTACCGCGGGAATGCTTCCCTGCTGATTACAACCTGGTCGTGTTCAAATTCAATGTAAACAAATTCTTGTGAAAAACGCCTCATAAGAAATAATCAGTTTATACCATTGATGAACGTTAGTGTTCCTATAGTTCCTCTCATCTCTCTGCTCACAATTATTTTGGCCCCAGTAATCATTATCCTCGATTAACTTTTGACCTTGATAAGTAATACATGAATAGGAGAAAAATTCAGATATAAATTGAAGGACGTGAAATAATAGAAGAAAGGAAAAAAGTAGGAAAGGAATTATGTCGACGGCGAAATGAAGGCTGAGGACTTTAACTGCTGGAGGCCAGAGCAGTAGACTTGTAATAAGAATCGATTTTATTAACATTCGCAAATCAATAACATATGGATGCATCGATTGTTAAACGCCAGAAGGAGGCTGGATCGACGTTGGGAAAAGGAAACGTATGCGCATTGAAGAATCACTCGACAGATTTCAAGTACCATCGTCAGTTGAGCGGACATTAGCAAGTGCGTTCAACTATTTCCTGTCCAATCAGTTTCTTCCTGTGTTCATTTGCTTCAAAGGATTGTGTGTATGTTTCTGCGGGTTAAGATGTGTGTGTGTGTGTGTGTGTGTGTGAAAAGCTATTTACCCATGTGTGTGCGCGCGTGTGTGCGTATGTGTGTGTGTGAATCTATGTACTCCTCTGTCTCTTTCTACCACTTCCCCCTTTATTACCGAGGTACGCGTCTTAATATTTCAAACTAAAAGATGCTCTCAATAAATGTACTAGAAATCTGAACCAGAAAAGAAGGGTTCGTTTTATTGGGAATATTTATTCGGACTTCCGTTCTGCTTATATTATTGGGTCTTCTTCTTCTATTCATCTTATATAACGTCCAGCCAGTGCTTGGTACATTGCTCTCCCTTGATGTCATAAAGTACTATGCTCTTTTGTGCAGGGTTCGCCCAACATAGGATATCGAAGGAATTGCTTCATAGTTTGGGGTTCTGTGCAACAGTCGCATGTGGTTGGGCAACTAAGATAGCCTCATCCGCTTAGGGCCTCCCTGGAACGACCGACACCTGAGTTGAGTCGGTTCAGGCACTTCAATTTTGGCCAGGTGTTATATCTATTATTGGGTAACAATTATCCACTGAATAAGGAATTCTTTTCATCTACTTGAACGAAGTTTTTTTTGGAGGCCAGATTATAGAAATGACATTGTTTATAATATCGAATGACCTTGTGCCAAACTGGGCTCTCAGATGTTTTAGAGAACGTTAAATAGTAGACCACTGCTAGTTAAGGAATGGATACCTTATTTTTTATGAATAATTTTTCGTGTCATATATGAAAGATATGTAAAAGCGTTGAAAGATTTAATAGAAGTTACATCACAGGTGAGTCTTTATTTACTTGCCACTTCACCCCGAGCGAAGAGTTAGACATAATGTATGTTTTTAATGCGGGAAATGGCCATCCCTCCCAACGAATGGTCGAGGACCCAGAAGGGTATCATATTACATCACCGTATACGTGTTTACTGTAACTAACATAGTCGCCAAAACAGTTGTTGAACACGAAATGCTTTTAATTATTAATAACTTTCAACACTGCTTCTATTAAACGTAAGATAGAAAAGGAGAGATAATAAACTATTGCTACGTGTTATTAACACAACGGCAGATGACGGTAGTTAAGTGGTTAACGACACAGACTGACGACTTGGGCGTGCCAAGTTCAGATCCAGTTCGTTTCACAGAAACACTTTCACTTTGGATGTTTGCAATTTTCACGTGGCCCTCGAAGAAACCGATACCAACATATAATCATCTGATTAATACGAAATGAATGAATGAATGAATCTACAAAACACGACTCCCGCTGTTTATGTGATGAGCCAACATAGAGATGTTACATTACATCCCCTCGAATGGGAGGTATAAATGCTTCACAGGTCATAATAAAATAAAATACATACATAACAGCAAAATTATTTCAGATCTGGTGTTGTCCACTCCCAGGCCTCGTGTTGTCCACTCCTTCCGTGATCAGGCCACCTGAAATGAATGTATCATAGCAGCACTAAAAACAAAGAAATCATCCATTTTGAAGAAAAGATACGGCAGAGAGGGAATTCCAGACTAGGATATTTAGCCCCTTTGTTAATCGTCCCTCTTAAGTCATATCTATCCACCCGGTTCGCTCCGAGGCTTCCAACTAACCGGCTACTACTCTTGCACCCCCCCTCGTTTGGTCATGTGACGTTACATCCACTTCTGGTGCACAAAATGTCTAGCTGACCCTGGCTGAACCCTATTTCCTGTCATCCTCAACTAAAACAATTATAATCGCCCTAAAATGTACATTGATGCATTAGAAGGTGATAAAATATGGGAGTCAATACTGCTGTGCGGAGACGTAGATTAAGGTAGAAGTTTATTTCTTCTTTTAGAAATCGGATATTTTTTAGTCGAGACAAAAAATACGTAGATGTAAAAACAACATATTGTCCCACATCGGAGTTACATTTTCGAGATTGTCTCATGAGTTAGATATCAATCATCGACCGATTGGTAACACAATCAGTCACTCGGATCTTCTAATTTTATTTTCTGCTGACGAAGGGGCATAATAAATACTGGAATTGATATTATATTATGCAAAAATACATCTGTGAAAATCAACGAAACTTAGATAAAAAGTAATACAGGAGCATAAAGATATCATTAAAATAAAAATTAATAAACCGTCATATTCTCCCACATGTCAGATTTCAGACACATTTCAACTTCAATCAGACTACAGTAATACACCCAATTCACAATAAAGTATTCGCCAAGTTATAGAATCAACTATGATTTAAAAGTTTAACCACGTTATCATCACATCTACTTGCATTACGAGTTTTTAACATCACATTTAGTTAAGAGGTTGTCCATAACTTATCCAATCGCATTACCGTTTAAATGAATGTGAAAGAATCAATTAGATTTGAAGTCGGTTTAACAGATTTGCCAATTCTCGTCGGCATCTATAGTATAAATTGTACCTCACCGCAATTTTTACATTAACCAACGCTGTATGCTGGCATTTTTACCAGAGACAATTCAGATGGACAGACTGCGCGGAGAATGCAATTCATACCTTGCTTAATGGTTGTCATGTGAAATGAGTCAAATTGTGCGCTGGCTTTTCTATCCCCACTTTCCGGCATTGTACTACATCTTCCTGTGGTGGGAAGGAAGTTATTACAATGATGCTTATCGTCACTCTAATTCCACCGCTTGTTATTATTATGGTGTAAACAGCTGGTGCAAGAACACTAATTATAATGTAATGGGACGGAGAATATTACAAATCTAGGGAGCTCTACATTGTCATATTTCCCAAATAGAACTATGCAAAGGGGTCACGGGAAAGCGAAAAATTGAATGGCAAATCAGACAACCACCTAAAACTTACTCCGCCGCCTGAAAAGAATTCGGATAAAAAACCTTCACACTATAATAAGAAAAGTTAACGGTGTGTGTTTTGTTCTTTAGGTAATCATATTTTGTTATGGAAATCGCTCCAGACAAGGCATGAAGCCACTTTATGTAAGGAGCTAACAAGAACAAATATGATTATCGTAAAGACATGAAATTCTTATTGGCTGGCCTTAGTCTTAAAAAGACCAAGGTTATAGATAGAAGGAAAACAGTCAGAAGGAAGAGAGTTCCACAAGCCTGCAGTTCTTGGAAAGAAGCTACAGGAATATGAAGCTGTATTACAATGATGTATCAAAAACGCGTATCCATGGAAACCACTAGACCAACGAGTCAAATGAGTCGGAACAAAAGAAGCAGGGAGTAGATCATATATTTCTGAACAACACACGCCATAAAAGTAGGCATGTAAAAGACATCACGTCTGTGAGAGAGAGGATGCAGAGAAAGAGAAAAGGTGTTGCGAATCAAATTACAGAACGTTTCTGCACTTTATCAAGAACCCTCAAATGGGACAACTAGCCCAAATAAATAAATAAATAATAATAATAATAATAATAATAATAATAACAACAAAAATAATAATAATGATGATGATGATGAGAAGAAAAAGAAGAAGAAGAAGAAGAAGAAGAAGAAGAAGAAGAAGGAAGAACCAAGGAACAGAAACTGCAAGAAACATCACTTCATAATCTCCCTACCCCCAATAAATTACACCGGCCACATAAAAATTAACCAAGCCACATAAATTACAAGTAACACTCCAAAAATGATGCCGGTCTAAGCTGACACCAGACAAAATATTTGTAGAGGGTCGAGGAGGATGAGAAGACCGAGGAAGGACAGCACAAACCAGACCTCCACTGAAAAAGTGCAGAGAATGCTGGGACCTTGGGGAGGCTTATTGCCACCAAAATCCCAGAGAAGAACAATAGTCTTTACCAGCGAGAAATCAAGAGGCTGTTGCGATACCACAAGGTTATTTGCGATTGTTATCGAAATGAGGTGAATAATGCTGGAAATCTGGGGAGGCTGGTTGTCACTCAGACTCCAGGAAATACCAATGGTTGTGTTCGTTGAGCAAATACTGACGATTACATGTGTGAGAACTCCTAGTGAGTACACATAATAACAATTTACATATTAAATAATATAATTACTTACGTAATTCTATGATTTAAATATTTTAGTAATATATCAAGATAAATAGCAAGAATGAGCACTGGTGAAGCATAATTTTTCCGCCATCATTGACGGATGCTCTACACTAGTTTAGCATAGTCATCAGCTCCCGAACTATTTCATAGACCATCAAAACATGTTGCTTAAATCAATTATTGTAATGTAATGAAATTAAGAATTCTAATTACAATGCTGAAATTAACCCACAGAAGTCCTCCATCGTATGGAGACGAAACGTCTGCCTTTAGAAGTGTGTTTTTCTCGCTTGCAATTTATAAAAGTAAAATGTATTTAGGATATTATTTTTTTATGTTTTAATGAATTCTAACTGTGAGTCACAGTTGCTCGCCGCATTTGTTTTCGAAAACGCGTAAAAAATTATCTGTAGAAAAAAACGATTTCGCTTGTGTAGTAATGTCTTGATGTGGGTTTGTAAACATAAATTTAGTGTTATAAATTTCCAAGTAATTATAAAGAATGGAATTTTCTAATTAGAATTCAAGTGAGAGCTACGTATCCCGGCAGTTACATCAATAAATCCTTAGCTGACAAAAATTACTCTTAACCTTTTTTAATATTGCCATTTTTAATTAGTCACTCGCTTTGCACGTGATCATGCCCCGCATACGGCATATCATCATCCATTCGTAGATTTAAAACAGCCATATATTCAGCATATATACACAAGCCAAATCAGTACCCTGCCTGAAGACGATTGAATAACTCGCGAAAAATGGAACATAAAACATACGGATGCTACATTACGACAATTTGACAAAAATGCTCGGCGGACAATTCGAACAATAGAAAAAAATTGAATTACGTTTGCTGTAATAAAAATAAGCCCCCTTAATACATACAATATATATATATATATATATATATATATATATATATATATATATATATAGAGAGAGAGAGAGAGAGAGAGAGAGAGTTTCGACCGTAAATGTCAGCTTAATGTATCGTGTCAAGATTTTGGAATTAGGTTGATATGCAACAGAGTGAGGAAAAACATTACATATTCCAAAATATTCGAAACGTGCGTAAGAAATGATGATACCATTAAATTTGAAAATCATATTAAAAAAATACAGTTTTAATCATATTTAAAAAAAATACTTTTTGTTTTTCGGTTGGACGAATGAGAATTACAGGTCTTCCCGAATATTAAAAGTACAGAGGTCAAGTTTGGTTGTGTTTGAAGACATGAAACAATTGGAAGTTCTAATGAATTGGATAGCTATGGTTTGATTTTTCTTTTACTAATGGAATTCACACACACATACATATATACATACACATTCATCCAAAAGCTTCAGTGCAATGCTCCATCGTTTAGTGCAATCACATGTTTAGATGTCTATGCTTGCCGCCTTCAGTGTAAACATCGCTTAATGTATCCGTTATCACGTGACAATATCTTGTAGCCTAATGGGACTAGTTGAACGCCTACAGATTCAAGCTGTATATGTGAACCAGGTCGCGCCCTATGACCGTCTAAAATCGTTATCTCCCTGCACCGATGAGAGCCATAATCTTGAAACGACATCGTACGTAGGTAAAATATTAAAAATAATTTTGTGTATATATATATATATATATATATATATATATATGATTTCTATGTAATTATTTTTAAAGGTGATATTTCATCTCGTTGTTATTGAGCTTACTATTATTTTTAATTGGTTCACTTCCTAAGTGATTAAGATGCAGAAAAACTACATAATTAGTCGTCCTCATTTCAAAGGCCGTATTTTTTGTTTTTTTAATATATATATATATATATATATATATATATATATATATATATATATATATATATATATATATATTAAATCCCTATATAGTCCAGCGTTCTACCACTGGGCCCAGAAGCTCTTTGTAGAAATATGTACGATTTTTATCACCCAAGTATGTAATGATTTCTATGTAATTATTTTTAAAGCGTCTTGATCCACGGTAGAACGCTGGACTATAGACATCAACATCAAGTGTTCGATCTCTGTGTACGTTAGCCATGCTGATGACGGCTGTGAGCCAGAAACGCGTGTCCATGGATTACTTTTATGTACGTATACATTATATATATATATATATATATATATATATTACGATGAGGAATACAGAAATTTGTGACATGTATAGTTTTAAAACAAATACGTCCTTGGACAATGTTATAAGCCTGAGGCTCATCCATTTGTTTTGGGTTTATTTGCTGGATTTTTTCAAATTTTTTACCAACGTGTGCCTTACTGCTACGAAAGGGAAATGTTTGATATCTTTCTCCAAAAGTAAACAACCATAAGGGACTTAATGTGTTCCTCGCTGTGAGTTACTTTTTTTGTCAGTAACCAATAATGTGATGTAAATAACACGAAACTTAAACTCAGAATTCAAATGAATAAAGAAGGACATTGCTCCTACTTTACAACCTTATTCTGGTACCACTTTTGAACCTACCAGGACTGTCTGTTTGTATGTCTGTCTCTTGTTCTCTTTCTCTCTCTTTCTCTCTGTCTCTCTATATATATGTATGTATATATATGTATGTATATATGTGTATGTATATATATGTATGTATACGTATGTATATATATAAATATTTGTTATTGTTTATTATCTATGCACGTATACGTTTCGTCCTTAAACCGGGACTCATCAGCATAGAGATATGACGATTCGAAACCCTGGATTACAAGTATGTTTCAACTCAAATTCAACGTCGCTAACCGCTCGGCCAATTATAAATAGCTGATGAACAATGATAATTTTAACATTTTTCTTAAAGCGGCTTGACGTCCAGGCATTCTACTTCTATTAGGAAAGGAATGATGCATTATAAAGCAAGTGACGTCATGCTGTGTTAGTACTACCATTACAGTGCTCTACCTTTTTACGAGGAGCGACAAATATATATATATATATATATATATATATATATATATATATATATATATATATATATGTTGGAAAAGCCACGAAACTTAAACATTAAATTCAAATGAATGAAGAAGGACATGGCTCCTACTAAACAACCTTATTCTGGTGCCATTTTTGAACCTTAGTCAAAGTCCATTGCACGACTAACTGCTAATGTCCAGCGTTCTACCACTTGGCCCAGAAGCTCTTTGTAGAAATATGTACGATTTTTATCACCCAAGTATGTAATGATTTCTATGTAATTATTTGTGGATAACTGCCTTAAACCAACACTGATTCGGAGATTGTTTTAAAGCCACACAGAAGACGTTTCCATCCCTTGTACATAACCCTAGTACGGCCCATTTTTTAGTATGCCATGCACGCAACAAATACCTATCTTAAAAAAGATATTGTACATCTGGAGCGTGGCAACCAGGACAATGACAGAATTCTCCACACCTACCTACAAGAAACAACTTCAAAAAGTAAATCTGTCTTCACTTGAGCAGTGAATGGTGCAAAGCGATTTTATCCATGCATATTCAACAGGAATTTAAATCAACTTAAGAGGTGTTTGTCAGCATAAAGTTATATTGCAGTCATTTGCATAAGACGATTTCGTCACTTTCGTCTCACAAGCATTCTCTACCTGTGTTTCTGCTCCAAGGAATAGCCTGCCAGAAGAGGTTGTGATTATGCTACAATATCCAGGTTTAAAGTCGCTTTGGTAAAACATTCATACGGTATATAGATGCAATATCTTCTGCCTTTTTACATGGTTTGCTGTACTTTGCTATTTTTTGGCAAATACAATGTGTTCTTCTTCTTCTGCTTTCGTGTGAATCAGATGATTCTAGTGTTGGCATTAGTTTCTCCGATGTTTTACTAGTTAGAAATCCTTCTGGAAATACATCGGATACTAACGGGAAGGACTACGAGAAGGTTGCCAACATCCCTAAGTGAAAGTGATACTGTGGAACCGACTGGATTCGAACTTGGAACACACAGGTCTTCGGTTCGTGTCGGTATCCATCTAACCACCGTCACCTCCCATACAATTTGTTGATTGATAAGAATAACGGAAAACAATTTCCCAATTTAAATTGCTTTGTTGCTCTATAGCGACTTTGAGAGAACATTCAAGTCGTGTTTCCAGCCAAATGGCTAATGTAAAAATTATCACATTCGGTGAAGAACTGAATGTAAAGTTATGCAGCACTAATCAGAATTTGTAACATAATGTTGGGAGTTCTTTGATCCCAACAACAAGACTTGTAATATTCTCGTTCAAAAAAACAACTAAGTCTTTCGTTGACACCCTCTAAGTAGTTGGCTAAATAAGTATTACCATCTGGTTATAAACGTGTTTATAGTGGTGATGTGAGATTCTAAGTGTATGGGTCTTCCATCTTTTATTGTAGTTGTAATAATATCACAAACGAACTGGCTTTGCAAGTTCGCAATAGCTTCACAACATTCGCTACTTGAAATACTTTAAACCAACGTTTTAAATAATAAACATTTAAATCATAAGTTTCTAGTAAACATAATACTATACCTTTCGTATTCATTTATATATAAATAGATAAACATATTGGGTTATTTTTAAACAGATGTGTTTATCTCTTAAATCAAACCGTTATGAAGCAAAAAGAAATATAGTATTAATCCGCGTTTAAAAATCAGATGGAAACTTGTGGAAAATAAAGTCAGGCTCCCAAAAGATCACAAAGTAAGTCTTAAACACTAATGACAATCATTAACACCATAAGAAAGAAAATAAGCGTCGAGAACAGGAAATGGTGGAAAGGAGATAGAGAGAGAGAGAGAGAGAGGGGGGAGGGGGAAGAGAAAGGGAGAAATAGAGATAGAGGGGGTTAGAGAGAGGGGCGATAGAGACCAATTAAGTATGTGAGACAGCCACCTTCTTTTTTCCTGTTCTCTTCTGTTCACAGCGCTGTTATTTTAACGTAATCTTTTTTTTTAGTAATTAATCTTTTTTTTAATTAAATCACTTTAATTAATTACTGTTAATATCGACGAAACTATTGAATATATATATATATATATATATATATATATATGAGAAAGTAAGGATGAGTGTAATCCGACGTAATGGGAAATGAAAAAGGAAAAACCAAGAGATATTTTTTTCATATATTCATCAACGTTTCGTCTTTATTTGTAAGACTTTTTCAGGATGACAATTTTAAGAAAAATGTCATGCAAGTACATCGAAATATTAGGTTGACATGATAGATTGATGAGAAAAAGTAGTAGCCGTAGCTGCTGAGGGCGCTGGACCAAGGTCCGGGCTGAGAGAAGTCGGTGGCAGAGAGTGAAATTAATGTGGATGACTGTGAGTGAAAAAGGGGAGGGTGGGAGTGTTAGTTAATTTGTCTTAGGGTGGGAGAGAGGGAAGGGGGTGCTGAGATTTTTGTCGTGGTGAGGTGTAGCATGGATTTTGAGGGGCTAGGGGAAGAGGAGGGGAGGGGGAAACTCCGTGTCTTTGGTATGTAGGTAGTGTCATAGTTTTAGTAACAGATTTGAAGTAATGAAGATAATTTGAAAATAGGCGGGGTGGGTGGGTAAGAGTGTGAAAGAAGTAGTCGAAAGGTTGAAATATATATATATGGCTATAGAATTACAAATTAATAATACAAAATATAAATTTATTATGTACTGTTTAAAATATAGTTATGCAAATTTGGCATTCAAAGAACTTTCTTGGAATGGTTTATCTGTACTATATATACCGTGTTTAAAATATCTTGTATTATTGATTTCAATAACAGTAATCCGTTTTGATGATTGTACAGGAGTGTTAAGTGAAAAAAAACATCGCATTTAGTTATTTACATCAGAAAAGAAACGCCAACAACATATTTGCTTAATTGCGTCATGTTCTCTGGTGTTTAATTCTTTTAGACATTACGTCAGCTTTTGTTCGTTGGAGGGTTGAACGAAGACGGAGTTTCGAAACCAGTCAGAGACAGTATTTGCTATCTTCCTCACCACGTCGCATATTGGACTTCCGGTCTATGTCGTCATGTTCTGATGCGTAGTATTTATTCTAATTTTTGACGTCTAATTATTTTACCATTTTAACACACTCACATATAATATTTGTACACAAATGTAAACCTTTGTAAACGGTATGACCATAAGTGTAAAATTACCACAACAAAAGGTATTGTATTTCTCTCACTTTTGCTGGTGCAAAAAAATCAGGTTTTACATGTGATATGAGTAACGTCGTCGGATGTCTAATGACATAGGCTGACAACGTATAACTAATTAGTGATTTCTACCTTTTAATTGATATAAACTTTTCAATTAATATAAACTTTACAATAAATATAAACTTTTATTATTGATTCGATATTTTTTGGTGTTTTAATTTCTTAATAAAAAAAACGCTTCGCCTTGTGCGTACAGATTGTCTTTCTTGCCGATTTTAATTTCTTTCACGCAGAACGTCCATAGTTGAGAAATATTTTAAAAACCCTTACATGGGTTGTAGAGGAAGACCCTCCAATAGCTAGATATATTCTGAAACTACATAAACCAAAGTACTGAGATAAGTATGTTTCAGTTTGAACAAAGGTGGTGCAATAAAATTGTAGGGTCTGCGTTCGCGCCGGACGTCAATGGAATGGAAATAACTTTATATATGGCAGCAATATACAACAGATACACTTGTGGAATTTCCACGGTACCCACTACTAATAATCAATACCCTAGGGCGAACGTGTTAGTTTTAGCAAAGCGTGTTCCCTATTTACTTGCTCCCCACGAGACAAACTTAAACACAAGATCAGTTTTCAATATGGAAATAATTCAGCTCCTTTACAAGGGATATTCTAGATTGGGATAAAAATCTAAAAGATCTTAAGTCTAGAAGGATTAATTTATCACTAACCTAGGACAGAAAATATTAAGTGTTGTATCAGAACAGACACGAAACTTTGCACATACCCAAAAGGCCAATTACTAATTGAATGTTTCGAAATTTTGGAGATCAGGATTGAAAATTTGTATTATTTGTATTATTTGGACAACTGTTCTCATGTTGCATGTTATTCACTCTCGGAAATCTTTCTGTCGAACTCGGGAATCTATACGGAATTTCGAACGGAACACTTTATTTAATTTACAGAATTGCGCCAGTCATGACTTGTATAATTCGTAATTGTATTCTTAGTATCACACGCGTTGAAGATTGAACTTTTAACCTCCAGAATACTGTTACGTAAAACTGATTATTACTTAAATCACTTATATCCGTCACGTCACCGGTTTGACAAGATACACCTGAAGAAGGTCGGAAGTTACATCAGCCAAAACGTTGTAAGAATAATATGAATAATACAGACTTGCTGATTCAGTTTGTCATTTCTTTTTCGAGTGAGAAATTATCCCCATGACAAGTTATTCTTTTAACTTGTCGACGATAGATGAAGAAGCAAGCGTTCAATTCCCACCAGGTTCTGCTAGAAATAATCAATCATCTATGTTGAAAGTTTTGGTTTTTGCAAATCATTATCGGTACAGAAATATAGTTCCTCGAGAAAGAACGGTTATTCACTTCAGAATTATACCCTATTTATCTGGTTCGTCAGTTCTTCAAATATTTTGCAGTGATAATTTTTTTCCCTGGAACTACAAGAATATCTGGTCGTGGACATGAGCGGTTTCGATATATACGGGTAATTGAAGCGGAAGTAACAGGAAACACTCCAATTAATGAGAAATCCATTGAATCCTTAGTTTTGACACCCGAACAGCATGGTGTATTATGAAATTGTTTGGAAAATTTGAATTAATTTCCGGATGGAAATTTTACACGAAGAATATCTTGAAAATTAACAAGAAAAATATCCTTGCTTTTTATTAGTGTTGTCTTTTAAAAGTTTGAATGGAACACACATTCTTTAGAAACAATTTTGCATTGTTGAGGTTTCGTTTTCTAAACAGATATCGACTGAGTGAAAAGAAAATAATTGCATCCGTGCTTTTTGGTATCGAAGCGAATAAAGAGAATGTTTTAAAATCTCCAACACACTCTGTCAAAGTGTTACGGAGTGTTACATATTACTGATGAAGCGGTAACATGTCCACCCCTATACAGTGACTAGCGAGACCCATGAAAATTCCACGGTTCCTTTTACATCAATCTGGATAATTTACTGTTAATAGTAATATTCCTTTTGAAATAATAAATGCCAGTCAGCGTCAAATATTCAAACGCAGTTCATGCCATTGACCAATGTGAGTACTCCAATAGTGTTCCTTATCTTTTCGGCTGTCACCAATTCCCATCACATTAAGTCTTATCCTCGATTGTGGTTACCTCGATAGTAAAAAATACTCTTTCCTCTTTTTAAAACAATTCATTGTTAGCTAAATATTCTTAAAATAAATATAACGAATATGTCTTTCAATTATTTGTTAATTTATTGAAATTGTGACAATCTAATTCGTTTTAAACCAATATTTATTACCCTAAAAATAATAGTCAGCTAAATATTTTTCTAACCAATAACACTTTTTGAAATGTGCTTATTATTAATTGTTTTGCTTCAACTGACGGGAAGAATAGAATTTGATTTTGGAACAATTCATTTTAAAATAGGAGGTAAAGACGAGATTTGTAGTTTAGCAACAACGGTTTAAACAACATTCCCATTTGCTGATCGGACGATCTCAGTTTTTTAATGTGTAGATTACGTACCTATAAACAAGAATAAATGAAGAAATTATTGTAAAAGTTGAAACGGTATATCACATTGAGTTTACTTTAATTTTGAAATATGTATTTAATCGTTAAATATACGGATTGAATTAAATCAAGAGTGAGAGGTGAATGTAAATAGTTGAATGTGGAGGTGGTCTATGTTCTTCCGCTAGTCGGTCTAACTGTTCATCGGCCTCTCACGCTCAAGTTTGATGTTGTGTAGTTGGTCCACCGGTCCATCAGTATATCAAGCTTAAGGTTGTAGCACAAAGAGAAACCACTTATGACATTCCCATAATATATATATATATATATATATATATATATATATATATATATATATATAGAGAGAGAGAGAGAGAGAGAGAGATAGAGAGGGGGAGTGGTAGAGAGAGTGAGGAGAGAGAGAGAGAGAGAGCAAGAGGGCGAAAGAGCGAGAGCAAGAGAGCGAGAGAGCGATAAATCAAGTATGCGATACAGCCACTCTCTTCCTCTGTATGTATATGTATATATATATGTATACATATATAAAGGTTTCAGTTACGCCTGCACACACACACATATATATATATATATATATATATATATATATATATATATATATATATATATATATATATATATATGAGAAAAATGTTGTAGTTTGCTTAAAGCATTGTGCGTAATAACTAATAAGTATTGTTAGAAGGCTAAGACAATGCGTTGGTTAGGTGACACCGGCGGTACGTGAAATGGTAAACAATCACAATAATAACAATAGTGAGGAATCAATAATAATTTTCAAATAATTTTATTATATTTACCAGTGTAAAGTTCGGACCGTGATGGTGGGGTGGTGGGTCTTCTTTTGTACTTTTTTTAATTTAAATTTTCGGGGGAACTTCCATCCTAAAAAAAAATATATCCACTCGCCGGTGTGTAGCTGGGCCGGTAATTACGGTTTGTTTAGGCTCGCAGAAACTATTTTATGAATATTGATGTGTGACTAAATTAAGTGGTTAGGTGTAGTTTAATATTTTTAAATTATTTTGTCAGTTATTATTATTGTTATTATTATTATTGTAATTATTGTTATTATTGTTATTATGTTTAGTGTTTAGAATCGTTCTATTTACTTATTATTGTTGGGGCCATGTGCATGGTATTTGACGTATTGTGCGTCCGGTTGGGGAGAGGAGATAACTCGAAATGATTAAGCTGTGTTGGTTTGAGTTATGTCCCTTGAAAGTGATAACTAGTTTGACTCATTCCATTAATTTATTCATTTGGATTCTTTGTTTTATTTCTTTATCCAATATTATTACAGTAGGTAATTGTTTGTTATAATGTGTAGGGTGATGCTTGTCGTGTGTGGTTATACTGAGAAGTTGAAATTTAGCTCGGCTCTGCTGTTTAATCTTGGGTTAAATTTTCTGATTATTATTGATTCTTTGAGTCTGAGGTCGCCTTAGTCTCTTTCGGTAGCTAAGAATAAAAATAAATACATAAATAAATCACAGCGACAACCTAGAATTAGCCATTTTAGTACTTTATTCTCCTCTTCATAATTATATATCATACCACATTTCCGGATTAACATTAAAATCACGATATGATAATTTTGCTAAAATTACATTTTTAGGCCAGGCGACATTTGAGAAAAGTTATGTTGCAGTATACACCGTTTTTTGCAAAAGCACCCGGCCCAGTTCACAAATATCGGAAATCGTGAGAGAAAGAAATACAATACGTATAAAAATACCTTTATAAAAAAACTCACCTAAAACAAAACAAAAAAAAACACTAAAAAATAAAATTTAATCTAATAATTAAAAAAATCCACCTTAAAACAAATAATAGCATCAGAGAATTCTATACGAACGCCGATTATCGGAAATCGTAATATATTGAAAAACAATGTGTATACACACATTTAAACAAACTCATCTAATTAAATTATCAAATAAAAACACTGTTTAAATAACATTTAAAATAAATTAATAAATAAAACATTTAAAAAACTCCAACAAACAACAACAACAGGCAGCTCTTTACAAACGGCGATTATCTGTTATGGAGGAACACGCAAACTTGGCACCACTTAACTTGAACCGATGAATTTGGCTATTTCTCTTTGACAACTGTATAGTGCTGAAGATTCGTTCTGACAATTTTGACCGTGTCTACTCCGGAAAACAGCATGTCCAGACCAATGACACTCGGATACACCAAACAGACACTGTAATGTATACTTCTATTTAAATAAAATACTATATATATATATATATATATATATATATATATATATATATATATATATATATATATATATATATGACAGTAAATACAAAATACCAATCTCAAGAAAAAAAGTTAAATTAAATTTAATGGAGAGCAACATAAAGTTATTGATAAGAATATGGAAATCGAGCGGTTGTAATTTCACATTATTTTTTAAATTATTATTTAAATGAAAAAACACAGATTTTTTGGAATATTGCTCTTGAATCGTAAAATAAAGCAAGATTCGTCGAAATTTTATATCGTGAATGTAATTTATATATACATTTTTATTTTAGCGCGTCAATTTGATTAGTATTAGAAACTTGAATGTTAATAAAAGCATAAGACATCAAGTAATAATTATTCCCCAAATTTGAATTTCGTTGGAATATTTTAAATTTTGGGGAGCGAAATAACATAGACATTGACGATTAAAATATATCAGACTTGCGTTGAATCTTATCTATAGTCAATGGATTGAACAAAATTCCATGAATTTTAATGTATGAGTAATATACCACCGCTGTCGCTCATGAAGCAATCAATAGAAGTCAGTGTTACGAAAAATTCCATGAATTTCAATGTATGAGTAATACACCACCGCTCTCGCTTATGAAGCAACCAATAGAAGTCAGTGTTACGAAAAATTCCATGAATTTCAATTTATGAGTAATACACCACCGCTGTCGCTTATGAAGCAACCAATAGAAGTCAGTGTTACGAAAAATTCCATGAATTTCAATTTATGAGTAATACACCACCGCTGTCGCTTATGAAGCAACCAATAGAAGTCAGTGTTACGAAAAATTCCATGAATTTCAATGTATGAGTAATACACCACCGCTGTCGCTTATGAAGCAACCAATAGAAGTCAGTGTTACGAAAAATTCCATGAATTTCAATTGATGAGTAATACACCACCGCTGTCGCTTATGAAGCAACCAATAGAAGTCAGTGTTACGAAAAATTCCATATATATTTAGATTACGTCAGAGTAGTCTTTCTTCGCTGTCCTGTGTGTTACTTGGCGATAATATGTGTTTCATGTTAAGTGTGGTTGTGATTTTCCAAATGTATATCGTAAGAGTTTGTTCGTAAATACTTTTTATTTGACACGCCTACGGAATTGTGTCAAATAATTCAGAAATAGATATAACAATGTAGTTTGGCGTTATTTGAAACAATTGTCCAAAAACATTCCGCGAAAAGTCACATCATCCTTTTTATAAAATGTAAAAAATGTCAAATAAAAATCTGCAAGTTAATTTTTTGCTCAATAACATTCTGAATTAAATAAATAAAAAAGTTCAAAATCGCATTTGAAAATGGTTTTACCTTATATTCTGACAAGATATATCTATATAAATATATATACATTTATTTATATATATGTATACTTGTATGTATATATATATATATATATATATATATATATATATATATATATATTTATGAGGAAAGATCAGATACATACATACATACATACACGCACGCATATATATGTGACTTTTTAAATATATATATATATATATTGGTACAGAAAAATTAGTGCAACATTCGTACCATCGGTTTCGAGCACAGAAGGACTTAGCCATCTGGCTTTCTTCAGCTTCTGTTGTCATCTGTTTCCGAAACATAACGGAGGGTTGAAATAAATTATTGCACCGATGTATGTGATTCCGTGTTACGTCATTTTTATTTTATTCTTACACTGTTTATTATATTGAGCTCTCATACCCGGATGTTCTTCTGGAATTTATTTCACTATAACATTATATATATATAAATATATATATATATATGTGAATTATAACTAAAAGGTAAACTTTTAGAGAGTTGGACCTATTGTGAAATAAGGAAAGCTCAATATACTGGATAGAGCAAAAATATGGTACGTCAATGAAAATAAATAAGACCTGCAAATGGAAGCAAATCGATATCTTCAGATGTTCAAAACAAGGAGCAGTTTAGTTAATAAAAAACATTTATTTTTCTTCTCTTTCATTCCTTAAACCAGGCTTTTCAAAGATTAAAATCTTATCATCAGAGGAAAAATTATGATTGATAAGTTGACAGGATAGGACTGTCAAAGTTCCAAATTTGAAAGAGTTTTTAAAGTACAACAATACTCCCCCAACCCGTAAAAATAATTTCACTAGCTTAATTACCCATAATATGGCCTTAAATTCCAGAAGACGTGGTAACTCTAATATCCCCTTGAACCCTAACCCTCACAATACAGACAGCTTGGAAACTATAAACACTAACCGGAACTCTGAGGGAACTAAAAAGTCAAGAAGGAAAAATAATATCTGGTTTAACCTCCCTTTCAATTGCAATGTAAAAACCAACGTCCCGAAAGAATTTTTAAAAATCTTAGACAAATGTTTTAGATACCCCTATAAATATTGCACAATACTAAATAAGAACTCCATTAAAATATCCTACTCCACTATGCCTAACATAGCGCAAAATATAATTTCCTCCAATAATAAAAAAATAAAAACTGCCCAACAATCTTCCTCCCCTCCTCCCCAAAATAAATGTAATTGCCGTAGACCCAGAGACTGTCCTCTTAATGGTGATTGCATTCATAGTGATGTTATATACGCGTGCACTATTAATGAATTCCGACAGAACTCTAACTATAATTCGATCTCCACTTCGGCAGCCCTGCCACCTTTACGTACTTCCCCCTATCCCTCTACCCCGATATCTCAAAGTACAAGTAACGACCTCTCTAGAATTTACTCCTCATCTTCACCGAGTAATCTTGAACCCTATATAATTGGCAGTAATACCCCGGTTCTTCTAGGCCCTACCCCACCACCCCAGGCTAATATAGTATCAGATCCATCCTCTCAAACAGTTACCAATGACCCTAATTATTCAAATGCAAATTCTGCACCTTGCAAAATTCACACATACATAGGTCTTAGCGCTTACTCAATTAAGATAAGGATCTCAAACCACATACAATCATTTAAATCAAATAACAATAACCTTAGTACCTCGCTTTCTAAATTAATTAGAAACCTTAAAAGCAATAATACACCCTACTCCTTACATTGGTCCATCTTGAAAAAATCTAGATCATACACCCCAGGATCTCCACACTGCAGCCTTTGCACTCTGGAAACTTACGCAATAGCCACAGCTAATAAATCATTAAATACTATTAACTCTAAAAACGAATTGATCTCCCATTGCAGGCACAAACGTAAATACAAATATTCTAACTTCTTGGCCCCTCCAGATACACCCCCACCTAGCAATAATCAATAGATTTCCCCTCCCCATATCTTATAATCTTTGTACTTACTATTTACCTATCCCTGATTGCCCCTATACCAATCCCTCTGATGTGAACATTTAACCTATCCTTTAAAATATACTTATCTAATGCTGAATTGCTTTGCTGCCAGACTTATACCTCGCGGTGTCGCTGATGTTGATACTGATTTGCCATCCCCTATAATTTTTTCGTTATTACACCCTATCCACCGTTATTTTCTCCAATTGCGTTTTCTCCAATTGCAATGTCCTGTATACACCTCATTCCTATTTACCCTATCTTTACCCCTTGTTTAGGCTTCCATTCCGTTTTAACATCGAATAATTTCCTTTTATACCTGTGTACATGCGTACCTTTATTGGGTGTTCTGAGAATTCAGGTGCATGTACTGATGCTGATGAGTATGTGAGTAATTGCCTTTTATGTATGTGTATATATATATGTAGTTTTCTGGGGTCTCAGGTACATGTATTGATGCCGCGCTTGTGTATGTAAGCGGTTTTTGCTGTGCAGGTGTGCGGCGGACGCTTGAGTGCTTGTGTCCTTTGTACGTTTGTGTATATATATATATATATATGTGTATATATATGTATATATATATACATATATGTATATGTATATGTATATGCATGTGTGTATGTATGTATGTGTTGGTTTTTTTGTATGTACATCTGTGTGTGTATATGCGGCTTTGTTTACGTGGTTTTTACATGTGCTTTATTCACAATTCATGCCAGATTACGGTGGATGTCCAATGATGTAGTGAACAATAGTTCACCAGCGCGAGTGGGTGGAGGCAGCATTGCAAATATATACCTATACACTCCATCTTTAAATCCTATTATCTATTCTTTATTTTTCACTATCTATTTTTTATTTTTTTATTTTTTTATTTTTTATTTTTATTTTTTATTTTAAAATGTTTATTTTTTATTTTTTTATCTTTTATTTTTATTTTTTATTTATTATTCATTAGTCTAAGGTGTTTTACATCTGCGTAATACCCCCATCTCCCTATTTTAACCACCTACATTGTCGATTTATTCATAGATTGACAATTGATTCAAAACCCGTTAGCACCCCTTTAGCCTCTTAAAGAAATCTACTCAGACCTTAAGAATTATAATAAGACAGACAATTCCCATTTCTTGTTAAAATAAAAAATGAGGTTTAACCTTATTAGCGACACCAGTTTATTCCTCCTCCCCCATGTAAAAACCCTGCCACTATATCCTTTCCCTTTCCAAAATTATCTTAAATTAATCTTCCTTTAGAGACAGTTTTCTGTTTCTTATCTGTATTTAATCTACTTACATTCCCCCTTGGGAAGATAACTTCACTGAGTTGACCAAACATTTTGTATTTCTATATGCAGCCACTTTGAAATTTATTTTTTATTACTTTCCATCCTTACTTTTGTCTTCTGACCCCTTCTTTCTGCCTAAATATCATTTTGATCTGAATCCCTTAACCACCCCCCACCTGTTAGATTACACTCTATTTTCGATCGTTTTTCTTTTTTCTTTCCCCTTTTCTTTTTTCTTTTATCTTTTTCTTTTTTTCTTTTTTCTTCTTTTCTTCTTTTTCCTTTTTCTTTTATTCTTCATCTTCCCTTTCTTTTTCTCTTTTTCTTTATGCTATTCCACAATTCCCAAGTAATTTTAATACGTTGCGGCGATTCGTTTTTGATCCCATTGAGACTTTTGTAGTTGTTTTTGCCTTGGAATACGCTTAACTGAAAACAGGAAGAATATTGTTTTCCTTGAAATGGCCACTTTTATTTGATCCCTTTCCGAGGACAACAGACCTGAGTGGAATCGTCGTCGTTGGATTTTTATGCAGATTCCTCTGGATTTACCAATATTTCTGAGCCCCACGTTTTTTTGGATTTCGTTATTGGTGATTCCCATGCCCGTTTGAACTTTAAAATGTTTTAAAAAAACTCTTTCAAATTTGGAACTTTGACAGTCCTATCCTGTCAACTTACCAATCATAATTTTTCCTCTGATGATAAGATTTTAATCTTTGAAAAGCCTGGTTTAAGGAATGAAAGAGAAGAAAAATAAATGTTTTTTATTAACTAAACTGCTCCTTGTTTTGAACATCTGAAGATATCGATTTGCTTCCATTTGCAGGTCTTATTTATTTTCATTGACGTACCATATATATATATATATATATATATATATATATATATATATATATATATATATATATATATATATGTGTGTGTGTGTGTGTGTGTTCATATATATAAATGTATACTTACATATATGTATGAGAGTTTATATGACTAATAACCATACGAAATTGAAACTCGTTCATGTTTCAATAACGAAATCATTTGAAGTGTCCGAAACTTTTGTGAGATTCTTTCTGTTGTGGAAAGATCGCGTCTTTGCTTCTCGACGAAGAATTATCATGCAAAAAATTTGGCAGATGAAATTCATTTACTTTTTTTGTTTGTCGCTGATGTTTTCAATTTAAAGATTTCTAAAGAATAAAAGCTGAACATCTGAAAAAATAATACATATACATATTTATAAACATAAGAATAAGAATGAGATCATATTCATATTTATTTTTCGGTCTCCTTCGCTATATATGTCTTTTTAAGTTTCCGAACTTTTTAGATGAGGATTGATAATATGTATTATTTAGATTATTCGGACTACTGTTCTCATCTTAAATGTTATTTTCACAACGTCTCGGCTGATGTTATCTCCGACCTTCAGGTGCGTCTTTTTGATCTCGGGAATCTTTAGGTTGAACTCGCGAATGTGTAGCAAAATTCTGAACGGAACATATTTATTTAATCCACGGGGGTAACATGCTCTCTTTTCCTCAGTCATAACTGAGAATAAGTCATAAGTAATTTGTAATTGTATTCTTAGTATCGCTTGCATTCAGGATTGAACCTTCAACCTCTAGAAGACTATCACTTAAAACTGATTATTACTTCGCATTTATATCGGTAACGACACAAGTTCTTTCCAAGATCGACATAAAGATTTCCTAATCGACAAGATGCACCTGAAAAAAAGAGATTACATCGACCGAAACGTTGTGAGAATAACATCCAATATGAGAACAATAACCCACATAATCAAAATGTACCTTTTCCTCTCGTAAAATTCTATTGATTTTTCAACGTATATTTTTAGTGATCACAGCAATTATTCTTACAACTAGATTGCTTTTTATATATATACTAGCTGATCCGTGCCCCGGCACTGCCCGTAAAAGTCGAATAACTAGAAATTCCCTGCAAAATCTGTAACTATTGAATTATTTGGAGCTTATGACTGATCAGCGCCAACATAGACCACACAATGTTAATGTAAAACAGCAGCTGAAACAATTAATGCAATACGTGGAGTAATAACACTCTTGCCATGGTTAGTTGTTGCAAACTTTCAATTTTAAGTAATCATTCGAGACTGTGGCAATTTTTATTTTAGTCCGGACTCGGAGTGTCACTATTTGGGGAGATGGATTTTCCCCACATTAAAAACTGACTTTTGGTCTAACCGTGACCTCGTGTGGAGGCAGGTAAACTGCCTGTAAACTGCATGAGCACAATAAAGGGATAAATAACGTATAATATAGCAAGACCTGTGTCCCGATGTTGCGCCGAAGAGATATATAAGTATTAGAGTATTAATTCGTAAAAAAAGAAGTTGACAAAAACCTGTAAGTAATTTAGGTGATTAAAATGGGATTTATCATTGTTTTAGCATCAAATAAAATAGATTTTTCTTGGTTTTGTGTGATAGCTCCCTCCCCACTACGATTGTAAGTAGCGGTTTATGTGTCAAAATAAAAATCACTCCCCCCCAAAAATAAGTAAATGTGATCCAAAAATATGCGTGCATGTTTCCAAGTTCAGTGAAGGAAGAATCATTTTAGACTGATACAATTTTTATCTTAATCCGTTGTAGAATAGAATTTTCCTACCATAAAAAGCAATGGTGGTTTTTAATGTGTTTAAAATCCATCTCATGTGGAAGAATTAAAAAAATTGTCACAGTCTAGAAGGATTACTTCTTCACTGACCGAGAAGAGAAGAGATTAAGTAACAGATACTACACTATAAAGTTAAGTATAGTTTGAAACTTAAAAATGAACCGAATTAAATCAACATTTTTGTTTATTGTAGTAAGTAAATAAAGAAAATCCATCTACTGGAGAGAAAAAAAGTAAAAATTGCCGCAGTCTAGAAGGAGTTCTTCTCCACTATAAGAAGAGATTATTTTTATTGTAATAAGTAAATAAATAAATAAATGAATGAAGAGAGAGAGAGACGTAGGGAGTTGATGGTTATGATAGGTAAAAGTAAAAATGAAAAGAAAAAGAAAAACTGATTAGAAATTAATAAAAATAAAAATTAGAGTTCTAAGTTATGAAGAACTCGCAGAAATTTCCGGCCGACATTTTTAATTGAATTATAATCCTTTTCCCTCTGGGAGGAAATCGATCATTTTCACCGAATTGTTTAAAGAATTATTGAATAGACAATAACATGATAATTACTCGTGGGAGGACATGGCGTTTTCATGTCATTTGCATATCATTTGCATAGCAGGCCGATTGGAAATAATTTATTCATTAACAAGTTTTAAAGAGTTTTATTGAAGTTCATTTTCAATATCCCATTTTTATTTCTGATTAAGATTCTACATTTTTACATTTTTTTCTCCCTCGTTTGTTTTTATCTTTTCCTCTTTTTATTCGTTTCCATCTCACGCTTTCTTTCTTTTCTTTTTTCTTTTCTTTCTTTTTTCTTTTTTTCTATTTTTCCGTTTATTCTTCTTCTTCTTCTTCTTGTTTTATGTCGCTATTATTATCCGATTTTTTCTTTTTCATCAGTTTTGTTTCATTTTCATTATTATTATTATTATTATTAACGGTTGTAGTTTACCTCCATCTTGCACTTTCTTTTCTTCATGTCCTTCTTTTTCTTCTTTCTCCTTTTTTTCTTCTTCCTCTTCTACTTCCTCTTCTTCTAATTGCTTGCAAACTGGGGTAACGTAAATAGGTCGTAGAAGAAATGACATAGTGATAGAATGTTTAAAAATAAGTAAATTTCAGATATTCAATGAGGAGGACAGAAAATTAGTATGTTTAATAAAAGCGTAAAAGTTTAAATATTTAGAAAACATGAAATAGATGTCCTCTACTACGAAGTGTGTGATAGTACAATAGTGTTTATAAAGCTCATCTTATTATTCTCATTGAGAAAGGAAAACAAAAGTTTAGTAACAGTGTTTAGTCCAACTTACAAAAATAAGATTAATATCTTGGTAACTCCCCCTCCATAACATACTGGTCCGATTTTTTAAATAAAAAAACAAAACAATATCAATAAAGTTATATATATATATATATATATATATATATATATATATATATATATATATATATATATATCAAATGTTGCAAGCAGATTAACATTGTTCCCAATCCTAATTTCAGTTATACATTAAGTTTTTTCTTATTTAGTCATACACTTAATATTTAACCAACTGTGAATTCTTTAAATTCTTTAAAATCTTTATACATCTACCTCTGAAACACTAGTTTTTGTCCGATTTATCACATATTTAACACGTAGATTACAGATTTCAATTCACTTAGAACCCTAACTTCGCAACTGAAACCCTTTTGAACTTTCGAAAGTATATATTTCTTCGTTCAAAATCCGTTTTAATTACGGACCGCCCCCTTTTTCAGAAATATTATATTCACTTAATTACCTAAATTTCACTTCTACCCCACCCCTACTCGCGTCGGCTTTAGTGTTCACCAGCAATAAACAGTATCCAAGAAATCCCTCCTCCCCCTCCCTTCCAAGCATAAGCCATATCTCATTAAACTAACCCCATTACCCTATTTCCTTTATGAATTTTCTTTATCCCTTCCCAACCCTCTTCCTCATTTGGCCTAGTTTTCAACTAAAGGATTTCGTCTTTCTTAGAATTGCTTTAATATCTCACTGCCAACGCTAAGTGTACACAGTTCAACTTCAATTCCTCATTCGGCCCACGGAAGTATTTTTAAAATGGCCCGAATTCTCAATATTAATTCCGAATAAGTGCGATCCACCTACAACTGAACTCAACATCTCTCTATTGGATTTACTTCATTTTTGAACTCTTTTCCATGCTGCCTTCACGAAACCCCTTCTTTTCCATCTATAAATCTCCTTTCATTGGACTCCTCGTCAACGGACATTTACCAACTGGACAGATCCCATATCTTTTTACACGAACTTTTTATCACTCTCCATTACTTAATATTTTTTCAAAGTTTGAATTTTGGCTTTTCCACTGCCAACTTATCTATCTATGTAATTTCTCTGATGATAAGATTTTAATCTTTGAAAAGCCTTGGCTTAAGGAAATAATAATAAACATCATTTTATTTATTTATTTCATTGAACAATTGAAGTTGAAATAAATTTGTCATTAGTACATGTTTATCCCTCTTCTTTCGTCTATCTTTATAATTGCTCTATCTCGTATATTCAGCGTAAACCATTTCACTATAGGCTCTATCTACTAAAAGTATACTTTTATTTTCATATTTTATTTGATATATATATATATATATATATATATATTTAAATATAACTTTGTGCTTCTACACAATATAAATACAGTTATAGATATATATTTATTTAAATATATATTTGTGCTTTTACACAATACGAACCAAACTGTTTTATTTTTTTACTCTAACCCTAAACTAAGTTTTAGGTTTAGTTCGACAAAAGTAGATTTAGTTTGGTTCGTATTGTGTAGAAGCACAAAGTTATATTTAAGTAAATATACATTGTTCGTTGTTGATATTTTTGTAATTGTTCGTTACAAATTAAATTAAGTAAGGTTATATTAAACCTTGTTTATTTTTTATAAATGAAGGAGTTTTACTGAATAGAGGAATTTGAGACGCCATGTTTTAATTTCACCTTTTTTAGTGTGCGACAATTATATTCAATTATTTTTTATTTATTATTTATTTATTTATAAAAAATTTAGTTCACCCCAAACAAGGCAAATTACCACTGTAGACTTAAGAGGCTGCTGAGAATTAGGGTGAAAGTTTTGGGGACCATCCTCAATTGGGAGCTGTGCAGCGTAACGCTCGCTCACAATAGTTTATAATTTGTGTATGTCGGTACAGTCAGGGAAACAGGGCGCAGGGAAGGAGTTCAAAAGACGGCAGCCCAAGGGAAGAAGCTATTGGAGTAGAATGCTCTCTTCTATTTGGAGATCTCCACAGTGAATTGATGGGATGTAGCAGATTGTCAGGTTGGTTGAATGCATTTACGGCGAGAGGGGGGCCAGAGTAGCAAGTTCATCAAAGTACATTCCATTGAAGCTTAGTGGATAGTGAGGGACCTCTCAGATTGGCGACTCTTTTTTGGACCTTATCTAAGAGGGAGAGACAAGTGGATGGTGCACCAGCCCAGATGTAACACCAATACATCATGCATGGGCGGATGGTGGCTTAGTAGAGATATAGGTAATTGTCATGTGCGAGAGCCTACCTTCTTTGCAACGGTCTTGAACAGGATAATAGCCAGCCAATCAAAGCGCTGTAAAAGTAGAACGAATAACCATATTTACTTATGGAAGTAGTAATGGTTGAAAGACAATATCACAGAAAAAAAAAAGTTTATCCTATGAAGTAGATCTCCTGATGTTAGAAGGTAGTAATGTTAGTAATTTTTTATCTTAGTAAATGTTATTCCTACTATCTGTATATATCACTTGTTAGAGAGAGTCATGTAGGCCGGAAATAATGTAGGAAATTCTGAAATGGAATGAAACTGACTGATGATTTCCGGAAACACGCATCAGTCATTGACAGAAAGCGTGAACAATTAGAAGTTAACATAGCGTCTGTATTTAAAGTCCTATAGTGTCTGAAGTTTCATGGTGGAAATTCAGACTACTTTATTAGTATGCATACTTACAAAATACCCCTAACCAACGTCGAGGAAGCAACTATCCCAAACCGAACGGCTCCCACTGCTGATCTAATCGAAATAGAAAAATCTTCTCTGTCCATTCGCCTCATCAGATTCACGGCTTCCTATCTTTGACGTAACTAGAGGACACGTAAATTGGAAAATTCTCTCAACTTAATTTTAACGTTAAGTGGAAATTTTACATTCGAACATCGACACTTTGCTACACAAATGCGATATTTCACGCATATGTGTGTTATTTCTATTTGTGAAACATTTCAATTAGATTTTCTTTTAGATAATTTTTGGCGCGTTTCCGAAAACACATGTAACGCGCAATTCTGACTTTCAGTCGGAATTCATTAAAATATGAAATAATTAAATATCAAAATTTTAATTCTCTTTTATAATGTTTTCCTCTCTTTCTTCTTCTTTTTTAAAATTTACAAAAATCTTGTTGTTTTTGTTGTTGTTGTTGTTGTTCTTGTTCTTCTTCTTCTTCTTCTTCTAAATCTTGTTCTTGTTGTTGTTTTTCTTCTTCCTTTTCTTCTTCTTCCTTTTCTTCTTCTTCCTTTTCTTCTTCTTTTTCTTCTTCTTTTTTGTTCACTATTATAATCTGCTTGTTTCGTTCTCTTGTTTCATTATTTCTCGTTTCTTTTTTCTCCTTATTTTTATTTTTCATTCTCCCTTTATCTCGCATTAGGCTACTTTTTTCTTCTTTTTTCTTTTCATCTTCCTCTTCTTCTACTTCTCCTCATTATTATTATTATTAGTAGTAGTAGTAGTAGTAGTAATAATAATTATTATTATAATAACGATTATAATACTACTACTACTACTACTACTAATAATAATAATAATGATAATAATAATGAGAATTGAAAGAGATATGGAGTATGAAGAAAGTAAATATAAGAGAATTGAAAGTGATTTGGAGTATGAAGAAATTACATATAATACCAATAATCGTAGGAGCACTAGGAACAGTTTCCATAAACCTAGACAAAGACTGGGAGAACTTGGAATTAAAGGCAATACAACGGACGGCAATTATAAAAACAGCTGACATCTTAAAAAATGTTTTGAATGCGAAACCTTTTCCACATAAGCTACGAAAACTAACCAATCACATGCAAGGTGCAATAGCAACACAACAAAATCACATAAAGAGCACCACAAGAACTCAAAGAACAGAAACTGAAAAAATAATAAACTCTCCCCCCATCGTCAAAAAAAAAGTGATGGCGTCGGCCCCGGCTAATACCACACAAAACAGTCGTTAAATGGTCAAGGAGGATGAAAAGACCAAGGAGGGATATCACTAACCAGATATCCGTTGGAAGCGTGCGGAGAGCACTGTGACATTGAGGAGGCTTATTGCCATCCAATTCCCAGAGAAAGGCAATGGTCGTTGCCCACGAGAAATCGATGATAAGCGCCTGATGTAATGTTAAATTATCGCAACGACACGTCTTTTAAACGCTTCTCGAAATGAGAAAGTTTAGAAGCGTTTTCAAACTTTTTCGTTAAGCCATTTTTAACACTCGGGTTTTTAACACTAATTTTACCATTACTCATTTTTAAAATTATTTTTTTCTTTCTTTCTGCACCCGTTGAAACTTCGGTTCGTTTCAAATGTTCATGCTTAAACAACTGGTCATGTTAATACCAAAAAGGAATATGTAGCATAGTCTTTAAATTCTCGTACCTTTTCTTCTTCGTCGCGTGGAGGTGCGCCGTCTCGATGTCGTCTAGTGGTTGGATTCTTTCTTCGTTTCTGTACTACCGTGAACATCGCCGTCCGCTGTGTCTACAACAAAAATCTTCCCAACAAAATTCCCAAAGCAACAATCGTTTACTTTGATTTGTTTATTTCAGGCGTCAGTTACTGTCGTCGCTGGAGATGTTTCACTAACGTTGAGGGAGAGACCAAATTACTACTCTATCGTAGTTAATTACTAGCTTAAGTCCTTAGCCATTCGAGGAGGGGGAAGAGGGAATCTCTGTATTCTCTTAGGGAATTTAATTCCCTTAATCATTTGAAGACTACATAGAAAAATCGTCTGTTCGGCCTGCTTCCAAAACCCAGACTCGCAAAACACAGCTTCCCACACAAAAGCCCGTGACGTCACAGAACCCCTATGAGCGTGTGAACCTTGACCCTTGACCTGAGGTCTAGTCAATGTGGTGGCTCTGTCAACGCCTGTGAGCCTCGACTGTGAGAACAGCTTTATCTTGCACTCGGTTGTACGGGTTCACTCGCACTAAATCGCGCAGGCCAAACCAAACGATCTCTCACACATACGTCCGTCCCTACAGGGCCATTATTTAACAGTAATAACGCAAATTCATTTGCAGTAGTTATCGAAAGAGTTTGAGAGAACTGGAAATCTGTAGATATTTGTTGTCACTCAGACTCCAGGAAACACCACTGGTGATTATCGGTAGACAATCACTGATTACTGCCTGTGTTAGAACTCCTAGTGGGCGCAAATAATAATAATAATAATAATAATAATAATAATAATAATAATAATAATAATAATAATAATAATAATAATATGATGATGATAATAATAATAATAACAATAAAATAATAATAATAACAACAACAATAATAATAACAATAATAATAATAGTAATAATAATAACTAGAACAACAATAATAATAATAATAATAATAATAATAATTATTATTATAATAATAAACAAAACAACAACAACAATGATAATAATAACAGAAACAACAACAGCAACATCAACAACAACAACAATAATAATAATAACAATAATAATAATAATAATAATAAAAACAATAATAATAACCATAATGATAATAATAACAACAACAATAACAATAATAATAATAGCAATAATACTACTACTACTACTGTAAGATAATGAAGAGTGGCAAAAATAAATCGTGGACGAGTCCATTGTGGGTGGGACGTCGAGAAAGAAATAAAGTCGACTTGATAACTGTTAAAAAGAAAAAGGTTCGGCAGTGCAACTGGAACAACGACGGTTTAAAAAACGCGAAGAGCCGAAACGCTTGGTGATCGGACTATCGATGTACCGGAAAAATGCGAGTTTTGTGTCCGCTGACTAAAAATGCGGAATGAAGGAATCCCCTGACTTGTACTTCACCAAAGCGCTTGTAGAACAATTGCTTCAGTTCCTGCTCGGATAGACAATGCTGAGCAAATTACTTTCCAATCGAATGTATATACGAACGAGTTTCTAGCGTAAACCAAGTCTGTGACCTCAGCAAGAAAAAGACTTTCATGAGACAAAAGTATGCCAAAAGATTGTTTAATATGTGTGCGTAGCCGGCGTAAACCATCCGATAATGGCAAATAAAGAAAACCAAAGTTTTTCATATACGTTCTGTTCTTTGTCATTCTTGTTGGACCTTAACGGGTATCCTGAAAGAACGGGTAATGCAACACTACTACTACTACTACTACTACTACTACTACTACTACTACTACTACTACTACTACTACTAATACTAATAATAATAATAATAATAATTGAATTAAAGACGTCTTTTTGGTAGATATACCAATGTTATATTCATTATGAATTTTAATGTTAGCTAATAAGAAGCTTCTGAGATTAAACTTCGAGGGTCAGGAGATAATAGTTTTGCTTTTTGTTTGAGTTGAACGGAATTGAAATCCCCCCCCCCCGAAAAAGTCACGTTAGAGGAAAAGAGGTTCCGTCATCTTTTAAGGAGTCGATGTACATTTACAGTCTCGAGCATACCGATTGAATAGGTGTTTTTTGTAGATATAGCAATGTTATATTTATTGTGAATTTTAATGTTAACTAATATGAAGTCACAAGCAATTTACAACAGGGAGAGAACGAAACTACACGAAGAACAATACGAACTAAAGAATAGAAACTGCAAGAAACATGACCTCCCCCAAATAAATTACACCGGCCTCAGCTAACACGACACAAAAATGACCCAAGGAACAAACATTACAAGAAACACCGTAAGATGTCCCCCTTCCCTCCCCCTAAAAAAAATAAGTAAAAAAGATTTAAAAAATGGTGCGTTTTCGATTCCTCGTCAAATCATCCTCAGGTGTCAAAAGCAAATGAACAAAAAGCTGGAGAAAGAAGAGCATTTTTAAAAGACGGTGGAGAAACGCGCATAAAACGTTTTTCGGCATTGCAACGCCACATTGTGTATTGTCGGCAGTTGAAACCCTTATTCCAGACATTTAATTTCCCTGATGATCTGCTAAGCAAGTACCTGCTTGGTAGTGAAACACGTGTAGGAAAAAAACATTTAATTTGAATAAATAATATTTGTAAGAAAAAATATCTTCAATGGTGATTATTGGTGTCCTGAAAGGACTGCTTTGGTAAGCCTTCATAAAATCACATATAAATGCTCTGTACTCTGTTATCGAGTATCATCGAGCTTGTTTTTATTGGAACAACCCCGGTCTTCACTGAATGATCTATTTTATGAGTGAAAAATCTAAATCTATCTATCTATCTATCTATCTATATATATATATATATATATATATATATATATATATATATATATATATATATATTACGAGTGGCTTTCGTTTTTTAAAGAAAACATTACATGTTTCCGTATAATTAAATGAACTTCGAACAATAGATATCTGAGAAAATAAAGAAGTTCTTCAATTAAAGAAGATCAGATCTCCCTCCGCCATCGGTTGTAAGTATTCATGATTCCTCAAAGATATTCAACTACTTCGAAAAAGAAATAATTACACACTCTCTTCCATCTTCGCTATTGACGTGTTTTAGAATTATTAAATTATTGTAAGCAACATGAACTCCTCTCCATCCTATAGAATCTTAAAAAAAAAAAACGGAATGTAAAAAGTTTCGATTGAAAAAAAAAATTGAGATCCAATAATGGAAGAAGCTTAACGTTTCGTTTCATCACAGCTCGATATATTAACATATTTTGTTGAAAAATAATGAAACTTTTTTCATTGGTTATTTTTCTTTCTTTTATTTTTCGTCATGGCATGAAATCAAATAAGCTGAGAATCGGAGTACAAAAAGCAAATATAATTTGTTTTCCGTTTTTCATCTAGTTCTCATACAAATATGTCCAATCGAATTATTTGGTTTAGATTCGAATTTTGAAACGACATCCACTTCTCTTTGGCAAATATCGTCGGTCGCATATTCAGAATATTTCCCAAGGGGGCAGAGAAGGACACACAAAGTAGATTCGATTGAACCGGGTTCTAGATGAGATCGTTTTTAGTTTTCATGTTCATATTTTTTTGCATGTGAGCAATTGAAGTTGTACGTGAAAACGCGGGAGAAGATGATAAATTTCAAGGAAGAATTGCGATTAAGAAAGTTTTCTCGTGTAAGATAATAGGTGAATATTCTAACTAGTATATAAAATGGTTAGTTGAGAATATCAACAACTAAAACGGCAGCTCCAAGCAAGTTGGTGAACACGAGGTTAGTAGTGCTAGGCTGTAGTAATTAATAGAAACCGATATGAGGTCACATGACTCAGTGAGAGAGAAGACAGTTCGTGTGGGAGAATATCTTCCATCAGTTTTGTCTCGACTTAGTCTTTTTGAAAGTATATGAAAAGGGAGCTTTCATTTCAGAACGGCAATTAAGTACTGATTTCGCTATGTCTCTTTTCTGTCTTCCCTCACTGGTTAGTGATTTAGAACTAAGACCAAGTTTAATATATGTCCTCTGTCTTTCGTTAGTATTGTTCGACTTAGTACTTTTTGAAGTCTATTTACCGGGCGGCTTTCCATCCTTCTCGAAGAATCACACAGAAGCGCGTACAAAGGGGAACATGCAACTACCAAGGTATTAATTCAATTTGTAACTTTAATGCGCCGGTAACGATTACCGTAACTTTGTTTTCTGCATGTATGACACCACGGTTGTAACGCAAAAGTGTTTTAATTGGGCATGTGACTTCGAACTTTTAATGATGGGAATATAATTTAGCCATGCATAACGTAATAAAAAGAGAAGAAAAATTAATGGAATCGTTAATAAAATGCACAATAATTTCTGCAATCCAATCATATTTTACCAAATAAACTTTAGTCTATGTCTGGGTTGTCCACTAAGTGTCAATTATAACTATCCAACAACCTTTGTTTTATCGCCGTTTATTGATATGCCTAAATCACCACCTCGTGCTCATTGGGTCGTTTTGGACATAAGTGGAGAAACGAGGTGTTATGAGAGATGAACGGTGGTTCAAATAGGATGAGACAACTTTCCATGCTTCAAATGACTTGTTAAAATGGGTGAGAGGACACGTTAGTTACGTCTCATCAATGGAAAGTGTCATCCTGAATGGGTTTCACCATTGCTGGATCTTAAACTCAGATATTTATCTGTGAGGTTTCCTCGAAGACAATGTATATCAAAGAAATCTTCAGACTATGCCATCATAATCAAAACCAGGCTCGTTAGTTACAATCCGGTTTTATATATTTAGAATATACTAGCGAGCGTTTCGCAATTGAAATTGTGCTCACTACTTGAAATCAATGAAACGAAACTAATTGATAACACATAGAAAACATTATTTATGAGATAATATTAAGTATTCGAAGAAGAAGCGCAAACTGCGGACAGTTTAAAAACGGAATTCTAAATTGTTGACCTGTATCAAAGTTTTATAAGAATCAGGAACAGCCGTCACAACTCTGACTGCTACCTTTCTCACTTTTTTATTCGTTCTTCTCTTCCCACGTTGCCTTCTTCATAATATAAATCAGACCAGACATACGTACGTTCACTTTTAGAATATATAATATATGTATGTATATATATATATATATATATATATATATATATATATATATATATATATATATATATATATGCTTTCAATTTTATATTCCTTACAGTATCCGAAGATGTTCAATTACAAGCTCAATGAAGATATATTAGAAAATTCAGGGCATATATATTCTGTTATGACTGACGGATAGACTTTAGAACTGTAATTTTTGTTTCATCCGCCAAAACACATGTGTAGGTGTACGATTAGATAAATATGGAAACACTGGTTTTGTATGCATATCGAAAATGCAAATGATGATTTTCTACTAAGTGCGGACAATAAGAATTGAACGAACTGATGTAAATTATGTCTTTGGATTGCTTTTTGCATGTATTTTAGAATTGAATTAATATAATATAACACTGGCATGTCGATGTTATCGATCAACAGCTGTTATAAACTGAGATGTGTTTTTTTCCTTAAATATGATATGAATTAAAGATCGGATTCATACTATGCCTTATAAGATCTCAGTATATAACAGCTGTTGATCGCAGATTTTGTACATGTCTGTACATGTTGTACATGTCTGTATGAATAAAAATAATCATATATATAAAAACTCTATTTGATATTGAGCACTTTTTATAAGCCCGTTGTCCTGTGGATGTTTACATTGCCTGAATATATATATATATATATATATATATATATATATATATATATATATAATTTTCACCACTCGTTTCACATGATATCAGTTCCAATCCGAGATTATATGTTATAATATATATATATATATATATATATATATATATATATATATATATATATATATATATATATATATATATATATATGTAAATGATACAGAGACAAGATAAACCATTATACACCTGTTGTCGCTGGAATACAAGGTTATTTATCCTCTGTTAATACAATCACTGGGGCGCCTATTAATGCAGACAAGTTAGAACATTCACAAACAGCGTGATACACTCATAACTTTAATAAGTGTGGGTGCCCTTCGGAGAAGTGAATAGACAAGTGGATAGACAGATATATTGCATGTTTCATTACACATAGCTAAATTGTGCGGGATCGCCTCACCCTCACTGCCGCTGTTTGGGGAACGGTGATGCTGCTTCCGCTTGCTTGAATTTTCAGCCAAAAAGAAGACGATTTTCTTTTTTTCGAAAGTCACGTGTTTTCTCTAACTTCCGTTAAGTAAAGGTTTAAATCTAACTTTCCATCCGTCAATAATTCCCCCTATTTAACTAAATGCTTTCATTATGTAACAATAAAGGGACATATAGCTGTAGCTTGTTGGGATATTGATGATAAAAAGATGATAAAGGCAGGGATATTGTACTAGTGTGCGTCTAAAACTTGGTAACAGTATAATCATCAATAGTATTATATTCTGTTGAGGTTAGTTAACTGTAGCAAATAGTACACAGAATAATGGGCTTTCTCATTATATAAACAACCTGCTCGATACTGAAACTTCGTTACGTGGTATACTCTTCTCAGAAAACACTGTATGCAATGTAACAACGTAGTTTCCACTTGATCTTCATGACGTTGTAAACATTTCTCAAACAACAGTGTTTTCAATACTGATCCTTATAGCTCAATCTTTCGAGTACTTTCAATGACTTAAACGTGAATGGACAGACAACACGTAGAATAAAAAGAATAAAAAACCTCTCTTTATGGAAATAATGTGCTGATTACCGGAACCTCTTTACGTGGTATACTCTTTTCCATCAACATCGATTTCAATACTGTATTTCATGAATGGAAAAGAACGTCGCTCACACACGTGATTGATCATCATTATATGGTGGCGATAATGTAAGTCTAGACAATTTTCACCACTCGTTTCACATGATATCAGTTCCAATCCTAGATTATATATTTATTTTATTATTAAAATCGAAACCTTTTATTTATATTTTTCTATTCTTGTACAATATTGAAACCTCTCGCTTTGTCCTCTTAAATATAAAAACAAACCATCTTCATCTCGAGCAGACTACATTCCACCTCTTTTCTGTTTCTTAATCGTAAAAAACGTCGTCATTTTTCCCAACGAAACATGTTATATCACCGACTTCATAAGAATAGCGTACCCAGTTAGAATTAGTCAAGTTTGCGCATGCGTAGAATCTAAACTAACTTCCGGTCCCGAGATGAAAAATAAGTTTTCAATCTTACTTGATCTTCGGTGTTGATATTTTCTTTACTCAATTCGTTAGAGTAACGACAAAGATGGTCGTGTACTAACGTACTGTGTGCCTTACAATCTGCCCGATGCGGATAGAAATACACGTTGTTCAAACTTTGAATACCGAATAAAACAATTGAAATCTACAAATTTGAAATATTTTTCATAAAATCTTCGTTTTATATAAATAATATTTTACATGTGTTCAAAACTGCAGGGGGTCATAGAAGTGGTCACGCAATTTTATTAATATAGTAGATGTAACTTATAATTACTATTTCAATCAATATTGAATCATGAATTAGTAACGGTGCTACAAAAAGTCGCCTATTACTAAATAAATCGCCCGGGTGTAAAAGAATGGTGGTAGAAGTACTTTTTTTTTATTAAGCGCGTAGAAACCGTTATCGCTCCTCTGATTATAATTAAATATAAAAATCAATTGGAAATTAAAAAGTTTTAAGAAAATATACGAATTATTCTTCTTCGTGTGACTTTGAAGTTCCCCGCTTTTTACGCAGTTGTTTGCATTATTGTTGTACTCTGCAAGATCTTTCAAGCTAGACTGGTTGAGCAGTAGAATGCAGACAAGGCAGTGTTGCATTGTATGGTCCCCCTCTCAACATTCGCAAATGGTTGGGTCAGTTTTGCTGCCCCATCTCATCATAACAACTTTGGATCGCCCCATTCTCGCCCAGAGTGTTTCTAAACCAGGAGAGTGGGCATCGGAAAGGGATTCACATTTTCGTTGGGGGGTGGTAATTCTATAGCTGTTTGGTCCACAGCTGTAGTCTAGTCTCTTCCTGAGATGTTGTTAGGGATTCGACATGGCTGAGGATACTTCCCCTTTACTTCAGGCGTACACGGATGAAAACTATATGTTCATATCGAAACAGAATGAACTACATATCTTGTATGTAGAGGTTAGGGTTAGCATTAGGTTTAGGGCTATGAAGTTGTTTACGTCAGTCAAAACGTTGAAAAGACCGGCTCTACCTTATACATAATTTAAAAGAATACCTGTCCCAGGGCGGGTAAATTAATCGGCCGAATAGAACAGTTTTGCAACAATTTAAGTTCACATATAATGAGTACAATAATGATGATATTAAAACTTATGTGTTTTTATTTCAATTCTTTATTTATTCCAATTCTAATTAAAATTGATTATGGAAAATGTCTGAAATTTAATCTAATGAGTAAGCGGTTAAGGTTAGAGTTAGGGTTAGGGTTATCAGAAATACAAAATCAGAGAACCTTTTTTAATTAGTGTATCATGACTATGGATCAAATTTAATAAAAATCCGAAATATTTGAATTTTTGAACAAGTAATTGTGCCGATATGATGCCCTTGACACCATTTGAAATATTCCAAAGACTTTAAATTTAGGGAATATTTATAAATTGATACCTATTCTTAAAAATTTCTCAAAACTATGCCATATCTGATTTTTTTATGAAAGGATTCGATCCATTTTTTACCTCTTTATATAAAACTAAATTAAACAAAACATAGTACACGTTACAAGCCTTTACGCCCAGCGGCTCTGTTTCTAAAATTAAAAATTAATTTTTATTAAATGGTTTCAACACCCTTTTACCTCTTTTTCATATAATTAAATTAAACTAAATATAAACCACAGTACGACCCCTTTACACTGAGCATGAGAATGATCTGTTTATTAGTTTAGGAGTGAATCCTGTACATACAAATATATAGACTTATAACCATACGTAACTTAATATAGAAAGAGATATAAAGACAAGAAACATTTTAGATACCGGAAATTAGAGCATCAATATGAATTCAGTTCTATTATTTCTGAGATTTCAAATCTTAAAAAAATAAACGATTGAAAAAATAGTTTTAAGAAGAAGGTTGATATTAACAATTATTTGACGAACGAAGACAAACATATCTTTTTATCTTTACATCCCTTATCGGCTTTTCCAAAATAGAAGAAACGTGATATCTTTTTACGAACATAAATTCGAACGGATTAAGACCGAAATAGAACTTTATGTTTGATAAAATCCCAAATCTTAATTTTTGAGGAATACTGCATCAAAATAAGCTTTTCAAAGTTTCCAAAGATTAAATCCAGACTCCAAAGATAATATTGAAATATATTTGTCTGCCAGGAACACAAAATATCTCCATCTTGATTTTACTCTGTCTTATCTGGTCATACCGGATCAATCTGTCTGACCCAAAGTTCACTAAAACATCTGAAACAAAAAGCAACCCTTCCCACTTCTCCCTCTCCCCTTCTAACTCCCTTCCACTCGACGAAACATCATGAATAAATACTTATACATATAAATAACCTGAAGTAGAAAAACTGTCACCAAAATGACTGGATTTAGCATTAAATAACCCCCAAAGAGTTGATATGCCGTAAAACAAAACTACCCCCTAAAATACCATAAATAAATAATTGAAGATATAAAGACCAGATTCGACATTAACTGACACGAAAAGGGTTGATATACCCTAAAACTAAACAAGCAAACCAAATACAATATATAAATACTTGAACATATGAAGAACTTTAAGCATAAACACTTTTACCAAAATGACCGAATTCAGCATTAAATAACCCCCAAAAAAGTTTGTATGCCGTTAAACAAAACAAACTAAACCAAACGCCATCTGCCATAGGAAAATTGACCAGTTGCTGACTTCTTGATCTTATTAAAAGAACTGTCATTACATTACACTCTCAATTGTTATACAATGCCGATATCATAACACTTTCTGACCCTGTATATTACACCATCAGGAACATTTTTCTTGCCAATTCCATATATTTGAAGAGCGTTGTATGGATACATAATGGTAATATCTTGTATTAACTTACATACATCAGATAATCTTTGTACGGACTGACTACAAAGTAAATAGAAATTGAATAAATAGAAATATGAATGAAGCAAATTATATATATATATATATATATATATATATATATATATATATATATATATATATATATATATGTGTGTGTGCATTTATACACACACACACACACACATATATATATATATATATATATATATATAATTTTCTACTTCTATGTAAATACTTATATCATAAGATAATCATTTTTCCATATATTTTTGTTTCAATATAAACTTAAGCAATGGCCATACATAAGTAAAGCTTTGTTAGTAGTAGTATAAAATATGCTTATGGCAAGTAAGCTACACGGAAACTTTCATTTTAAAATTCCCAACGAAAATCATTAAACTAAATACATAGGTGCATATGTTGCTTACTTGTCATAAGTATCTCTTTTTGATATACTAATGATAATAGAATTAACGATAAGTGAAATATCGTAGAGTGATCTATCTCGATAAAATAAAGCTCAATACGTTGAGTAGAGCAATCAATTGTAAAGAAAGAAAGATGAAGATAAAAAATTTTACAAAATTACATAAAGTTACATAAATTAACACAAATTTAATTACATCGAAAGTTCAGATGCAAGGAGTTACATTAATCCTTAAACCAATGTTTTTAAAAGATTAAACTCTTCTCGTCAGAGGATAAAATCTGGTAATATGGTATTTATAACAATTAAATATTACCTAGTTCCATTTCACTTTGAAAAATTGAAGAATAAAAAAACAAAAAAGGTTGGGGATAAAGAAATAAAAGGCCGGGAAGTAAAAAATTAGCAATATTGCGATCACCTTCCTATAATTTATCAATGATTAGTTTAGGTTTTTGAAGAATAAGTCGGCCGCTTCCTTCCACAATATACCAACATTTAAAGAGTTTTTTGCAACCCCTATATAATGACTTTTAAATATTTTTAGAGATATCCCTTCTAATGTGGAGTACCCCATATCCCCATTTTTCCTTCTCTTGCCTTTTATCTTTTATTTTATTTTTTACACAATTTTATATTATCCTTTATTTTATCTAACAGTGTATTTATTTCATCTTTATTTTTCTTCATTTTTTTTATTTTTCTTCATCATTCTTTTTCATCTTTCTTCACCCCCCTTTTTATTATTAGTACCTTAACATTTTTTATGATTAGTACACTTAGGACTTTATAAATTTATAAATAGTGTGATTACAATTTATTTAATTATAAGTTTAATTTTAATGATTTATCATTTAATATTTTTAGTAATATATTATTACATTAGCATATTATTTCAATATAATTTTTAACTTAATTTTAATTTTATTTTTAACGTTATCTCCATTTACTTTCGATAACATATATAGCGTCTCTATTAGTTAAATTTGAATCCTTTCCATAACGGGCTACGTAATTCCACGCACGTGACAATTTAAACCTGCTAGTTTCCCATCTGTCCAACTGTTAACGTTATTCCCATTTAATTTCTTGCTTTTTCTATGTACAGCGTCGCTATTATTTTGATCTGAAACCTTTTCATAACTGACTACGTATTTTCCACGCACGGGACAATTTTAAATCTGAAAGTATTCCATCTTTCCAACGGACAATATTTTGAAATTCCTGGCGGTTGTTCTCGCTCATTAAGCTATACAACTCCGCTGATGAAGGTTCGATTTTCTCGGATCTGAAACCTTGGTCCGGATGTTGTTGTAACACTTTATTTAATATATATATATATATATATATATATATATATATATATATATATATATATATATATATATATATATATATATATATATATAATTAGCTATATTCCTATTTCTATTTATTTTATTTCTATTTACTTTTTATTTAGGTGTAAGAATATGTTATGTTATAGGCAATAACTAGTGAGAGTCTAATCTAATGACAGTCCGCACAACTTTTAGGATGTGCTAGCTCTGAACTGAAAAATTCAGAATGGCGTACTAGTGAGTTTTCCTCATATGTAAGTTTGCCCTATTCCTTGTTTTTTTTATTTGTTCACACCAAAATTGACCCGCTGTGTAGTGTAGATTTTTTTCAACACATTTTTATTCTTTGTGGATTTTTCTAATAATTGTGTAGTGTTACACAGACGATATTGACAGAAAAATGTTGTTTGACTCACGGCAAAAGAAACGAACTGTAAAATACATCTCACAGAAATGTTATTTGTTTGTAATAATGAAAATAAAAAGACATAAAAACATGGTTATTGAAATATAAAATTAACCTGAAATATATATATATATATATATATATATATATATATATATATATATATATATGTGTGTGTGAAGGTTACTAATATGTAAAAATATAAGGTGTTCTACCATAGTCAAAAGAGACCAGAAGACTTCCTTTTAATTAGCAACTACCGCGGTGTAGGGGAGGGCGGTACACATTTTCCATATGCATATATATATATATATATATATATATATATATATATATATATATATACATTCACGCATATATATGATTATATTATTACTGTTTAGTCTTAAAGTGATAGCTAGTGTTTTGTTTAAGAATCGATGCCTGAATTATGGCTATGTTTCCTCTGAGGTAATTCTGCTATAACAATAAAATCGTTATAGTTTCAGAACCTTTTTTAGTGGCCTAAAATGCTCGACTTTTAATAATATCGTAGGTGAAACATGTATGCACATATGCAGCCGGAAATGTTTTTATGAATAAAAAATGTATACTCATATATATATATATATATATATATATATATATATATATATATATAGTACAAGTATATACTCATGTTTAATTCAATTATTTTGGTCGGGAATAAAAAGAACGCCGGTTTCCGTGTAGCTTACCATAATTATATTTTATCCGGCTACCAAGCTCTATTCATGTATTGAAATTGATCAAGTTTATATAAACATGAATATATAATATGTAATATATTATTTTATAACATAAGTATACATATATATATATATATATATATATATATATATATATATATATATATAATATATTAATATATATATTAATATATATATATATATAATAAGGAGTAAATTATATATATAAATATATTCTAATGTATGTAATTTAATACAATTTATTACCATTCTGTATCCATACAACAGTATTCAAATATATATGGCTTTGGTAAAAACGAGTCCTGATCGGTGTAATATCCCGGGTTAGTGAGTGTTATGACATCGGCATTGTATAGCCATCTAGAGTCTAACGTAATGCCAGTTCTTGTTACCAGATCACGAGGTCAACAAATTGTCAAGACTTTCGGTCTCTTGTCTGATTTATCTCACTTAATAGGAATTATGACGGATGTTTCTGAATTTCCCACCACAAATGGTCGGAAATGTAGAAAAAATCGCCATAATTCTAAATTTTTACTTGACTGAATTGAAATAATTATGTATCTTTCATTCATAATATAATTAGAAAAGTGGTCTATCTATAAAATAAATTGCTTGTAAGTTTCTATAAAGCTATATTTCTTATTATCATTGTTCAATATTTCATTTTATTGACTATTTTTACTACTCGTCATAATAGGGTCTAGGAAATATTGATCAATATGAAAACACACACACACACACACACATATATATATATATATATATATATATATATATATATATATATATATATATATATATATATATATATATATATACAGGTGTATATATATATGTATATATATTTCATTAGAACAATTGCGAATCCCCAAAAAACGAAACAAAGAACAAATATTAGCATACATCTCTGCACACAACAAACACAATCCAGAATTATTCACAGAAATAACAAGAAACCTAACCCTACTCAACCATAACAGCAAACAAAACAACATATTAAAAACAACGAAAATAATAAAAAGCAAACGCCAACCAAAAAACCTCAAACAAATTTTAACCTCATCTAAACTCAACCAACACACAATACAAGGGGTCACAAAATGCAACAATGAAAAACGTGGGGTCTGTGGTATAATAATAAAGGGGAACTCATACACATTTAAACACCCAACACAAGCATTCACAATAAAAAAAGACCTTAACTGCATTTCCAAGAACGTTGTCTATGTGTTAAAATATACAATATGTGATGAAGCTTATATAGGTGAGACCAAAACATTTAATAATAGAGTACCTTTACATAAAAGCAACATTACAATTAAAGAAAACCGTGAATTATTCGTTTCCCAACATGTGCACTCATGCAACGGAGGAAAATTTAAAATAATGCCAATTTTTCAAAGCCAAGATTACCCATACTTACTAACACAAGAAAATACTTCATATTTAAATTCAATCTAGCATTGAACAGATAATAACTTTAACAACACACACTTTTATCAACCTTTCTCTACCTCTCTATACGCCTGTGTGTGTACACACATATGTATGTGTGTGCGTGCTTGTGTGTTATGTGTGTGTGTGGGTGTATATGTCGCTCACCTATGTACAAAATTCAGAACTGACCACACGCATGCGCGCACGGACGTACACGCACGTGCGGACGGACACAGCCTTCTTGGTGACAGGGGGCAATAAAAAGTAATAAATTTAAAAAGAAAATCTACGCACCTCAACAAATGAAGATAGCCGATAAAATAAAGGTATAATAACACTACTTAAAAAACACACACGACTTTGACCAAGAGAAGCAGGAAAAATAAGAAATAAAAAAATAAAAAATGAAAGATATAAAATTATCAAAACACGTACTCACACACCCACAAACCCACGCATGCGCAAAAACGTCAAACAAATCGAAATACATTTCTTCAAATGGATTTACATATCTGATGAAAGCGGACCACCGCTTGAAACGCGTTATATATAAAATTATAACATGATAAAACAACAAAATAATAAATAAATGTTGAAAAAACATTTTACAAATGTTGGTAGCCTTACTCCTTTACATATATATGTATATATATATATAGTTATTCACAGACAGACAGTTTCGCTGTAGACAGACCTTCTGTGTGGCTAAATTAGAACCCGCCTCAAGACGAGATCGTCGGCGACTCTAATCAGTCGGTTACGGGACAGACTCGTTTGACAAGTGACATGTTAATTCTTTCTACATAATCACTGATAACGAGTAGAGAGGGCTCCATTTGTTTACAAAGAGCTTTGAATATATATAAATACATATATGAAAATCTCTTTGCAGTACATATATATATATATACATATATATATATATATATATATATATATATATATATATATATATATATATATATATATATATATATATACAGGGTGGGCAAAAATAAGGGTCCTATTTTAAAAAATTCATAACTTTTTTATTTATTGATTTAAAAAATTTTTTTTTTTAGAATAAGTAAAGGACCCCTTCCGAAGCAAGCATGAGCCGTATTAGCCCTAAAGAACGTACCCTCATTTAGAAAACATTATTTTTGCTTAAAAAACTCAAAACAGTGTAAAAAACAATACTTTAGTTTTTGTAAGTTTTAAGAAGTGTTTTTCGGCTAAAATTTGTTTTGTTTATTTCAAAAAATCTCGGAAGGGTCAGTCTACACACACATAAAGTTTGGTGAGTTTAACTTTTATTTTGTGGAAGTTATTCAAATTCAAGTTATTCAAATTTAAAGATAGGACCCTTATTTTGGCCCACCCTGTATATATATATATATATATATATATATATATATATATATATATATATATATATATAGAGAGAGAGAGAGAGAGAGGAGTATTAGAAGGCTATCACAATGCAAGAAATGGGAGTATGTCGGCGTTGAGAAGTAAGATCGAAACAAGTGATTTTAATTATATATTTTTCAAAAAACTTCTTTAATAATTTTTTTTCATATAGCAAATCTTTCTTGATTAGGTAACACTTCAACACTGATGTAATCTGTGTGACCGTGTTCCATAATATTTTTCGAGGAAGATCTCTTTGTCAAGTGGTAGGTGTTTCAAATTTCAAAAAACGCGTGGATGGCATATTGCATATAACGCAGTAAATATTAATATCCGCAGCAAATATAATAAAACTAAAATTATAACTGATTTCTTTCACATGAGTTTAATTACTTATTTAATTTATTTTTTATTTTTTAAATTTTATTTCCTTTTATTTATTTTTTCTGAATATTATAAATTTCAACCCACCGATGAAGTGCCACCTATTCATATGAAAAAATTAAAAAGAAAAAGAAGAGTAAAAAGAGAGAAAAGAAAGAAGAAAACATTTTTTTTTTATTTGGAGGAGATAACAGCCAAGAGCGGTGTTCAATTAATTTTCTTTTCTAATATTTGTTTAATATTTTTTTTAATGTATACTATTGTTATCTTATTTTATTCTAACAATATTTACTTTTTTCTAATTTATTTATTTAATTTTTTTCCCTAATTTATTTTTATGATTTACGGTTAAATATGTTTTGATTTATACCATGGCAAGATTGTGTGTGGCACGCAGTAAATTTAATGAACGGAACTAATTCTTCAATCCTTGTTTAATTTATTTTTTTAACATTATCCTTGTCTAATTAATCTGAAACTATTAAATGCTGTTATGATTTTAGTAAAATGTTATTAAAATTCATAGTTATATTCAATAACGATTTTTTTATTATTTAAATTTAAATTTAGTTTAATTTTTTTCCTTCTGAGAAAGAGGGATAATCTTGCTAAATAGTAATGAATTATCTCCCTTATTCACACAAATATGAAACTAAATTATAAATCTCCAATATATAATTACTTTTACAGGATTTTCAACCTTTATTTGAAATTTCTAAATCGTTTACCTTACATTTGGATATACATCATTCAATTGTAGAAGGGTAAAAGTGAATCTATATAGTAACATTTGTTATTCTATTCGATTTAGAATTATTTCATTTTTTAAAATATTTTTGTTTATAACTTATATATTTATGCTTATATTTTTCTTCATTTATTTTATAATTATTAGTATTAATTTGCTTATTTATTTTTATATATATATATATATATATATATATATATATTTGTGTCTATATTTATTTTTTCATTTATTTTAATATCATTATTATTTATCTATTTATTTTTTTATAAATATATATATATATATATATATGTTATTTTTATTTCCCTATTTTTAAAGATTATGATTTTCTCTTTTTTATTCATAGAGTTTATTTGGAGGGGTACATTCAATAATTTGTAGAGGAAGAAGATGAAATGTGTCTACACACTAGGTGTGTTATTCTATTAATATAAAAAATTAATTGTTTATTTTAATGTATTTATATACATACTACATAATTTATTTATCTTAACAGCAATGCTGTAATATTGCATATAACAGTGTATGTAAATGTGGAATGCAGTATAAATATATAGCACCTTTTTGTTTTTATTTTTATTCAGTCTTTGAAGATGTGTTGTAGCATCGAAACGTTTGTTAATCTTATTTTATATATATATATATATATATATATATATATATATATATATATATATATATCATTTTTTTTTTCATAATATAAATTTTGTAAAATTTTATATTTTTATTTTCGTTATATTTTTATATTCATAAATGTTTGCATGACAGTAAATTTTACTGATTAATCCATCAAATTTCCATATGATGGAAGAGCATATCTTTGAACATCCATGGTTTAAAGAGATTTTTTATATAACTATTGTTTGAAGAATTAATTATTTAATAAATATTGCATTTCATCATATTTTCATTTTATTAACTTATCTATTTATTCTATTGCTCTATCTCGTATATCGAGCATTTACTATTTACAATAGGATATAATTTAAAGATATAATCTTTATCTTTATTTTCACACTTCACACACACGCACACACACACACACACTATATATATATATATATATATATATATATATTACGTATTTGTTATTGTTTTAAACTAGCAATAGTAAAGCATTAGATTTTTGACTTCCTAAGCGATGAAGAGTCACGCATTAAGTTGTGCTTAATAATATATATAATGTATATATATATATATATATATATATATATATATATATATATATATATATACATATTAATTTTTACGTACATAAAATAGTCCATGGGCACTATAGCCAGAAACACGTGTCAATAGATTACGTTTATGTACGTAAACCTATATATATATATATATATATATATATATATATATTAAAATTGAAAATAGAAGTCTTTCTCAATGCAAGATTAATTTAGATTTTTTGTACTTTAATCTTATTAATTTCGGAATAATATTCCGTCATCATAGTTGACCAGTATTGTGTCATTTTTTCCAAAAAATAAAAATCGACAAACTTTTTTGGGTGTTATCCGCGGTGATGTTCTTGGCGGTTATGAATTTAAATTCTGGTTGTCGAACGAAAACGCATTGGCACGCCAGTAGTTTAGAGAGATAGGCCATTAATTCAAAATCATTGCTGGGTAAGAATGATTAAAATTGAAAATGGAATACTTTATTAATGCAAGATTAATTAATTACTCTATTTCTTTTACTTTAAACTAATCAATTTCGGAATGGAATATTATTCCAAAATTAATAAGATTAAAGTAAAAAAAATAAAAATAAATTAATCTGACATTGATAAAAGCTTCTATTTTCAATTTTGATAATTCTGACCCACCAATGCTTTTAAATAAACGACCTATCTTATATATATATATATATATATATATATATATATATATATATATATATATATATATATATATATATATATATGAATATAAATAGATAATAAAATAAAATGACATGTAGTGAGTGAATCGGACAGAATGAGATAAGCCTTTTAAAGATAAAAATCTAAACAGTTTCTAATCGTGTTCTGTCTTTGGCGGGAATTTCACATGTTTAGTGATTAATGTCGCCTTCGAGATTCACTTTTGTGATTGATACTATGTGCCTACGTAAGCGACATAAACCACCACCAACAACTTTCATCTGGACAAATATCTGTACAATAAAATCCATGAAATCTTCAAACAGTAGATTTCTGTTGTTTTATTTTTATGCGTTGATTCGATTGTCTGTGGAGGAATATATATATATATATATATATATATGCAAAGTTCCGAATACGTTTGTCGAACACTCTCGACTAGTCTTCTATCAGTGTCCGCTTCTAGGTCCATATAGATATTAATTTCCCTTAATTACGCGACAGTTTCCGTTGGCTGAGTGGATATGGCGACTGCTTGCAGATTCTGTGAACCAGGTTCGCGCCTCCCGACCGTCTGAAATTGTTACTTTCCTGCACTGATGAGAGCAATAAGCTTGAAACGCTAGCATCTGTAGGTATTAATAATTTAATATTTATTTATAAATATTATACTAAGCCCCTTCAAAAAATTAAAGTTGAGCACTCTCGGGGATGTTACAAATAGACTGTCAAAAAGCTCTAATGCAAAGTTCCGAGTACGTTTTTCAAACACTCTCGACTAGTCTTCTATCTGTGCCCGCTTTTAGGAACACATAGATCTTAATTACGCGACAGTTTCCGTTGGCCGAGTGGATATGGCGACTGCTTGCATATTCTAGGCTGACTCTGTGACCAGGTTCGCGCCTCCCGACCGTCTAAATTCATATTCTGTACGATTCATTTATAATTTGATCATTTTATTTCATTATATGGAAAATCAAACTTAAAACCAAGCTTCGAATAAAAGCAAAAAACTGTAAACACAATGAAAAAGAACAGAAAACAATGGAAGAGCGGAAATCTGACTCGCAAGTAAAGACTTAATAAGAAACATGAAGAACTAAAACAAAAGACAGCAGCAATAGAAGGAAGTAAAACTGAAAACTGAAAACAAAGAACTACTAACCTTGCCATAGGATGGGCGGATTATAAGAAAGCATTTGACATGGTGCCTCATTCATGGATACACAAATTCTCTGATATTTTTGGAATAGCCCCAACATTCAAACAGCTTTAAAGAATAGCATGAAGAATTGATGAACCAATTTAACTTCAGGAGGTGTTGCATTAGATGAAGTGAAAATCAGGAGAGAGATTCCCTATGACGATAATCTTTCCTCTTTGCTTTTTGCCATTAGTTTGATCCCAATGACACTTCTCTTACGTAATGTGAAGGCAGGATATGGACTTGGGAAAGGACTTTCTATAGTCAACTACATACTATTCATGGATGACCTTAAAGTTGTTGGAAATAATGAAAACTAACTTGATACATTATAAATACGGTTAAATTATTTAGTGACGACATACGAATGGAATTTGGCATCACTAAATGTGCCATTCTTGTTATAAAAAGAAGTTAGCTTGCCCATTGAGATAGCCGTGAACTCCTAACTACAGATCTGATAAAGAATGTAGACAGTGAGAGTGACTACACATACTTTAGAATACTGGAGGCAGATAAGATTAAAAACAAGGAAATGAAAAACCAGGTCACAGCTGAGTACAGCAGGAGAGTAGGAGTATTCTTTAATCACACATCAACAGTCGAAATAAAATATATACTTTCAATGCGAGAGCAATAGCTATAATTCGATATACTGCCGGTATACTTAACTGAAATGTAGATGAACTAAAATGTTTGGATACCAAAACACAGACAATACTTACAATTTATGGAGGTTTTGAAAAGAAAGGATATCGATTGTATCTACCTAGAAAGGAAAGTGGTCGATGCTTACTTAGTGTTGAAGATGTTGTGAATATAGAAGAAGGGTGTCTATATTTCTGAAAGTAATAAGATTCTTCTTCGTGAAGTGAAAAGAGAGGAAATACTAAGAACTGGGTTAAAAAAAATCGGTTAAAAGAGAGAGTTAAAATTATTCCGAAAGAAACTACACAGTGTATTCTTTAAGAATATTGCATTTAGAGATGATGAGAGCTGGATTTTGTTGGGCAGGGGTGATCTCAAAAGATCTACTGAAAGTACAATAATGGCAGCCCAGGAACAAGCCACTTACACTAGGTTCAGCAAACATTACACTGACAAAACTGCAGGATCACCGATATACTGATTGTGTAATGAAAGAGAAGAAACCTTAGCGCATATTGTATCTAAACGCCCTATGCAAGTACAACATCAGTATAAAAATGGTAATACGACTAAGTCGTATGGTTCTACACTGGAATATATGCACACTTTATCAATTGGAACACAATGAGAAGTGGTATGAGCATAATCCAGAAATGGTGCAAAAGAACGACAATTCAAACTTCTTTAGGACATGCGCATACACACTGATAAGGTTTTTGAACATTCCAAACCAGACTTAATTTTTCTAAACAAAAAATAAAACTTGTATAATCTTTGATATAGCCTGCACTTTCGATACAAAAGTGCAGGAGAAATAACACGAAAACATATCAAGATCTAAAATGGGAATTAGTTAGACTATAGAAATGTAAAAAAGTAAAGGTGATTCCCGTTGTAATTGGAACGCTTGGAACCATAACGAAAAGCCATTATAAATGGCTTAAACAGATTGACGAGAAAATTACTTTTCTCAATCCTGCAAAAGGATCACCTGTTAGGAACGGCGAAAGTGTTTAGGTACAGCTTAAATGTCTAAAGTCAAGGGAATTGACTTGATGTTTAAAAAAGGAAAATCCAACTGAAAACATCCAAACGTTGAGACTACTATGAAATAATAATAATAATAATAATAATAATAATAATAATAATAATAATAATAATAATAATAATAATAATAATAATAATAATAATACTTAATTATTGGTTAACATTATTGAGCAAAATTCTAGCTAATTAATCATAAATATCTCTTAATATGTATGTGGATCAACGTAATAATTGTACTATAAATTGTACTAATAGTACTGACAAAAAACAGTTGGTTAACAGCACAACAAAGTGTACATAAAGAGCCCCTGGTATGTGAGTAGTATTTAACTACAGTTAAAACAATTGTACCGAGGAGTGAAGTTAAAAGTCAACATATTGGCAGCTTCTGATCAAGTCTGATTTAATTATTTTCCCTGCAGTGAAATGTGGCAAAAGGTCGGATACTGGGGAATAACCAGTTCGTGAAAGTTTTAACCATTATAAGGTCAGCTCAAAGGTAGGGATGTTAGATGATGAGGGGACTTATATTACTGAAAAGATTTACTTTAGCAATTATGGATTGTAGCTGGGGTCAGTTTAAGAACGTAAGTGCAGGTTAGTATGACCCCGTATTTTACTGAATGATTCATTCTCAAAGTTATAATACATAAACAGAATTTGGCCAAAATGAAAAATTTGGGGCCAAAGGGGTTAAGCACAAAGCGAGAGTAAATACGCTTATGTGATTGGATGACGGAACAAAGGGACTGTGACGTCACATGTTGTTGTCGAGACTAGAATCCTAGTGAGTTCGTAAATGGATCCTAGGCGGTACGGACCTTAGGAAATATGGTCTGAAGCTTTAAGTTTGGATCTCGTATGAGACGAGAATCATGGTCAGTTCGCTATGGAACTCGAAGCAAGTTGATGTCCAAAAATAGTGATCTGGCAAGTTTAAGTTTGGGTCTCGAATGAGACGGGAACGAGCCACTTTGTATGTTTCCCACATCCAGTTAGAAGAATAGTTAAGTCAGAAACCGAGAAGCAAACCAACTGGAAAGTGGCGACTCTTTCCCAGGCGTTATCATGAAAGAAAGGAAAAATAAACGTCTTTTCATAACCCTCTCGAGATCTGCTTTCTGATTTCTTTTTGTTATCATGTAAAAGAGTTTTAATCTCCGAGAGCAGATGCACCGCACTAAGTGATCCAAAAATATACACGACGAGAGAGGTAAGAAAATACAAGAAAACCAACGGCACAGCATTAGACAACCAAGAAAACAACTACGGCCAAATGAAGAAAAGTATCAGTTAATTATGACATTTATTTGGAGTGTAAAAAAATTGAGTTTTAAAAACCCACTGCACACACACAACGAAGAAGGCAAGAAAATCTTAGAAAAACCACGGCACAGCAATAGACGACCAAGTAAAAAGCGCCCTCTGAAGAATGGGGAACGAAGAAGGAGACGAAGAAAAGAAACAGGTAAAATATGACATTGATTTGGAATGAACTATTGTGTTAAACGAAAGTTTTAAAAATCCACGTACATACGCACCCGCCGTTTAGGGCATCGTGTGTAAGAGACACGCACACACGCATAAAAACCCAACCACACATGAATCCGCCGTTAAAAGAAACATCCCAGATAACTCGTCGCACACGAGTAATTTTATGAAAAAAGTAACTAACAGTTTAAAGGCTTTTTAATTGTTGAAGTGACAGTTTTGAGAGCGTTTTTAAAGTTTCGGAATTCGATGTACGCTCCAACCATCTTCAGTGGCGCCTGGTGGAAATCACGAATCCAAATTGACACGTGACACAACCGATAAACTCTTAAGTAATATTATTTCCGAAGTAACGTTCTTGTGAAGATAATAATACTTGATTATTAACTTATATTATTGGACAAAATTCTATCTACATGTCTGTGGATCAACTTAATAATTGTACTACAAATCGTACTAATAGTACTAATAACACTACAGACGATATTAACTAAAAATGGATGACGGAACGAGAATAATCTACCCCAGTTGATTAAATAAAGAGTTGCGTTTTAAATTCCGTAGAGATTCCCAAGTTTTATATAAAGATTCCCGAATTCAACAAGAGCCACCTGAAGAAGGTTACATTGGCCGAAATGTTGTGACAATCACAGCAAGATGAGAACAGTAGTCCAAATAAAACAAATAATCAATCCACATCTAATAAAATGCGAAACATTATAGTTATAGGTTATAACTCATTACAAACACATAGGTAAGCTAGTGTTTTCAATTCTTATAATAAAACAATAATTTAAATGGTCCATTCTCTTATAGACCTAATGGATATCTCGTTCATTAATTAGTTTCGCATAAATCCGATGATTCTATGACTGGCATTGTTTTCCTCGATATGTTACTAGTTTGAATGTTTTATAAAAATACATCGGGTACTTACAGGAGGGACCACGTAAAGGTTACCAACCTCGTAAGTGAACATGTTTCTGTAGAACATACTGGATTCGAACTTGGTAAACCTAGGTTGATACACCTAGGTTGTCAGTCTGTGCCGTTAACCACCGTCACCTCCCGATGTCTCCTTAATATTGGCTCATCAAGAGAAAACAACTGAATTGTTTCAAATAGTTACGTTTGACTGAGTATATTTCATAAGCGATCAGTTTTATAAAATAAATATGTGATACATGTTTCAAACGAGTCTGAATTAATTAAATTGAAAAATAATATAGTGAATACGTAAATTCGATTATTAAACAATATCAAATATTCGAGTCATACATTCTGAAGAAGATAGATTGGAATTCAATTACTGAAACGTAATGTTATTAAAGTTATTTACATGTTTTTCGCTGTTTTTGACCGGAAGAAATTAATAAGCCTAGAGTGTTAGCAATTTTTAAATTGCGATCGAATGCTTCAAATTGTTCTGCACGTTTATAATTTAATGTATTTGGTAAAGCAGATCTGACCGGATGTAAACGACGAATAATTGCCCATGCTGTACATGAAAGCCACGCATAAAAATGTGACATGCAGTGAAGCTGATTTGAACTGTCGACCTTGGGTTTACAAATGAATCGTTATCTGTAACTCCATATAAGCTAGATGTTTCGCCTGTTGGGGGATGAATAACTGATACGTCTCTTTTTTCCAGCTCATTCTGTTGGGAGAGATTCAGCGATTTACACTGCGACCAGCGATAATAGCTTTCTAACAAAAATAGGTATTTCTCATTTTTTTTCTAACTGAATTTTAGAATTTTTATCACATCTAATCTAACACTTTGTTATGTAAGGGTGGTAAAAAAATAAGCATAAACTCATAGCTAGTATTTGCTTGATAAAATATTTGTTGAAATCACTGAAGGGTTACCGACCAATGAAAATGAACGTTTATTAGTTAAAATAAGGAATAGATAAATAAAATGAAGATTTAACAATTAATTGGTAAAATTAAATATATAATAATATATAGTTTAAACATATCAATAAATAACTTTTTCTATTATTGTTTATTGTTATTGTTTTTGTTTACTTATCTAAAATCATAGATCCGTACGGTAAAATAAAAATGGCGGCTTGATCCTAAATTCTGTCATCCTATTAACAAGTAGGGGGCCTTTTACGCGAGTGTTCACTGTTTTCCCTTTTATATTTGAACTTATTGCCTGATCTAACATTTTCCCACATAACACACCATGTACATCTATAACTTTAAAGGTCTTCTATTGACTGAATCAGTCAATTTTTATTGTGGCTGGTAGGACTATCCTTGTTGATGTATTAATGGCTTTCCATAAGTCCGTTTTAGACGAACATTAACGTTTATTTGCATAAACATTTCATTTGATGATAGACCAAAAGTCTTCTATTCTTGAAATCATGGAAGCCAGATGATCCACTGTGTAACTTTGATGCCCAAAGAAGCTTAGAATGATTGAGTGAAATTTGCAGAGTGAGAAATAGCATTGTCGTACCAGAGATTCTCTCAATATATTGCAATAGGCAGCTAACGTAATTTTTAATCCTCCGGGTACTCTTATAGACCAACAAGTCTCCAATTATGTCCGTCTATATTATGACTACTCCACCCTTTTTTCGTCGTCTCATTTTCGTAATAAAGCTATCTTTCTGCCAAACCATCAGGCCCATCAAGGGTTGCTTTGGTCTCATTTGTGAGAAATTCCTTACACTTATCCATCTGCATACATTTATTTGCTCATTCCATTATCAAATGCTTGAGTGTTAGTGTAAAAGGATTTTTTGTAAGTTGAACTTTCACAGTTTTAAGAATTTAATTCTTTGTTGATTTCCTTACGTACGTGAACATTGATTTGCTTGATTGTCCAGTTATTATTCTTCTTTCGTGTGAATTAGATGATTCTGGTGTTGGCATTAGTTTCTCTGATGTTTTTCTAGTTAGAAATCTTTCTTGAAAAACATCGGGTACTTACGGGAAGGACCACGAGAAGGTTGCCAACATCCCTCAGTGAAAGTGGTACTGTGGAATCGACTAGATTCTAACTTGGAACACCCAGATATTCAGTCCGTTTCGATATCTACTAAACCACCGTCACCCCCCGTCCAAGTATTCAACGAAGTGGGCGACCAATATTCTTCAAATCCTTATTGGCGACAGTCTTGGATATTCAAGCATCTGATCGTTTTTTCCATAGGGAATGGGTCCCTCAGAAATCTTTTTACAATATCCGCATATTTTTGGGGCAATTACATAAACAGAGGTCACTTTAGTCATTTACTTTATTATATTTTCTTTTTCTGCCTCAATTATTGATTTTTAACGTCCTATTGTTGTTAAGAAGTAAACAAAGCTCCTATATCTGGCCAACCTGAAATGAGAAAAATACGTTAATGACTGCATAAACTATTCACAACAATATGTAAATCAATCAAATAATATTACGATAATGTGCTAGAATTTCCGTAAAACAATTGCAAAAATTAGTTAACAGAATGATGAGTAAATTTATCTTTTTTTATTTATAAGCTATTATCGTTGGTCGCACTGTTAGTTGTTTTTGCGTTCGTTGGGAGACGTGCAGCTTTTGATTGTTGAACAAATAAAACATATTTGGGTACCATGAAGCAGTATCCTATTAAAAATCTCACTACACCAAAAAAACAAAAACATATTTTGCAATGTGGTTTAAATCGATATAATAAATAAATTTACTTTGTTTTCCGATCTTTCATAATCGAAAGCTTTCTTCCAACAAAATTAGTTTTGGATTCTGGTCCGTCACTCTTTTCTCGGAAAAAAAGAACACTACAATTTCATTCAAGTTTATTCTTTTAAGAAAATAATTTGTCCGGATAGGAATTATTTCGTATAGTCGCTATTAAAAACGTGATGTAATTCGCTGATTTCGGCGCGAAGAAATGTATAAGAGTAACATTTTAGCAATTCGAAATATGACAAGAGAGTTTTTAAAATTATTCTATCGAGTTTATTGTTTAAACTAACAAAATATGTTTTCGAATGTGATTCCTGTGGACGTAAAGGGCCGGAAGAAATAAGACGAACAGAAAATAAATTAACAAACAAAAACATTTTATTAACAGAAAAGACAGAAGTAATGGGCTGACAGAGGCTGCTTCCTCACTTCGTTACTTTTTCACTTCTACTGATTGCCCATAACGACTTTATTAATCAATGGGGGCGCGAGAGCGCTCTATCCCTTAATAGACTTCAAGAATGACCTATGCTGGAAATCTCATTTCTTTGATCAATCATAACCAAATAAGTAAAAACTTTGCACAAAATTTTTATTTGATAGGTTCTATAAGTGTGTAGAATTGCAGCATCATTAGTCAAGGCAACCCAGAGATCCAGAAAGTTCAATCATGAAATCATGTTATCTATGTGTACGTACGTACGTATGTGCCACCCTGTATCTCATCAACTATTTGATGGATTCAGCTGATTTTTGGCAGAGATAGAGGTTATAGGGTCTCGTTGATGGCATTTAAATTTCAGTTTACCATATACCTTAGTTTTCCAGAAAATTCCATAAAACCTTATGAGAAGGCATTGTATTGAGGCATAGCAGTTTCAAAAGTAGTGACATTCCATGAAAAATGCCAGTATACTGAAATCATATGCACTTAATAGGGTTAAGATGAAAATTCATATACACTAAATGTACAAAAGCAAGGAAATTCCCAAATGTTTACACTTTTATTGTCATTAAGGGTATGACTACATATCAACCAAACCATTTCATTATCACATCACTACAGTATAAATCTCTATGCATGAGTGGATGAAGTGTGTTAGGTGCGCTGAAGAAAAATTCTTACCAGTAAAATACATAGCCCTGTTCTGCTCGCATACCCTTAATGACAATAAAAGTGTAAAAAATTAGGAATCTCCTTGCTTTTGTACATTTAGTGCATATGAATTTTCATCTTAACCCTATTAAGGGCATATGATTTCAGTATACTGGCATTTTTCATGGAATATATCTAGGAATAGTCCATATAGTGACAAAAGAAGGTATATCACCATAACAATAGTATATATTAAATCTATATAATAACTTTCCGTGGTGATATTACATATTAACCATAGTTTATCTATTACTTATGGAGATTTGGTATCTCTTTTTGAAGCAGACACTATACTATTACCTCTATTAATTGTACTATTGTACTATATTTAATACTCAATTCAGTTTATAATACTATTTCAGAAAAATGTATTATTTTCCAATGCTAAATTCAGGAGAGGGTAGGGCACTATCTATTATTATGATACCATCTTCACAGGCATTACCTCTTCCTATTTTCGTTTGGAGGTGTAGTGTAGTATCTGTTATATTATCCTCTTAGGCATTATCCCCTCCTTTGGGTCTCGTAATATTATCTGTTCGTTCGCCATGAGACCATCTTACCATGCATTACCTCCTCCTTTTCGGGAATAGTGTCGTACTTGTTTTGTGGTCATAATACAGTCTCCCAATGATTACTACCCCATTTTGGATGGGAAAGGGTGTAGTGATATACTAGCTAGAACATGTTAGTTTATTTAATTATTTAACTTAATTTAAATCATACATTGCTTTCTTGGCGTTGTCTCAGTGTCCACGCGTGTTGGAGAGACCTTGCAAGACCGTGGGCAATGCAGGAGCTGCAACAAATCAATCTCGTAATTATAACAATACTTATTTAATCAAATAATACGACACATGACCTTTTTGAAGAGGAATAGTTTATTCATATGTACATGTTGATCGTCTTCAGAGCTGCATATCAAGAGAAGGGTTACGAGAAAAGAACGAACACTAGACAGAAAAAAAGCCAATCACTTATTTTAAGCGCATTGCTTTATTATTGTAACAATTCGTAATATAAGTTTACGACTTTGAGCGATGCTCCGAGAGATGGCATCCACAACACCTTCAAATTTCAGCCTGACTTCGCTTGTTTTACTGTTAAACATTCGCAGGCAACCCATGTCCATTTCGCGAAAAGTAACTAACATTACCTATTCGTGATCTCCTGTCTATTTCATATCCTGTTTGCGACTCGATGCGATGCCACATGGATAAACATATTTAGTTCATATTTATACTAGTAAACAAGACCCCAATATTAAAACAGACATTTATAATCTTAGTAGGCGTCAAGAGAAATGACATCACGCATCAATTAATAGATGGGAATACTGAAAAGAATTAGAAAGACGAGAAAGCAAAAACACAATTTTGTTTGATTTGTGCAAACCGAAACCGACAACTTTTATTGCTGATTTGTACAGCTCCAAGTACTGGCCATCAACAATGGAAGCAGAATAAAAGATTATATATATATATATGTATATATATATATATATATATATATATATATATATATATATATATATATATATATAACATGGGTGGGTCGTTCATTTTTAAAGCATTGCTGGATAAGTAATATAAATTGAAAATATAAGCCAATAACAATGCAAGATACATTTTTTTTACATTAATCTTGTTAATTTCGGAATAAAATTCTATCATCAGAGTTGACCAGTATTGATGAAAAAAAATGACACAATACTGGTCAACTCTGATGCTATAATTTTATTCCAAAATTAATAAGATTAACGTAAAAAAATTAATCTTGCATTGTTATTGGCTTATATTTTCCATTTTTATTACTTATCCAGCAATGCTTTAAAAATGAACGACCCACCCATGTTATCAACTTCGAGTGCGCCATCGCTTTTCTTCGTTCGACAACCAGAATTTAATTCATAACCGCCAATTAACACCGGCGTGGACACATCGCTCCAATGACATTTATCAAGTAACAAATAAATAAGTTTGTTTATTCTTGTCTTTGATAAAAAAAATGACACAATACTGGTCTACTCTGATGATGAATTTTATTCCGAAATTAATAAGATTAACGTAAAAAAATGATCTGGCATTGTTATTGGCTTATATTTTAATTCATATATATATATATATATATATATATATATATATATATATATATACACATTTATAAACCATACCACAGACCAAACCAAATATTATATTACGTCATTCTAGTGATAATATAAATAGCCTAGTAGACCGAGCTACTATTAATCAATATGTGAATAGAAATTATGAAGGATGTACTAGGTAAAAACGAGTACTACTAAAAACGGACGGCGCTCCTCTCTATGGTTTAAGCTACCATTCAGTAAAAATATACCAACTAATATCCTTAAAATATGTTTTACAATTGTTGAGGACAACTTTAAAGCAGCATATGATTATAATATTTTTTTCAATAGTAACGCTATAAGAATTTCTTTCTCAACTGTTCCAAACTTGGAACAAAGAATAATAGGTTCTAACTCTGAAAATAAATCTAGCCACGAGAAACATTAGCGTGGTTCGATCTCATGTAATGACAGAAATCTATGCTTGTTAAATGTCTCATGTAAGCATGAGAGTGCAGTTTACAAATGAACGGTAATATAAAATAATATTCAGGACATCAGTAATTATGATGCCTTCAGAACTTGCTTCACTTGAACGGGGAGTCTGGCTACAAATGCGTACACGAAAGTCTGTTCAGGCAACCCTCCAAACAGAACGGTCAGCTTTTTCAAAGTACTTTTGAAATCTTTTTTTAATATATTCTTGAGCTGAAGTGCTGGAAATTAATCAATAAAAAAATAAGCAAAGAATTTTACTAATTTTGTTATTTAATAAATTGAAACAAATGTTGTCGATATCTTAACGTTTTAGTAATTAGACATCCACTGTCTCGTCTGTTAATAGTTTCCGGGTAGTAAAACGTTCGTATGCTGTGCAGGGGTCTATCGCAACAGCTTTGTAAAGCGCTGCCTTCGTCTCATCGACATTGGCTTCATCATGTTCGCTTAGCTGCTGGTAAACGTCCAGAGCGCCTCCCGTTAGTCGAAGGGGAATTACTAACTCGTCCTGCTTGACCCCACACAAACGACGGGTAAGCTCCAATCTCTCAACCCACTCCACCACAGACGTAGATCCGTCAAAATCAGGGATAAGTTTCAGGTCGAACTTTGCATCCGCCATTATGTCACAAATAAACAGCACAGAATCGCCGAGATAGTTAAAGAATGAAACTAACAGAAAGAATGTTCTACCACTGAGTTCAAACGGGACGCCCAATTATTCCTTCTGTTCTTTTCACCAACAACAGTCTAACACGAATGTGAACAGCCAAACGTCTAGTCAAAAATCCAATTCATTTCCTCTTTCTTTTTCTTTTGATCTCTTTACCTCTCAGCACTCGACGTAGTCACAACGTCAATCTTTTCTCTACGCCGTTCTCGAAGATAATCTGCCCATGTAAAGCAAACTTCATTGTATACGTGAACTCTCGCGCGTGACAAAACTTACATGTTTCCATTTTGTAACTGAAACACTCTGGCTTCAATCCTTGATAGACAATTCACGGTGCAATCCTTACCCATTTTGTATCTGGACCTGCATGATCGTTGCTACAAACCCTAATACTAATGAAACGGATATTAATGATGCGATCATTTTGGACATCAATTAAATAAGTAGAAACAACAGACCTACTACTATTACTTCTCTTATTAAAGATGCGATTTACACACGTTCTACTGCAAGCCGGATAAAGGATATACTTTTTAGACATATATATGTACATTTAAAAACAGTCAAATAAACGTTTCTAACTACTCATGTCTGAGATATTAAAAATTACATTTTTAGCTACAAATTCAAATTATAATTGTTTAGAAAAATGAAAACCTTAGACATATAATGTTCTTCTATGCAGACACGAGACCCTCATAATAATTAAATATAGAGGTCGTCTATTAAATAAAACGATGAAATATTATCTAACTGCTTACATAGAAATTGTTAAGAATACAACACTTTTAACGTCTATTATTTTTCTTAGATCTATCTCTATATATAAATAGAATTATCCGCTCTTCGGTTTTTTCGCTTTTATGATTAATTTACTCTTTTGATATCTTCAATATTTTTTTCTTCCCAGGTTAGACTTTAGCTTAATATATATATATATATATATATATATATATATATATATATATATATATATATGGGCCTCCTACTACAAGTTTATCTTATTCCTATGTATTTCCAAACATTTATATATTTTATATATATATATATATATATATATATATATATATATATATATATATATATATATATATAATATAATAATTGTATATTTTTATATTTGTATGCTCGTGTAATAGGTTATATGTAAACTCCAAAATAGCTTATGCACATGGTTTGTGATATAGTCGTGTGATTTACTTCGAGTGTTGTCTAAACTCAGATTATATTTCCTTTTATTTTATTTACTGGTAGTTTATATATTTTTTGATTTACTTTATTATTCAATTGTTTATATTCTTATTTCATTTACATTCATCAAAATTTATCTACATATCTATATAAGTATGTATATGTGTACATGGGTATGGAACCGAATGGATACATAAATGTGTATATCCATGTGGTTGTGTGTTCATCAGTTTACGCCAGAAGTGTTGCTTATCTCTATTTCATGTTATTTCAATGTTTTAGCTAACTTCGTAATTATTTTGAATTACTTCCATTTCTTTTTCGGTCGTAATATTTTCGAATGAAGTTATTTCAAATCGCCGGCTTTTAAAATACTTAACAACTGATTGGAAAATAATTTTGAGGTATTGAAAAGAAAATATTTACCCTGGAGTTTTAAATCGATTTCATAAGAGAAATCATTGCTAATTTTTCATTTCTATTCCGGTGATTACTATTAATGTTTTGTTTATTTCTATATGTAGTGTGTATATTTTTGTTCTTCTTAGTTGTATTTTGACTATATTTGTAACGTTTTTATGTAATTTGTTACTTTTTTATGTAATTTGTTACCTTTTTATGTAATTTGTCACTTTTTTATGTAACTTGTTATTTTTTCTCCCTCTTTGCAGTTCTCTTTAGTATTTTGTTATTGTATGCATTAATTATTATTTCTAGGTTTTCGCAGTAGCTGTAGGATAGTTTATATATATACAAGTAAACATCTATACTTATGTTGATGGTCATGTTTCAATAAGGAGATACATATATAAAAGAATTAAGAAGTGGATTAAATGAAAATAATAATCTAGTTAGATCCAATTCAGTATCTCCACCGCTACTGATATAAATGTATCTCAGATTGCGAGTTGTTGGTTATTTTAAATTTACATTTATGTCTGCATTTTGCAATTAGTTCATCTCTTTTATTCAGAAGATTACCGTGTTCATATTTCAGGATTCTTATGTTTTATCCTCCAAACACAAATTGAATCTTTGCCTAAATCCATTTCGAATGTTAGAATAACATAGGATTGACCAAGAAACCCCTGTTGACCGGTTTTCATTTTTCAGTAGTTACGATTTTTTCGCTAACTCTATTTTGTTCTTAAGTTCTGGGTTTACTAATGAGTGTTTGTGGTCATAGAAACGCTGTTTCCAGTTTCCCACGGAAATGCCGATGTATACTTATCCTTGTTGTTATCTTCTGGACATATCGTGGCCTTATAAACCACGCACTCTACTTTACAGTTGCCGTCTAGTGTGCATTCATTCTTCACCTGACAATTACATTTATTTACTATAGCCTTATTGTTATTAGAATTATTTAATATGTTATGATTATCGGTGCTAATTATTCTTTCCATGTTATCGGTGCAAGAGTAACTAATTTTAATAGTTTTCTGTTGAATATCTTACTTAGTTGATTGTTAACGTTACAATGCTTATCTACCAGGTTCAAGAACAGGTTAAGCTAGGGCGGTAGCGCCTGACATATCCAAAGCCTTTGACAAGGTGTGGCATGAAGGGTTTCTCATAAAAATCCACTCATATAGTATTACTGGACGAATATTTAATATATTTAAATCCTTTATGAAAGAAAGATCCAGGTTGTCCTCGATAGTCGTTCATCCAAACGACATAAATGCTTGTGTTACCCAAGAATAGATCCGTGTACCTCTACTATTGCTGAGTTTTATAAACGACGTCTCTGATGACATTGAGTCTGAGATGTCTATATTTGCTGACGGCATCCCGCTCTACTCTCGTCATGTGGGCAAAACGGGCGCACACATATCTGAGCCATGGCTGAATCCTTAGAAAGTGACCTCCAGTTTGTGTTAGAAAGGGATAATAAATTGATGGTAACATTTAATGCCGCTAAGACAAAGCTCCTTTCCTTCAACAACTACAAAAAACTCTTCAACCACTGATTGTCATAGAAAATAACACCTTACTTGAGAGTCCAACGTTCAAACTCCTCGGCCTAACATTTGAAGGTTACATGAATTGGAACAAATACATAGAATACCTTGCCAAGGCTGCTGCAAAGAAGATGGGGTCCCTCTACCGAGATAGTAAACTTCTCACACCTGACATCGTCCTATATCTCTACAAAGCCACAATCCGCCCATGCATAGAGTGTGTTGCCACACTTGGGCTGGTGCATCATCCACTAGTCTCTTCCATTTTAGACAAGGTCCAAAAGAGAGTCGTCAGTATCCACCAAATAGTTCAATGGACTGTGCTTCGATGAACTTGCTGCTCTAGTGCCCCCTCGACGTAAATACACTAGACTAACTCGACAATAAGCTAAGTCCCACCTTTTTATTGTGGAGGTCCCCAGATGCCAGAGAGTCTTCTACTCTAATAGCTTCTTTCCTCGAGCTGCCGCCCTATGGAACACCCTCCCTGCTCCCTGTTTTCCCGACTCTACTGACATGCAGAAATTTAAAACTAATGAAAGCAGACATCTCGCTGCACAACTCACAACTTAGGTTGACCCCCCCCCCCCAAACTTACTTCCGAATTCTCAGTAGCCCTTTACGTTTACAGTGATATCCTGACTTGGTTAGGGTGAACTATAAAACAAAATGTCGCTTTTAGGAATTTTATACGTCGCGTGTAGTTATTTTGGTGTTGGCGGTTAGGATTTTTCTGATGACAGCTGACTGTAGTGTTTTGTGTGTGTGCAGTTTTATAACATCTATATATATATATATATATATATATATATATATATATATATATATATATATATATCTTTTGCTGAATTGATTTTTAAATAAAGTAGAAGCAGCAAATATAATAACATAATAACATTGCATCCATTTTTAGTTTTGAAGGTGGAAATCGATTTTCCCAAATCTTCGTTGTCGATTTCGACATTTCTCAACTCAATGGCGACGTTTTGATTTTGTCATCTTTTATGAAATGTATGATTCTTTTGTATGCTTATATTTTTCAATCATTTGATCACTGTGTTATGTTTTTAAAATATGTTTTATTTCTATTTAATCAATAAAAACCAAGACTGGAATAATCTTGAACATAAAGTTTTCACATTTTATTTTTCACGACTTCAAGTCTCCAATGAAAATAACCTAAACCGATATTTGATTTTTATGAGAACAAAAAAATCTGATGAAATATTTTGACAAAGAATATTTTAAAATGTTTACATAGAAAATGAATAAAACAAAACTGAAAAAATGACGATAGACATATACTATATATATATATATATATATATATATACACATACTCACATATATATATATATAAACACACACACACACATACACACACATATATATATATATATATATATATATATATATATATATATATATGTACACGTCTGGCGCATCATAGTGCTACATATTACCGAGTTGTTTGAGCTGTATTTTAAACTCATTTTCCTTCATTTCCTCTTAATCTATTTTGACTAGGCCAATCTCCTGTATGGGATTGTCAGTTGTTGAGGTCAATATCTTATGTTTTGTATCTCTCCTGATGAACTGCCCAGCAAGAACCTTGCTAGGTAGCGAAACACGTGTAGGGAACAATAACTTTACAAAATAAATAAATAAATAAATAAATAATAAAATAAACAGTTTTTCGTTGTGATACATCCTCTTTGGATAAAAGCTATGTTGGTAAACTCTCAATATATATATATATATATATATATATATATATATATATATATATATATATATATATATATATGTGTATGCATATATATATATATATATATATATATATAATATCATGTAAATCTTATTTATTCAGAGAAACATTCAATATTTTATTAAAAAACACTTTTATTTACAAACTATTGTTTCTGACCATTTCAATAACGTATATTTGCATTGAAATTGCCGCCTTATTCGCTGAGAAATATAAACACGTTTTTTTTATTCATCTAATGTTTTCCAGTATGATGAACAGTTATCACTGTGTGGAAATTCCCCATACATTGTTTTCGAAACTTGAAATACACATTTGAGACTTTGTTTTATCTTCTATCTAATGTTTGGATATTTTGGACGTCTGCTTATTTTCTATCAGGATATACACTTAAACATTCTGCTATCTGCTCCTGGAAAATTCGGTAAACGAAACTTAAGCAACTTTGGCAAAGTAGGGAACTTCGGCAATTATGGAATAAATATCGATTAAAAATATATTTTAGAACTGTTTTTGCGAGAGATACAGTTGCAAATACGAGGCTACGAACATTACATTTCCTCTTCCCAATTGACCTGTTAACTATGTTATAGTATATCTGTCTTGTGATCTCTTAGTCTTACCGGATTCCAGGGCAAGAATCCATCTAGTCCGATGGAGTATACAGCTAAGTTATGTTACTTGAGATAACATTACTTGGCCAGTGTATAGTCGTGTCGAAGTGATCTTATTTGGGCATCGAATACTAGGCTATTTTGAAGATTTGGTGAGGGTTTATTTGTAGGGGAGGTGTCCTCATGTCAGGTTATTTTGACAAACTCTTATACAGAGAAACTCGAATATGGTGTCTAGCAGGTAATTTAAACTCTCTAGTAAGTGATTCAAACTTTCTTGTGTATGGTGGCTCAGGTTGCAGAGTACTCGCCTCGCATACGAATGATTCTGGTTTTGAAATCTAATGACTCATACAGTCGAGCGCAAACGAGGCGAATCTCAAATCTAAGACTTTCAGTCTGTAACTTTCATGTTTATGTAAATTACGTTGTTAAACCTGATTGGGGAAATAATTATATAAAGTTTGGTATGCGCATATCTTTATATATATTGGTGTGCACAGAACCGCACCCTAAACTAATTAAGCGATCGATGTACCATTTAGAAATACGTTACGTGTGGTGATGTGGGCTATGTTTAGTTTATATTAATTTTAGGCAAATAGGATGGAAGCCCTTCCTTAACATTCAGATAATTCTGATTCGTATGAAAGTTTTACAATAAGTATTAAATATCAATTAATAATTAATTTCAAAAACTACATTTATTAACTAATTACACTTTTTATTTTGAATCATACATGGATAAATGCAAATGTTTTTTTCATTCATCACTCCTATATTACTGCTAAAACGAGTAAGTCTTATTTAAATCAATAATGCAAAATAGTATTTTGAAATACGGTATATATAGTACACGGAAAGACCCAAATAAATTATTTAAATATCTCATTTGAATAACTTTTTAAAACAATTCATAATAAACTAACGTATTGTGTTATTCATCTGCCATTTTAATGTCCTATTTCCTATATATATATATATATATATATATATATATATATATATATATATATATATATATATATATATATATATATATGCAATAGTTTTGTTGATATTAACAGTAATACATTAAAGTAATTTAATCAAACAAAGAGATGAATTACGAAAACGTTTTTAAAAATATCAAAGAAGATCATTTCACTTTAACTAACACAAAAAAATCATAGAGAGGGGAGAGTGTTACTGCTTTTTCTTTCTCTCTCTTTCTCTCTTTCTCTCTTTCCCCCTTTTCTCTCTAACAAAGAAAATCGCTCAGGAGTATTAATTTTTTTTTTTTCATTTCTTTGCGATTATATTTAAAAGATAAATAAATATGTATAAAAATGACAAAATGTCACTATTAATAAAATTATATAAAAAATACGAAGATGTTGTCTTGTGTTTACAAGAAACTTACGAATAAAATGTTTATTATTTAAAATTAGCTCATGCGAATCGATAGCGATCTTGAAAAACTAGTTTACACATCACATAGCTATTATTAAAAAAACTCACAAAATTCGTTTTCCGAAACAAACAATTATTCGAATGAGAACTATTCAACACACATTTATTAATAATGTATTTTGTAATTTCATCGTACGTGACAAAATTTAATATACAGTTAAAATAGTATTAATAATTAGCGATACTTAGTACCGACGTTGCTTGGGAAAATTGAAGAACCCAAGAAACTCCTGCTCTCACCTCTGAAGGCCATATAAGTATTTTTGATCGATTTTTGAAAATCATCGATAAGTATTAGTTATATTGTTCTTTAATAATAACATTTATAAATAATAATACACATTTATACTTCCGTATTATTAATATTAAGAGATGAAACTTTCGCTAAAACGTACTAAAGTACAGACGAGTATTTTTCTCTATTTATATTTGGAATAGATTTTTTATAATAATGTCTATGGGAAAACACAGGAAGAAGTCTAATATTTTATAGGATTACATGTATTTCTAAATAAAGAAAACTGCTAAGTATTGGTTTAAAATTTAAAAATTTGATTATGCAAACACTCTAGATTTGAATAATAAGTAAAATGTCAATTACATAAAAATTAAAATGAACAATAAGTTAAAATTAAATATATAAATAAATATGAAGATATAACAATTTTTATTTCATATCTAAGTATCAACATTATCACATCAACGCACGTACAAAGGGCAATGCGTTGTTTGTGTTTTTAATTTATTTAGGAGGGGATTTTAAAATAATAGTGCCTATTCAAGGTACTATTTAAAAAAATTAAATATATTAGTAAATAAACTTATAAATATTAATCTTAAGAAGGAAAGCGTTTAAGACAAAATATTGTGTGCGTAAACATGGTCGATCGACTTCTTATTTATACTGATCTGTTTAATGAGCTACATTCTTACACAGTGCAATAAATACGACAGACCCAGTTTCTATGGACACTGACCAGTTTGAACTGGTATTTCCTACCGTAAAAAGCATTAAATAAACCAAGTAACTTCTAATACGATGAATAGACCCCCTCTTCATTTCTACACTATTAACCATTGTTCTTGGAATATGTAAAAGTTGCTGACTTGTGAATAAATGTATATATTATCGTGCTGTTAGCGTTTGTAATTCACGGGGTATTAAGATGCATCACTCTTCAAGTTAATTTCGGCTGTAATTATACTAAAACTGGAAACACTTATATGTTACAAGTGAACGTAGAAAATAGTGCATATTTATTAAGTTTGAGTTGAAAACAAATAAGTGTAGAAGACGTTTTGTTATGTATATGTTATGAATGCCATGGCAAATAAAATTGTGGATGTTTGTACATTATTTGTAATCTGAAAAATTAACTATAGATATACTTTTGATTAGCCGCGTAATTACTGATAGGCTTAAATATTCATAACCATACCTTATCATGCCAATATTGGATCAATCATTGGTCATCAAGGTTGCAGTGCATCAAATCCTGGTCAGTACAAGTTTGTGAAACACTACAGTCACTGAAGATGTTTTCTAATCACTGTCAAGGATTTCCACGTATTGTTGCTGGTCTCCAGTTTTGGGGGTTGCTGGCTGTCATTCCAACATTCGCTTTTTCTCGGTTCAGGGTCATCCAGTTCTTTTTGAGTGATCCGTTCCATATGGAGAATAACCTCTGTCTTCTTGGATTGCTTTGTTCAAGTAGTCATTTTAATCTTTCCATCTGTTAATGCGGTAATTCTGTGACCGTGCAAGATCCAGGATCCATTTGGTCATGAAACTGCTTCTTGGTTTTAATATGTTACTTCGTTTTGCATGGCGAGATAAGGGGATATCTTCTATCAGTGTCTTATTTGTGTTTTCGGGGATTGTCACATAGACACCACTTCGAATATGAAGAGGTGACATTCCAGCTACCTGTACAGAGCTGGTTGTGGGTTGGTTGTAGTGTTCCAATGATTCCGCGGTGTGCATTATTTAGTTCTTGATTGTTTAATTCGCCTGACATGATCCAGCCCAAACTACAGCGGGTTATTCAGCGGCAGAGTAACAATGTGCTACTGGTGATAAAAGGAAGGCTTAGTTATTTATATGACGCGAGTGGACAGGCGGTGTGATACGAGACATTTAGCCTAATTAGATTTCTACCGAATTTCTTTTACGGTGTTATGGGTCTCACGATGAGGACTTAGTAATTGAGGGGGTTTAGTTACTCCTACTCCTTATGAAGAAGAAACAGCTGAATGGATACAATATAAAAATTAATGAATTCGAACGAAAGTAATTGTTTTTTAAACCTGTCAATTATTAGGTAAAATCAAATCCGAAGGCATTTTCACATGTAGCATTTGTTTATATGGGTCAGAAGTCAGGTGTCAGGATTCATGGGTCAGGAAAATAAGGAGAAAATTCACTTTACTTCATAGTTAAGATAATAAAAGTCAGATTTTATTCATGTATTCTTATATAACACATGAACGTTAACTTCAAATTAGAGGAAAAGTCTTAAAATATTATATAATTTCTACTTACACTATTTATATCCGGAGAGGAAAAAGGTTCTTAATAAATCTAAGACGGAAAAGTTATCTCTGAATTTTAAATACTGAATTTTTTGAATTCGGGCACTTCTGTTTACCTTTAAATTACTGACATAACTATAACGTTAGAATATTATATTGGAAGGAGTGCAACGGTGTAAGAAAAGAAAAACCAAAAAAAAGGAGAATAACTGTTCCCACTAGTGGATAGATATTAAGAAGTAGAAAGAGAGCGAGAAAAAAAACGAAATTTCTCTCCTCTAGAAATCGAATTTCCTCTCTGAACTAATTGCACTGAATGTTCATATCCATATCTCTGCATACCATATTATCAACGCAATTATACTAAATCTTTTTTTAAACTGCCCGAGACTAACGTAATTATTAACTTCATCATAGAACTCTCTATTTGTAAGATATATACTCAACATTCGCGTGTTTACAATTCAGCAATCTAAATCTTGTTATTGTAATTTTGTGGAATCCTAACTATTTTACCTGTTATTTCGATTTTGTTTCGGTTATTTTGTCCCTCTGTCCTAATTTTCCATTGAGTTTTTTCATTCATTGAGTTCATTCATTGAGTTTTTCATTCATTGAGTTTTTCATTCATTGAGTTTTTTTTATTCAATGAGTTTTTTTATTCATTGAGTTTTTTCATTCGTTGAGATTTTCATTCATTGAGATTTTCATTCGTTGAGATTTTCATTCGTTCAGTTTTTTTATTCATTAAGTTTTTTTATTACTTTAGTTTTTACATTGAGGTTTTCATTCATTGAGTTTTTCTTAAATTGAGTATTTTTTAGTTGACTTTTTTCAATTATTGAGTTTTTCATCAATTGAGTTTTTTCATTCATTGAGTTTTTTCATTCGTTTGTTTTTTATTCATTGAGATTTTATTCATTAAGTTCTTTAATTCATTGAGTTTTTCATTCGTCGAGGTTTTCATTCGTTGAGTTTTTTCATTCAATGAGTTTTTTATCCATTGAGTTTTTTCATTCGTTGAGTTTTTCATTGGTTGAGTTTTTTTGTTCATTAAGTTTTCTCATTACTTTAGTTTTTACATTTTTGAGTTTTCATTCGTTTAGTTTTTCATTCAGTGATTTTTTTATTTATTTAGTTTTTTCATTCATTAAGTTTTTTCATTCATTGAGTTTTTCATTAAGTGAGTTTTTCATTCGTTCAGTTTTTCATTCGTTAAGTTTTTTCATTCATTGAGTTTTCCATTCATTAAGATTTTTCATTCACTGAGTTTTTTTTATTTATTAAGTTTTTCACTCATTGAGTTTTTTCATTTATTGACTTTTTCATTCATTGATTTTTTTTTATTTATTAAGTTTTTCATTCGTTGAGTTTTTCATTCATCAAGTTTTGATTCGTTCAATTTTTTCATTGTTTGAGTTTTCATTCGTTCAGTTTTTCATTCATCGAGTTTTAAATCGTTAAGTCTTTCTGTTTCATTTGTTGAGTTTTTACCTGTTGAGTTTTTCTATTCGTTGAGTTTTTCATTCATTGAATTTTTCAACTGTTCAGTTTTTCATTGGTTAGGTTTTTTCATTCGTTGAGTTTTTCATTGTTTGAGTTTTTCATTCGTTGAGTTTTATTTGTTTTTTTCTTTCGTTGAGTTTTTTCATGCTTTGAATTTTTTCATTAGTTTAGTTTTTTCATTCATTGAGTTTTTTCATTCATCTCGTAGCTTAAATTTAATTTATTAAAATGAAATTTATTCATTACAAAACAAAAAGAACAGAAATATAGCGAAATGGCAAAAGTTTTTAAAAGACAAAATGACTTTATCAGTATCTTTACAGAAGGTGAATAAACCATTCAAAAAGTGTTGTCGGTCGGTGAAAGATTATTATGATCATACTTTCTCAAAAGAAGATAAAGTAGCCGATTGCTTTGTTTAGATGGAACTGGTAAATCATTTTTGTTAGTTTAAGATAAAAGGAAATATGGATTCAGTCGGGATCAGCTAGTGTACTAAGATGTCAGCTTGACTTCCTGTGTAGCAAAATCGGACGTGATATCAGATGGCTAAGGGGTGAAAAGAAGAGTGAGCATTAAGTTTGAAGCCTCAGAGGCTAGAGAATGAATTAAGATCGGCGATGAACTGTTCCGTAGCTCGACAGAAGGGAAGGCAACACCAACATCTCAATATGGGGATTTTTCTTTTAATTTTATTTTTCTGTTTCTTCATGTCATTGTGAAACATTAATTTCAGTCACGGAAGGAGTGGGCAACCCGTAGTAATATTGAATTGTGCTATCATAATTTGTGATTACATTGATAACAACCCATGCCATTTATTTGGTTGTAACTTACTAGATATTGGACCTTTTCTCAGAAGGTAAATATAATTAACAACATTCTCCTGATTATGCTCTTGGAATTTAGTATATGAATAAGATTTTTTGTAATTCTTATTCAGGCTGAATAAGGCATATTGCGACTGGCGTATGAGCGGCTACTCTTTTAGGGTTCATATTTATAAGGGACAACTTGGATGGCGAGTTGTGCAGCAACATATTTGTTTACATGACGTTAAGATTTCTGCATGTTTGTACCATCGAGAAAACAGGGATACAGGAAGGGAATTCCAATATAAAGAAATAGTATCGGAATACTTAAACAGAGATGTCGCCAAGATCAAGTGCAAATGAATGTTAATATCTCTCTCTAGTGTAAAAAAAATAAAAACGTCGTTTAGTTCAACAAAAAAAAATCCAGCACTATTCTCTCCTTTCGTTCGCTGTACGATCCCACGTTCAGAACGATCTTCACGTCCCTTACCGAATGTTCATTTTCCTTCTCTTATTTAAAAAAAATGCGATGAATCTCTCTCTCGACGCCGCTGCCCGGATCTTCAAATAAAAACCTTATTGGACTTTCTGACGCCTTTCTCCTTCCACTCCTCTTTCTTTTTATGTCGTCAGCGAGCGTTTTCGGGTTCACCCAAAAAATACAGCATACCAGACGCTGCCTCTTTGAACGGCACAGACAAGTGTCTGCATTTACGTCAGTCGGCCGCTCACCGTTACACCAACGATCCGAACAAATAAGCTATCGGAGTAGAAAAATCTTCCAGCATCTAAGGGCGTCCACACTAAAGGAGTATGGATTAAAAATTAGTAAAGTTTGTGGAGGTATTTACGTTTAGGTATACAAGTGCAGTACGTCTCTAAAAGCACTTATAAAACAAGCACAGGAATACAAATCAGCGATGCGCCAGGGACTGGGCTTGGCAGACAGTGTTAAACATATTAGGTCAGAAATTATTTTTTTCAAACGCGTCCGATAGGGAGAGGCGAGTGGTTGGTGCACATGCCGAGGTTAGACAATAATACTACACGCACGGGTGAATGTTGGCTTTGTAGACATAGGATACTGGCATGTGTGAGAAGTTTTATAGACTGATGGAGGGAGCTTATCTTTTTGCAGCAGAATCATTACTTATGACATTTCATATCAATTCCGAATGTCAGACCGAGGAGTTTGAACATTGGAGTTACGGGAAGGTTGCTATCGACCATGGCAATTTGTGGTTAGAATAGTTTATTATACTTGTCAACAGAATGAAGATCTGTAGCATTATATGTTATCATCCATTTTTTGAGCACATCTACTACAGACTTGAGTTAATCTTTTTAAGTGTTCAGCTTCAGTTTCGGATGGACGGCCATTCGATTTACTCTCATGCGGGAATAGAGTGTGGTGTAATCAGCAAACACACCCATCTCAGATACAATTGCATCGGAGAGGTCGTCCATAAATATAAGGAATAATAAAGGAGCACCTAACCATCACTGGAATACATTCGCATTAATATGATGAGGTTAAGATGTACGACAATCCAGAATCACCTAGATTTCCGTTTTAGATAAGAATGATCTGATTATATTAAATAATCGTCCAGTAATAAGAGAAACGTAATAAAAACAATAATAATGTTACGATGTTGTAACAATATTACCCAAACAGTATTATTGTATGAGTTGATTTTCCAAAGAAGACCATCTTCTCAAAGACCTTAAAATATCTAATGCTACCCTTCTAGCTTAACCTTCCTTATACGTTCAGAGATGGCCGTTTGGATATCCGGATTAGAATAGGATGGTCTAAATCTACACGGTTGGTCAGAAAGGAGTTTAGCATTTTCCAGGTGATAAACTATCGCTAGATTGATTAAGGTTTTAAAGATGTTAGCGAAAAGCGAGATGAGATGTATGAGACGATAAGTTTGCGGGTCAGTTCTTTCGCCAGATGTAATATTCCCGCAAGCACAGAATTATGCAAGGCATTTGTTATAGAGTTTGAAGAGGACAGGGGCCAGCTAAACAAAGCATTAATTTATAAATATAGCAAAGATATGTTCGGTTCCATATGCTTTGGAGCTGGCACGATGTTTTTATGATGTCTATGACATTAGAAGAAGTGATGTGTATCTCTTTCTTTCATTTATTTTCCAAAAATAAGAATAAATATGTGAACTGTAAAAAATTGTCGTTTTATTTTCGATAATTATTTGTACCAGATAAACACACGTCCGGTCCTAATGAAAAGTAATTGGCCAGGAGTACCAAGCACCGTTGAACGACGATAGTTATCATCAACGTCATAATCGGACGGGAGCCGAATTAATACATGAAGCCGTGTCGCGCTTTGCCATCTGCAGATATGCAATATATCAAGACAACGTGAAGCATCAGTCTCTCCTACGCCCCTTTTTTTTTAGCAAATATAACATCTACCTAGACTATTTACCATTCAGACTAGCACATTTCACCCATGAAATCAGCAGAATAGCTTCACTATTAATGTAATAAAATAATGAAAATAACTAATTGTTACATCAGTTTTACTACTAAAACGTGTTCTCGTAGACTCACCTAGAATCCCTCCAACACTAACTCAATTTGTTAATACCTACAAAAACATTATTGCCCCCTTTTTAATATAGACACATTTTATTTAATAATACAAAAACATACACCAGGATACAAACGTCAGAAGATTAAATCACTTGAGGCAATTTACATTAAGAGTAGACATCTAACAATTGATTACGAAACGAGTCACAACATTTTAAAATGTTTCGCGTAGTAATACACATTAACAAATTCTCGTTATTTAATAACATTTGCCGTAATATTTATGTTCTATCTTGCGAATTCTTTGTGAGAGAAATAATCGTGATTTTTATTGAGTAGTATAAGTGATTATGTATCCGCTTACTCAATTTAAAATAAGTTTTTTAAGGTCATATTTTGCGGCAATGTCGATTAAATTCCTGATATGAAATAAAAGAAGGTCATTGTATTATTTGGACTATTCCAACAGCTGTTTTCATCTTGGATATTATTCTCACAAAGTTTCTGCCCATGTATTCTTCGACCTTCTTCAAGAGCATCTTGTCGTACTCGGGAATCGGTACGGATTTTCTAACTAAACCTTTCAATTAATCCACGGGGTTAAACTGATTATGGGTAAAGTACTTTTATCCGTTGCGCCACAAAGCCCTCCTGAGTTCGACACAAAATTTCCCAAGTTCAAAACCCCGCACCTTAAAAGGGATCGGAGATTACACCGGCAGAAACGTTGTAGGAATAACACCCAAGTAGGTAACACTATTCCGAATAATCCAAATATTCCGAGACAAGAGCGTGGATTGTTTCTTACATTACTGGGAGAAGCCAATGATGTTATTATTGTATAAATATTTGCCTTTTCTAATCAATCTCCCCTGTCCTATTTATAAGTAATAATACGGGTGCTCTTTACTGCTTAATGGATAATATAAGAGATTATGAAATCTCTCCCAAAATCCGAATTAATAAATGCGAAATTTAGGTTCATATTGCTCCGGGTGGATAAGTATACGGTAAAATCATAGAATCTGACGCTCACGGTTCCTGCAGATACTCCGAACTGTGGACACTCGCGTTCTGGAATGCATAACATTCTATTCTCGCTAAAATTGTAGAACGCAATTAGCTTTATTTAAAAACATTTCTTATCTCACCTACTTCAGCTAATTAATAAACCAACATCAGTCAATCTTTTAAATACATCGGAGAGACGCGCACGTGAAAGAACGCCTTACATTGTTCCAAGAAAAGCCGTTGACGAATTAATGATGTGCTCGTCTCTCCGATGTCTGTTTTGAATCCTCTCTTTTCAGCAGCTTTTTTAGTCCGTTTTACCATCAAAACCTGAATCGAAAACGTTAGTGACACACACGGATCTTTTATCAATGTGTTTGATTTTAACACAAAGACAATCAGTAGAAAGATTGAAAACATTAAAAAAGGTCTAACTAGACAGGCGAGTTCTGGTATTTTTAATAATGTTTTCATAAATGAAAAAATTCTACCTAAATACACACAACATATATATATATATATATATATATATATATATATATATATATATATATATCATGATTTTTGGGGGAGTAATAAAACATTTTATTATCGCAAGCATTAAGTAAAGACGAATTCTATCGTTCATGATTAAAAGTTAATCAAGAAAAAAATGTAATTCATCATTTTAAATGTAGTTGCAGTGCTGACTACGTGGGAAGGACGACATTACGATTGGATAGTAGAGTCCCAGAGCACATTCCGAGTAAGATCAGGAATGGAACCTTCCGATCAACTGACGTTCAAAATAACACATATGGGTCTTCTATTACAGACGATTTACTTAAAAACCCGCCGGGCGCTAGGAATTTTAGCATGGACTCTTTCACACTTCTCAGTCATGCTCACTCATTATACTATCTAAAAATCTTGGAGACGATCCACGTTCGTCTTAAACGTCTCTCCCTTTGTAAGAAAAGGGAATGTCTATGGGACTAGATGTGATCAGTCTCTAAGATTCATCCTCCATTGTACATATAACATAACGCTATTTTATTTTCTGTATTCTCTCTTTTCACCCCCTATTTGAAATCCCTCGTTTTTTAAATCCTTCGATACAGCCTTTGTTAAGAGAGGGCGAAACCGGTCGGCTGGCATTCTTTTTTCTTGATTAACTTTTAATCATGATCTATAGAATTCGTCTTCTTTTCATGCTTGCGATATATATATATATATATATATATATATATATATATATATATATATATATATTTATATTTATATAGTAAGTTATGAAAATATATTTATGACAATTAAGTTAAATATTGGCTCCCGCTTTTAATCCCCGGGAGAATCTTCAGGCTAAAATGCACGTAGTTAGTTTTGGCCGGTGATTTAATATACACGGCTAGCTAGTTAACCAATCAGATTTTAAAACAAAATATTATGACCACAAAAGCACATTTAAAAACAGAGAACGTTGAATTTAAACAGCACTAGCAAACAACTATTGTGAGCCAAAAGAAAATGGACGCTCACCAATAATTGAATGGAAAATAATACGACATGTAAAAATTTAGACGACTTGTGTAGATTATGTCTGAATGAGAAATTTGAAATCCTAAACGTTAAAGATCCTCAATATCTATTAATCTGTAGAAGTGAGATTGCAAACAGCTGCCTGCACAGTATAAAATTTACCTGAAGCTAGCAATACATAAATAAATAAATGAATAAACAAACAAATAAGTAAAAAAAAAACTAAACTAAAACCTAATAACTTAAAAACTAAAACCTAAAATAGAAATACAAGGAATCATGTGTTAAAATAAGTTCACCCATTATATTGATACAGCAAAGAAACAGGATAGTGGCCACTCTATAGAAAACAGAACAATAGAACAGGAAATAAGAAGTAAAATTTACCGGGCCTTTGTTCGTAAGAAGCCCAACGATTGGCTAAGAGAACGACAAAGAATATGATTGGTTAACTAGCTAGCCGTGTATATAAAAGCACCCGGCAAAACTAACTATGCATTTTAGCCTGAAGATTCCCTCTGTGTAGCTTAATTGGCATAAATATATTTTCATAACTTACTACCTAGCTCTACATACGTATCGAGCACTGTTGAAGTAAATACTGAAAAGTGATACATACACCATTATATCTCCTTATAAAATTTTATTTGGATACATGAGACCTATTGCGTCTATGGTGGGCTAATCCCAGCATGAATTTGCCAAATGGTTACTTGTGATCTTCGCACCTGTCTTGGAGGCATATTTTGGCCACTGCATTGCCGACTCTTTTTGATTTTGTGGATTTATTCGTGAGCTTAGGTGTTCTTCGGACACTAACCACCCCTAGTCTTTTGATATATCCAGTCTATTTACTAATGTGCATCTCGATGAAACTATCGGGATTTTTGCCGATAGTCTTTATCGTAGTTCTCTAGCTAAACCGCCATTTCAAAAGAATATATTTGTTAAACGTATGGACTTGGCTATTAAGTTGGTTGAGTTTAGTTTCAACAGGAACATGTATCGTCAAATTGGTGAGATAGCAATGGGCAGCCCTTCGGGTCCAGTATTGGCAAATAATTTTGTCGAATTTCAGGAACAGCGTTTGTTCCAGCAGCTACTGAACCCATTGTGTTGTTTCCGCTATGTGGGCGATACTTTCACCACATAGAGGCTAATGATTTTCTTCACCCTGCACTGAAGTTTACAATGGAGGGGAAGATTAATAACTCGTTGGCATTCTTGGGCGTGTTGGTCGAAAGAACCGATGAATGCTTTTTAACCAGCTTATATATAAAGCCCACATTTACAGAACAGTATATAAGCTGGGATTCATTCTCACCCCAAATCAGAAAAAAATATTGTTGCATCGGGCGTTTTTGATCTGCTCTAATTCGAAAATAGATGCAGAACTTAAAAGAATAAAGAAAATCGTCTCTTCCAAGCGTGATCCGTTATACACCATTGAAAGATGCATTACAGAAATAATCGCCGCATTTAAAGCGGAAAAATATTTTGATTCCCTACAAATGCCCCGTTTATGTGAAATTACCATGGATTGCCACCACAAGCTAAAAGTTATCACATAAAATTGGTTCAGCCGTTTGTCGCTGTTATTTTGCAACCAACGTGCGAACTATGTTTTGCACTCGAAGTGCTTTTCTCCTCTTTTTCGTAAGGATGTTCTCCCCATTATTCAATGCATTCTTGTTGTTTATCATTTGTGTGGTCAGTGCGAAAGTGACTTATCTCGATACGTAGGCACAGACAGTGCCCGACATTCAAGCGTTTACAAGCCCATGAGTTAGCCATTGGAAACCATTAATTAGAGTTCCAATTGTGCACGAAGGGGTATTCTGATGAGGCGTTTTCTGTCTTGCACATGGCTCGTTCGAGAAATTATCTCAAGATTCTTGAGGTGGTTGCCATTAATTTTCCTCAGCCGTCTCTGTGCAAGCAGACAGAGTACACCCACAGTTTAGAACTACCTCATAACATTTTTTTATTCTCATTCGCCAATTACTTTTATGGTTAGTTTCACCACAATCTCATCTGTATATTCACCCTCATCGTTTAGTCGACGATTACCTTGTAAAAGAGTCGACCGAAAGAAGACGTCTCGGTAGTAAAAAAACAAGACCTTTTTCTCCTCCATTTATTAATTTCTTTTCTTTTAACTATGTTACTTGAGTAAGTAGAAAATAAATCATTTTATTTTCAATCTGAGGAAACGTATCACTTATCCCCTCTACTAGTATGTTATTTTTATTTTGTTCTAGTAATAAACGTCTCCCTGTTCTCGGCTACTTCGCCAACCTATTAGAGTTTGTGTTGAAACTTTGTGCCTACAAATATATATATATATATATATATATATATATATATATATATGTGTGTGTGTGTGTTGTGTGTGTGCGTCTGTGTGTGTGTGATCTCAGTACTAATATTACCTAATTTGCATATTGCTGCGCAAAACGATACTTTATTAATTAAGTATATTTTGTTATTGTTTTTTTCTGTAATTCAGCGATTCTGGTTTTCTTGATACCTATTATTTAAATTCGTGAACAAATGTTTAGCACGTAAATAGGATTTATAAATGTCAATGATTGAGAGTTCTCCATCTTAGTTATTTAAACAATGCAGTTGTCTATGCACCGCTATTGTGTAGTCAATAAGTCTGTTCCTGTTAAGAATAGGCCACACTATTCTTTACGGGAACAGACTTATTGATTCTTCTTTCCATTTGTTTCTTTACTGTCATATTTACAGATAAATAAATTTGTATCAAAATTATAGAAATCTTAATGTGCACTTTCTATAGGAATACATGTGAAAGCGTTTATTACTACAATATCATGTTTGTTTTATTTTGATTACTCGGACTACTCTTCTTGTCTTGGATATTTTTTCTTGCTACGTTTCAGCCGATGTAAGGTCCATTTATCAGGAAATCTTCATGAGTAACTCGGGAATCTGTACTGAACTTTGAATGGAAACCTTTATTTAACACAAGGGGTTAGCTTGCTCTCGTTCGTGTTGTAAGTTAATTTTAATTGTATTTTTAGTATCGCCCGCACTGAGGATTAAATATTTTACTCCCGGAAAATTGTTTCTTAGAACGTATTATTACTTAGCCCGTATGTCCAATACGCTACACGTTCTTGCAGACAGTTCTAGTATGAATGTTAAGAGCCTTAAACTTCTTCATTTTTAGATATGCAGTCTTGCTACTTATCGCTATAGATTATTATTAATTATAATATATTACAACAAATTAGTACATATATATAGAGAGATATATGTGTATATATATATGTATATGTATATATATATATATATTTATGTATATATATATATATAAACAATTACAAAAATACATAACTTAAATATTTAGATGATCAAAATCGTATATATTACTTTGTGAGACGTCATAGTCCGGTGGTAAAACTTCAGACTAGAGACAATGATATCGAAGGTTCGATCCTTGTCAAAGTTAGTTATGCTGATGACGGCTCATAGCCAGAAGACGTGTCCATTGATTACTTTCCTGTACGTATAAAATTGATATATATATATATATATATATATATATATATATATATATAAATTACATCCTATAAAGTTAAGAGCGACTTAAAATGCAGTCTTCTGCATTACACTTTATCACTAGGCAGTTAAAAACAATAAAAAAACCAAGCTGAACGCTAATATAACCAATAAAACAATTACAGAAATACATAACTTATTTATATATGTGTATAACGATATTCATAAATAAATATTAAATTATTTTTACTTACACACGACATCGTTTCAAGTCATAAGTGTAGAAAAGCGATAACTTCAGACGGTCACAAGGCGCAAATTCACTGCACAGAGTCAACCTAGACTCCGTACGCTTTCATTCTATCCTCAAGGTTATATGGAAATTATCACCCGATACGGGAGAAATTGAATTATATTTATGTCAAATAAAGCGGGCCGTTAGACAAGACACTCTCCAAAGGGTTCAACGAACTCCATCGGAGCCTTGTATTATAGCTTAAGTGAATGTCTGTTTTAATATCTCCAAACAGTGTTCAACTTTAATCTTTAAAGGGGCTTTGTAACAATATTAATGAATACATATTAAAATATATTTACCCACGTACGATGCCGTTTGACGTTTATACTCTCATAAGTGTAGGGAAGCCATAATTTCAGACGGTTACAAGGCGCGAACCAGTATATATCTGAAAAAATGCTTTTCAGATATATATTTATATACATACGTACATATATATATATATATATATATATATATTCTGTGACGTGATACGGATTCGTGCCTTGTAAACGTCTGAAATTATGGCGTACTAGTAAGTTTCTCCACATGTGAGGTTACTCTTTTCTTTGCTTTTTATTGTTTTTTGCCCAAAAATGTACCACTGTATAGTGTAGGTTGTTTCATGCCATTTCAATCCAATAACTTTTTATTCTTTTGTGGGTTGCAGAGACGATATTGATAAAAATGTTGTTTCGCTCACGACAAATGAAACGGACCGTAAAAAATACATCTCACATAAATGTTATGTTTTTTGGAAATGTGGAAAAAAAACATAGTTATTGGAATATAAAATGAAACTGACGAAACATATAATAAACATATACTAAAATGTTTATGTTTTAAAAGTTTTGTCTCAAGTATTTCATGGGGAGAAATTTGTGAAGCAGTAGCGAGATGATAGCGCAATCTAGTATTAAATAAATTATGCATGAAATATGTTTATGGCAATTCCTGAAACGTAATAGAAGAGCTTGTATTTCTCTCGCTCACGACAGAAGCCAATTGTGTTGTTATTGGATTCATCGCATAAACATTTATCTTTTCTAATAATGTTGTGTTCAGTCAGCCAACGCTTAACCAAACGAAAAGACAATCTGATACTCCAAGATTTTAAAAATAGTGTTCTATTCTCTCTTTGATGGGAAAATGTAATATTAGTTCGTGCGTCAAATTGATGTAAAACGGTAGCCATTTTATGCTATTCACTGTCTTTTATTTGAGTTTTATTGTATGACGAAATGGCGTTCCCGGTATAGAGTTGACTATTTTGACAAAGAAACGATAAAGAGACTGGCTTTAATTTATTTATTCGCTGTCCCTGATGATCACATCAATTTTTGTAGCATGCTACAAGGTTACAAACTGGTATTGGATCAATGCCAGGTTAGTCACCTGAGCAAAGTGGTCTAATGTTAAGATACTGAAACTTCTTAAGGTAATTAGAAAGCGGATCTTGGGTTTACTTTCGCTTCTCTTAGTAGTTCTCACCTGAACTAGCGATTTTTCTGACAGAGGGGGAAGAATTTCTGTTTCCTTGGTCCGAATCTATTCACCTAACAGTAATTGTTGGCAAGTTGTTGAACTTGAAATGGTATTTCTTAGCTCCTTACAGCAAGTGGCTTCATACCTTGTCTGGTGCGATGCCCATAAAAAATTCAGATATACATATTCACTGACAATGTTGTTTGTTGTGTCTCTTTGTAAAGTTAAAAAGAACCTGGAAACTATGGAAATCAATGATCTTCTAAATCATATTCTAAGAGCATTTGTTGCATCTATGTCGAAGTCATCATTGTCTACGGAAGCATTTTTCAAGGCATTGATGAGAAAACGCTTGCCGATAATATTTATACTGATTTAGGAAAATTGGCTTGTTACCATGCAAACAAAACTTCACTCTTTTAACCACCAACGCTTGGACCATCGTTTTGCCTCAGTAAAAATCGATAACTTTCTCATTGTGAAAGCTCTCTGCATTGGCACGCTACTTTAACTGAGTTCTATCTCAAACCTAAAAAAGAAGATTTACGTCATATCCGGTGCTAAAGTCGTTGTACATATGGTTGAGTCTTAATGCAATCATCCACCCATATAAGAGTCAGATTCGGTCCAAGATGGAGTACTGCTGTCACGTCTGGGAAACACTCTTTTTTGCTTTGAGAGAGTACAAAAAAGAAAACAGTTTACGAGAGAACAATACATGTTTATTGATAAAGTTACATTCTGAGTTATTTTTTATATAAAACAAATTTACAAATAAAAGGCAGTAATTAATTAGAATGAAACCATTGTTATTGATGTCTCACCATCTATCAAGGCTAAGAGAAAATCGAGGATAAAGGATTGATAACTGATTAGGACCGTTCATGAAAAGTGTTCATTGATATTAGATTTGAAAAAAAAACATGTTGCAGACTTTAGTGTAGTAATCTTGCGGAAACATGTTTCGTAGAAAAGAAACTATTGGAGTCAAACATCTGTTTGATGTTAGACACACGGAAGATTAAAAGAAAAGTTCTATGTGTTTATAGTTGTGACACGAGTTCTTACTGTGAATGTCTTAAGGAGAGAAACCAGAGATTAAAGGTCAGTTGTGTACTTTCCAGCCTAGGACGTATCCGACTCTTATACATAGTAGATGGTTTCCGCCAGGAGTAAAGTACACTCTTCAGCGGTAATATGATCCGTTTTACACCTACAAAATCGATAAAAGTTTTCATCTGACATTGTAGATCTTGGGTATAAATGAGATGTGTCAGTATAAGGCGTATCTGACATTGTTGATATTGGGGAAAAACAGATGTGGCAGTGTTAGGCGAACCTGAAAGTATAGATCCTGGGTAAAAACAGAATGGCCAGTATAAGGCGTATCTGAAATTGTAGATCTTGGGTAAAACACAGATATGGAAGTATAAGGCGTATCTGAAATTGAAGATCTCGGGGAAAAACAGATTTATCAGTATAGGGTGTATCTGACATTGTAGATCTTAGGTAAACAACGCATGTGGGTGTGTGTAAGGCGTATCTGAAATCGTAGAGCTTGAGTACAAAAACAGATGTGGAAGTATAAAACGTATCTGTCATTGTAAATGTTGGATAAAATCAGATTTGCCAGTGTAAAGCGTATCGGCCATTGTAGATCAAGAGTAAAAAAGATGTGACAGTATAGGACGTATCTGACATTATAGATATTGCGTAATAAAAGATGTGGCAATGTAAGGCATCTCTTACATTGCAGATCTTGGGTAAAAAATGGGTGTGGCCGTGTACAGTGAATCTGAAAATACAGATCTTTGGTAAAAACAGATGTGCTATGTTGTACATCATGCGCAAAAACTACGTGATATTGTAAAGCGTATCTGACATCTAGAGCTTGGGTAAAATACAGATGTGTCAGTAAAGAGCGTATGTGACATTGAAGATCTTAGGTAATTCCAGATATAGCAGTGTAGGTCGTATCTAATATTGTAGATCTTGGGTAAAAAACAGATGTGGCAGTGTAAGGCGAATTTGAGATTGTAGATCAAAGGTAAAGAACAGATGTTTTCGTGTAAAGCGTATCTAACATTGTAGATGTTAGGTAAAACACAGATGTCGCAGTGAAATACGTATCTGACATTGTAGATCTGGGGTAAAAACAGATGTTTCAGTGTTAGACCTATCTGACATTGTAGATCTTGGGTGATAAACAGATGTGTTAGTATAGGGGGTATCTGAAATCGTAAGTCTTAGGTAAAAAATATGTGGCAGTGGACGGCTTATCTGAAATAGTAGATATTGGGTAAAGAACAGATGTAGCAGTATACTGCATATCTGACAAGCTAGATCTTATGTACAAAAACAAAAGTGGCGGTGTTAAGATTTTCTTAAATTGAAGATCCTGGGTAAAAAAATATAGGTTAGTATCGAGCCTATCTGACATTCGATATCTTAAGACAGATGAGGATATGTAAGACGTATCTAACATTGTAGATCTTGAGTAAAAAATGAGGCGGCAGTATAGGGCGTATCTGACATTGTAGGTCTTAGGTAAAAAGACATATAGCAGTGTAGGCTGTATTTAACATTGTAAGTCTTTAGTAAAACAAGATGTTACAGTATAGGGCGAAATTGTGAATGTTTGCAAAAGAAACGATGTAAGAGTGTAAAGTGTATTAGACTTTTTAAAGCTTAGGTAAAACAAGATGCGGCAGAGTAGGGCGTATATGACATTGTAGATCTTAAGTAAAAAAACAGATGTTGCAAAGAAAGGCGTATATGACGATGTATATGTTGGGTTTAAGAAGGATGTGTCACTATCGGGCGTATCAGATATTGTAGATCTTAGGTAAAACACAGATGTGGAAGTGTAAGGCGTATCTGACATTGTAGAGCTTAGGTAAAAAGCAGATGTGTCTGTAAAGTGAATCTGAAATTATAGATCCTGGTAAAAACAGATGTGTCAGTATAGGACGTATCTAACATGGTTGATCTTGGGTAAAAAAGGATGTGACAGTGTAAGGCGTATCTGACATATATGCCTGAAATAAAAACAGGTGTTTCAGCAAAGAGTGTATGTGACATTGTAGATCTTAGGTAAATCCAGATGTAGGAGTGTAGGTCGTATCTAACATGTTAGATCTCGAGAAAAAACAGATATGACAGTTTAAGGCGTATTTAACATTGTAGATCCATGTGTACCAAAAACAGATGTCGCAGTGTAAATCATATCTCACATTGTAAATATATTGGAAAATCCATTAGGTAAAAAAGATGTGGCAGTCTAGGGCGTATATGACATTGTAAATCTTTGATAAAAAAATGTGTCAGCATAAAGTGTATCTGACATTGTAGATGTTACGTTAAAATCAGATGTGGCAAAGTAAGGCGTATATGACGTTGTAGATTTGGGGGTTAAAAGGATGTCTCAGTATCGAGCGTATCTGAGATCTTAGATTTCTTTAACATAGTTCACCCCAAACAAGACAGTCCGCCACTGTAGACGTAAGAGGCTACTAAGAAAATGAGTAAAAGTTTGGATGATCAACCTAAATATAAGAACGAGATGTCTGTTTACATTAGTTTTAAATTTCTGAATGTCAGTACCGTCAGGAAAACAGGGAGCAGGGAAGGGAATTCTAGAGTCCAGCAGCACAAAGAAAGAAGCTTTTGAAGTAGAAAACTCTTCGGCATCTGGGGATCTCCAGAGTGAATGGATAGGATTTGGCAGATTGTCGGGTTGGTCTGGTGGGTTTACGTTCTGGGGGTACCATAGCAGCAAGTTCGTCAGAGCACAATCCATTGAAGTACTTGTAAAACAGGAACAAGAAAGCAACATGTGGTGATGGGATAGGCGCTGAAACATGGTGGATATTGAGGGACCTATTAAGTTGGTGACTCTTTTTTGGACCTTGTCTAAGAGGGAGAGACTAGTGGATGATGCCCCAGCCCAGATGTGGCAACAATACTCCATGCATGGGTTGATGGTGGCTTTGTAGATATATAGGATAATATCAGGTGTGCGAAGTTTACTGGCACGGTAGAGGAAGCCCACCTTTTTTGCAGCAGCCCTGGCATTGTTATCAAATATTTATTCCAATTCATATTATCTGTGAAAGTTAGGCAGAGGAGTTTGAATGATGAACTCTCAGGTAAAGTGTTATTTGCCATGACAATCGGTGGTTGAAGAGGTTTCTTGTAGTTATTGAAGGAAAGTAGTTTTGTTTTTGCGGCATTAAAAGTTACCATCCATTTTTGACCCCATTCTACTACAGACTGGAGGTCATTTTCTAAGGATTTAGCCATTGCCTCAGATAAGTGCTCGTCGGTTTTTCCCACATAATGAGAGTAGAGCGTGGTGTTGTCAGCAAATATTCTTATCTCAGTTGCAATGACATCAGGGAGGTCATTTATGAAAATCAGGAACAGTAGAGGTCAAAGGATGGAACCCCGTTGGTACATCAGCATTTATGTCATGTTGCTTATAAAAAATGCCATTGAGTACAACGGGTTTTTTTTTGTTAGAAAGGATTTAATTATATTGAATATGTGTCCAGTAATACCATATGAGTGCAGTTTTATGAGAAGCCTTTCATGCCAGACCTTGTCAAAGGACTTGGATATATCGAGCGCTACCACCCTAGATTCACCTTGTCCAGTGTATCGTATATGCGTTCAGAGATGACCGTTCGAATATATGCAGTAGATCGTGCATGTCTAAATCCGTATTGCTGCTCAGAAAGAAGTTTAGCATTAACTAAGTGCCGGACTATCGCTAGATTGATTACTGATTCAAAGATTTTAGCAAAGATCGAAAGGAGACTGATTGGGCGGTAGTTTAGAGGATCAATTCCATCTCAACAATTCTTAAAGACTGGTACCACAGAGTCAATTTTCCAACTATCAGGGAAAAAAGATTCAGTAAGGCATTTGTTGTATAGTTTCGAGAATACAGGGACCAGCTCAGCAGAGCATTTCCTTATTACTATTACTGGTATAAGATCAGGCCCACAGGCTTTGGAGGTGTCAAGGGTGTTTTTTTTATGTCTCTGACTTGAGATGAGGTGTTGACCAGGTCCTCAAGTGTGGCTTTAGTCCACTATGTGAATTTTGGAATGGGGTGGTTTGCTGAGTCCAAAATGGAGTTTAAGGCGAAAGCTGGGCAAGTAGTTCAGCGTTATCAGTTGCTGTGCAAACAGCATCGTTGCGATTTGATAGCGGGGGAATTGTCGGTTGTCCAATTTTCATCAGACTATTGTACATTGTCCAGTAATCACGAGTACCTAGTTTCTGTGACTGAATGCGTTTTTTGGTTATCTCTGTATACCGTCTCTTTTCTTCATCTATCACTACTTTGCAATTACTTCTTGCCTCTATAAACTGTTCTCTGTTCGCAGTTGACTTATCGCGGCCGAATTTTCGGAATTCCTTCTGCCCCTTAGCAATAGCAGCTGCACATTCTGAGGTGAGCCATTGAGGAGAGTGGTGTTTACTGAAGAATTTTCGAGTGGGGACATAAGCATCAATGCCTTCTTTGACCCATTCGGTTAGCTCATTTGCACACTAATCAGCAGGGTGTAGGAAGGTTACATTCCATAGGGCGTCGGTGATGTGATCCCGGAAGTATTCAAAATCAGCCTGCTCATAGTTTCTGTGTAAAGCATAACTGACATTGTAAATCTGGAGTAAAAACAGATGTGGCAGTGTAAAGCGTATCTTAAATTGTAGATCTTCGGTAAAAAACACATATTGCAGTGTTAAGTCTATCTGACATGGTAGATCTTGGATAAAAACAGATTTGTAAGTATAGGCCGTATCTCAAAAGTAGAAAACAGATGTGGCAGGGCAAGACGTATCTAATATTGTGAATATTGGGTAAATACAGATGTGGCAGTATAGAGCGTATCTTACATTGTAGATCTTGAGTAAAAAAAAGATGTAGCAGTGCAGGTCGTATCTGACATTATTAATCTTGGGTAAAAAACAGATGTGAGACTGTAAGGCGTATCTTACATTGTATAGTTTTGGTAAAAAAGATGATGCAGTAAAGAGTGTATCTGACATTGTAGATCTTTGTTAAAAAACGAGTGGCAGTACAATGTTAGTCTGACATGGTAGATTATATTTTTAAAAAGATGCGACTAATTACCGCGTATATGACACTGTAGATCTAGGGTATAAAAAATGCGTATATCTAGGGCGTATCTTACATTGTAAATTGTAGGTAATAACAGATGTTGCAGTGTAAGTCGCATCTGATATTATAGAGCTTGGGTAACAAGCAGATGTGTAAGTATAGGGCGTATCTGACATTGTAGATCTTGGATAAAAATAAATATGGCAGTGTAAAGCGAATCTGGAATCATGGACCATGAGTAAAATAACAGATGTGTAAGTATAGGGCGTATTTGACATGGAGATCTTGAGAAAAAAAAGCTGTGGCAGTGTAAAGCGTATCTCAGATGTGTCATCAAAGAGCGTATGTCACATTGTTGATCCTCGGTTAATTTAGATGTAGCAGTTTAGTTAGTATCTAACATTGTAGATCTTGGGTAAAAACAAATTTGGAAGTGTAAGGCGTATCTGACATAGTTGATCTTCGGTTAAAAACAAAGTTGCAGTGTAATGCGAATCTGACACTTTAGATTTAGGTAAAAGAACAGATGTGGCAGTGTTAGTCGTATCTGACATTGTAGATATTATGTAAAAAACAGATGTTGCAGTGTAAAGCGTGTCTGACAATGCAAATTCTAAGTATAAAAACGATGGGGCAGTGTAACGTTTAACTTACATTGTAGATCTTGGGTAAAAAGATGTGTTAAGAGAGGGCGTATCTAAACATGTAGATCCAAGGTAAAATACAGATATGACAGTTAGAGCTGTAGTAAAAAGGATGAGTTCCCAAAGAGCGTATATGACATTGTAGCGCTTAAGTAAAACACATGTGACAGTGAAGGGCATATCTGACATTGTAGATCTTGGCTAAAAAGCAGATGTGGCAGTGTAAGGCGTATCTGACATTGTAGATCTTGGCTAAAAAACTGATGGTGCAGTATAGGGCGTATCTGACATTGTAGATCTTGGGTAAAAAAAACAAATATGGCAGTGGAAGGCGTATCTGATATTGTAGATCTTGGGTAAAAAAAACAGATGTTTCAGTATAGGGCGTATCTTACATTGTAGATTTTAGATGAAAAACAGATATGGCAGTGTAAGATTATCGGACATTGTAGATCCTGACTACCTACAGATGAGGCAATGTAAGGCGTATCTGACATTGTCGATCTTGGGTATAAACAGATGTGGCAGTGTAGGGCGAAGATTCCATCAGACGTCAAATATTCTCTCGAGCGGTAGAATGATCATTTTCATACCAACAAAATCGATAGAAATCTTTCATTGTTTATCTCGGGTAAAAGTCAGTCTCATGAGCTCATCACAACAAGGCGTCGTCGAAGAGAAAGACATTTATTTCCACTAGAGCAAAAGGAGGATGTCAGCATTTGAAGTGAAAGCTTAAAAGCTTGGTTTCATATATATTCAAATTAGCAAGCCATGGTCTACCTCATTGCTTCACATACTCCAGATCAGACGAGGAAAAATGAGAGAGAGTCATCAAAATCTCGATCACCAATGCTTTTCGAGGTGCAGCCATAGACAGTTATTTTATTTTTATTGATGTCACTAACTGATTTCACTTGTTTTATAATTTCGTTTTAGAATGCTTCTACATAACACAATAGAAACACATTTTTAATGAAACGGCGGTTACAGTTAAAACATAGTTACGCTAGGCCTGCCTGACCAATCAACATATATTTGTTTATTTATACTTTATTTAATATCAATAATGTATGTGTTTATTTATACTTTACGTACTCTCTCTAGAGACATTTATCAGATTATTATGATCAGAATTTCCGACAAGTTAATTAGCAGTTAATACTTAAGTACTTGCTAACGACATCTTCATGACGGTATTTTTAAGGGTGGTTTCGATGTCCTTCCACATACAGCGCATGGTCACCCAGCTTGTATTAGCCAGACTTAATGTCGCTCAACTACGATGACTTAATAATAACGTGATTATGTCGTATGTATAGTATAACACATTACTCAATAAGTCTAGAGTCTGGCATGTAGATAGCGCCACTAATACAAAAGAAAACTCATATGATTTTTTATAAATATAAGTCCAATCGGATTATTAGTTTACAAATTGCAGGCATCAACATTGAAGGAGGGATTTCGAAAACTGAGATGTATTCTGAGGACAAACATAAATAATTCTACAAAAAGACATCGAATTGTTTGAGAATTGTTTGAATCAGTGCATCACCCCAGACGAAGACTATGTTGATGAATCAAATCGAATTTTTCCATAAGCTGTTGTTTTCTTAGTTAAGCTCAAGACTTATTGAGTGATGTGTTATATTATGAAACTATAAATCATAAATACTATGTTTAAAAAACGCAATCGCCTTATCGTGTTTTATATTCGATGTTGTAAGTGGCGATTCAGAAATCGGTGAATGATTTTAATCGAACAAATGTACAAAGAACGTTGTCAAGTCTTTCATGCCAGTTCGGTTTTGTTAGATGAAGCCGATGTGTTCTTTTGTTGTTACAACTTACAAAAGAATAAATGAAAACAAAAGAGGCAATAACAACATTGCTTTCGGCCGATCGATGAAATTGATTTAATTTGATAGCGATTCGAAAATGATGATATTCAAATAAAAATATCTGAATGAAAAGACGGTGGTTGTAATTCAGTATGTTTGCCAAAGGCGCCGCTACACGATGCAAACGGAGATTAAAGATGTGTTCATTAGACGAGTTCCGCTCATCGTTTACTGTGGACAACTGCATAGTTTTATTCAAGTGTGTTTAGTTAAGTGCTGACAAGAAACATCTCGATGATTGATCATGAATTTATAAAAATAAAAGTTCGTGTGCGTTTATATATCTGCTTGCTCGAAATCACGATCTTAAAACACGGTTACAATAGCGATTTATATTACATTAGTTAGGACTAGTGTTGGGACTATGAAGTCGGTGATTACCACACAATTACAACGTTGTTGAACTTGTCGGTGGCGTCCATCTCCTCGATTGTGTCATGACAAAAGAAAACCCATTCCATGCTTTATTGGATGATACAAAAATGAATCTCTGCGTGAGCATAAAACACTGGTGTCTGTGAATTAAAAAAAGATATATTTACTTATTAAAAACTATTAAACAAGTCCTCATCAAATAGAATTTGTGACTCTTTAAAAGAGTTATAAAAAGCCGCCAAACATTAGAGTTATGCAATGTTCTTACGTCAGTAGTTAAACGTATTTGACGAGCTTTCTGTATCAGGCGGCGCCTCGACATAATATAAACGGTAATTCTCTTTCCTTTACCATCATACGTCTTGGTAGCTATGGAGAAAAACGCTCGGCTGCAAAGTCAGAGATGACTTTGTGACCGAGGTCGAATCCTTAGACCAGCAACAATTGTCATCTCTTACATTTCGTAACCAGGAAAAACTAATGTCTGTAGATTCAAAATATAAGTAACATTAATTTATTAAAAAAATAAAAATATGGCTTTATATTTATATATATATATATATATATATATATATATATATATATATATATATTGATTGATTGTCACTGCGTCCTGAGTTCGAATCTCACTAGTTTCGCTACGTTGATGAGCCGTATACAGCGCCTTTCGTCTTTATTGAAAGACTTCCTCAGGACGAAGACACAATGAAATACAGATGTTAATGTTGATTTATGAGAAGTTGTCCAAATTTCGGCATGGCTGTAGATGTGAACAAGCAAGAAATGAAAATCATGATTTTAGATATGGCATTATCAGTAGTAGTATGTCTCTTTCAAAGGACGCGAGGTGAAATGCCAACATTTGGACAATTTCTGACAAATCAAAATTAATATCTGTATAAATTTTCTACATTTTATCTTCATCCTGAGGAAGTCTTTCAATAAAGACGAAACGCGATGTCAACTTAAAGATCGTGATATGTAACATGATATTCATTTTTTACAGAGTTTTCATCGTAAATAAGGTGAATAACAAGAATTTGCCAATTACATATTTACCTTCACTAAGAATCACCAGAATAATATTTGTGGTAGTATTTTTACAAAATATTTAGTCAAAGAAATATGTGCATGAAGTTGCGACTCGTCCTCGTCCGATTTTATGTTCGGTTATTGTTTACAAATGTGTGCATGAGTTGATAAGCATAGAAACAAAATAGTTAAAATAAGCGAGGAGACTCGAGAAAATGGTAGAAATAGAGTCGGTGGGTTATATGAATTTTGCAGATATTTGAACGTAGATCTCCCTCCTATATGCATTTCCCTATGATCCCACGTTTTAATCTCTACCAAACGTGCTTACTCCTCTCTTACCCCCTTCCTCGTCCCCACTTCTTTTATATCTGACCTACTCTCTACCTTCCCCGTTTCTCAGAACGTAACATTGCAATCGTTATCCCCACTTCATCTCAATTCTCGTTTTTGTAAGAATTTCTGACTTCTTAGCAATAAAACAATTTTACTATGAATGAGACCGAGATATCGGTACTTTAGACATGTTTCTGTCTCAACATTTTTACAAAATTTTTTTCATGTATATTCACCAATTAAATATGCCAACTATTCCTTATATATCTGTTATATAAATTAGGTAAGTTTATATATTTGCATGTATATCCTTCAATCCTTATCTTATTAACCGATAATTAAGAATTTAAGAACACTGCAGCTAAATGTAAGGGATCGTAATAGAGGTTACATTATGCTAAATTTAGTTTCAGATGAAGCCGATAAAAAAGTAGCAAAAGCTTTTCATTAATTACGTCATATTTTTGTCAACTTTTAACAAATGCTATTAGACATTAATAAATAAATATTCCCCAACATTTTGGTTTGTTTGGGGTATTTTAAAAGATAATTAGGGGGCGAAATATGTGCACAACCTCCATTTGAAATTTTGAATATTTGAAAATTGAAATATTTCAGATTGGCATTGAATTTGATCCATAAAAACTAGACGTTCATGAAGCAATATTTCCTGAATTTTATTGTTTTCTTTAAACATTTCTCTAAAATCAAAATCATATAATGCATTTTGAGTATAATTGGAATGGCGATCTTTGACATAAGATTTAGTATCATTATATCTGGATTTTAATCTTCGTAAGTTGACATAAAAGTGGCGCAAAACTCTTCTGTTCGTGGAATTCATTTTACGGATGTTGTATTCGTCTCGTACCTTATATACATAGATATGTCTATATCGGTCATCTTTTTTGTTCGAGACGTTGGTGTTTTTGAATTCCATTAAAAACTATCTTGTCTTTTTTTGCTTCGTAACTTCTTTGTTATTCCTCCATTACAAAAATGGATTCTTTTTATTCAATTTTCAATAATCAGTTCATGGATATTTAATGATATCGATTTTACATTTCTTTTGCGAAAAGTAATCCATAATTCGATCTGATCAAATCGGTCCTATAAGAAATTCAATATTTCCAGAGATAAATCATATCGTCCTGATTTCACATTTAATTCGATCTTTCTTTTCTACTTTTATTTTCATGGAGAAGAAAAATGATGGCAAACTTTTAGTTTATCATCGACTTATTTATATATGTAGACTTCCATGAAATTCTCGGTAGGAAAAAGGCAAATCGTTTCATTTCTTGTTAGTTAATCTGTTTCCATTAGTTTCGCTCCAATCATTCCTTAATAACTCAGGATGACTTTCAGTAAGTTTTTTTTTCAAATATATAATCTGAAAGCTCTATGTTCTCCATTCTTCCGATCGGGGGAAGTCAACCTACGGTCTGCGAGTCGGATCAGGCCAACAACTTCAATTAATCAGGCCCGCTGACGGTGGTAGATTTGCGTGATACAACGTATGGAACGCGACGTGATGAAATTTAAATTTAATTATCATATTTCACAAATCTCGCTAACCTACTGTAGCTTGAGAAAGCTGGATTTGAATAAAATTATTTGTCCTCCCTTAAACCATTCTTTGAAAAGCCATGGTTTAATAAAATTACAAAACACCTGTTTTATTTGAAAACACCTTTTTTTGAGCAACTGAGTACATGATAGATTTTGTATTTTTACAATCTTTATTCTCATATTTGTGTTTGTTAGAGGATTAATATGTTCACAGTTAAAACATTAAAACAAGTTTCAATGATGGGTTAAACCATTCAAGAAATCTAAAAATACCATTGAAATTTGACTTCGAAGCCATCTGGACTCATTTAGGAAATTATCGGTTTGATTCATAAAAAAACCTGAAATAGATTAGGACGTAAAGAGACGAAATATTTTCTTTTTAATATTTCTTCATTTGATAAAAAAATTAAACAAAATCATTACAATGAAACATGTATTCTAAAATCGATTAAAAATGTAATTATTTATTTTCCTTGAGATTTTTAAGATTAAAAATAATTCACTTTTTAAAAAATAATGCAATTTCGTTTCGATTCGTTAAATCCATTTGCCGTTTTACTTATCTCTGTAAGAAACGTAGTTTTTATAGCAACAACACCGCGCTAACATTTTCATAACTGGAGCTCATATCACAAATGTTATTATATTTAGTAGTAGATATTTCTTGACTTAATTATATACATAAAAATGTATAGAATTAAGTCAAGAAATAAAAAAAACTGCTAGCGTTGTGATGTTTTTAAAATATCTACTTTCAACGCAAAAATTGTAAATATGACTATATTTTGTTTCGGAATTTTTAGATGAAGATTGATAATTTGGATGATAATTCAGACTACTGTTCTCATCTTGAATGTTATTCTCACAACGTTTCAGCCGATGTAAACTCCGACTTTCCTCAGGTGCATCTTGTTAAACTAGAAAACCTTTCTGTCGGACTGGGAAATCTGTACAGATTTTCAAACGGACCCCTTTATTAAATCAACAGACGTAGCTTGCTTTCATCCGCAAGGACATGTGGCGTAACGGATATAAGTGCTAAGTAATAATCTTCTGGGGGCTGAATAGTAAACCGTCTGTGCGAGTAATACTAAGAATAAAATTACAAATTACTTAAGACTTCTACCCGGCTATGGCGTACGGAACGAGAGCAAGCGACCCCGTGGATTAAATAAAAGTTCCGTTCGAAATCTGTACATATTCCCGAGTTTAACCAAACACGTTAGAAGGTCGGAAGTTACATCGGCCAAAACATTCAAGATAAGTATAGTAGTCCGAATAATCCAAATAATGCATGACTGTATTTGCAATTATTATTTCTTAAATTACATTCCGAATAGGAATATAGCTTGACACCGGTAATGCCGGATGAATACATCTGTTACATTGTATTGATTAAGAGATTAAATGAAATTACTAATCAATATAAGCAATGCTCTAAATAAAAATACATGAATGAATAATTTTAATATTACCCCTAAATAATACCATATACACAGACATAGAAGATATAAATAGCAAGCCTTATAAATAATACCATATACATGCATAAAAGATATAAATAAACGACCGTATAAAAAATACTATATACACAGACATAGAAGATATAAATAGTCAACCTTATAAAATATAACATATACACAGGCATAGAAGATATAAATAGCTAGCCTTATAAATAATACCACATACATGCATAAAAGATATAAATAAACAACCGTATAAAAATACTATATACACAGACATAACATATATAAATAGCCAACCTTATAAAATATAACATATACACAGACATAGAAGATATAAATAGCCAGCCTTATAAATAATACCATATACATGCATAAAAGATATAAATAAACAACCTTATAAAATATAACATATACACAGACATAGAAGATATAAATAGCCAGCCTTACAAATAATACCATATACATGCATAAAAGATATAAATAAACAACCGTATAAAATACTATATACACAGACATAGAAGATATAAATAGCAAACCTTATAAATAATACCATATACATGCATAAAAGATATAAACAAACAACCGTATAAAAATACTATATACACAGACATAGAAGATATAAATAGCCAACCTTATAAAATATAACATATACACAGGCATAGAAGATATAAATAGCCAGCCTTATAAATAATACCATATACATGCATAAAAGATATAAATAAACAACCGTATAAAAATACTATATACACAGACATAGAAGATATAAATAGCCAACCTTATAAAATATAACGTATACACAGATATAACAGATATAAATAGCCAACATTATAAAATATAACATGTACACAGACATAACAAATATAAATATCAAACCCTATAAATAATAGTACATACACAGACTTAAAATATCCAAAGAGCCAACTTTATTCTCATGAATAACGAGGACTCGAATGCTACTTGTCGACCTGGAAGAGGTGATAGAGATTGATTATTTCCCATCTCTAGTGAATCGGACAATTACTTGGTTAAACTGGAAAGTGGAATCTCGAGGTTTATGTCTATTTGACACTGATTCAGTTCACCTTCAGATTAACCAATCATATGGCTCCACTGAAACTCTGAAATCCTACTCTTGCTTTGGTCCGTGTCATTTTTAAATGGTGATATTTGATAAAGTAATTCATATGTGAATGTCAGTTTTCATAAAATATCAATGTTTGAAATTTTACTGCTGCTTTGTACGGTTCTGAGTGCTGGCTGTCGACGAAGGAAGTAGAATTTAGTCTATCGGTCGTAGGTGAAAATATGCATGAATTTAAACATGCACGCTTTATGTTTTAGGGATGTCTATTTACGTTTTTCATGTGTGTGAATGTGTTCTTCTTAAACAGAATAAGATACCCGATTATAATTCTACTCTCGCTACAATTAAATCTACCTTTTACAATTGTTTGCAATTTATACTTCCAGTTCGATTTTGTTTGTATTTTATACTTGTGGTTTCAACTACTTATGTTTTTCATAGTAGGGCCACTCGGCGCTGCCCGGGACAAAAACACACTTCTATCTCTTTATCTCTTTCTATCCGTCTCTCTATCTTACACCCTTTCCCTTTCACTTGTTTCGCACTCCTACTCCCTTCCTAATCTTTCTATTCCACGCAGCCCATTCTTCTCTCTGGGCATACACACACGCTTACACACAGACTACCATTCCTTATATAGATTCCTCGATGAATGAATAACTATAAGAGAAGTGACTCCTTGATAAAATATCAGAGTTTCTTCTCTGTAGTTAGTACAGGATATGACAGGAAAATCGACCCATCCTATATTTTAAATATTATGCATCCGGACAGTGCTGATCAAGAATATACAAACTTTGTGGGGTTTTGTTTTATAGATTTTGTCTTCACACACACACACACACACACACACACACACACACACACACACACACGCACACAGGTAACTGCCCTTTATATAATGGACTATCAGGGTTACCCGACGTTTCCCGGGGCAAAACTGTAACATATTCCGATTAAAACTTCTCTCCCACTTAAGCCCTCTCTATCCATCTATCTATATTTATCTTTTCCTCCCTCCCCTGTTTCTCACTCCCTAACTCCTACCCATTCCTTTTTAGCTGGACATGGAAAAACACATACACATAGACAACTGTTCTTTATATCATAGATTTTAACAGGAATCAGTCGTATTTTATTTCCGAATTAGTACATACTAACACTGAAAAACCGACCCCTGACAAAACCTGGCACATTTGTTTCTTAAAAAATTAATAATTGTTTAGTATTTTAGATATTATTTATCGGGGGGCAAAGTCGGTAACGAAAATAGAAGCTTTCTGGATACTTATTTTGTAATTTTTAAAAACTTTTAGCTAGACATACAGATATGCATACATACATTAGAGGAGTTTGAATTACTAGACACCATCCTCGAGTGTCTTCGGACTCTTTGTATAAGGGTTTCTCAGGACATCCTAACATGATGATCCTTCCCTACAAGTAAACCCTGACCAAATATTAAAAATAATATAGTATTCGAAGCCCAAATAAGATCTCTCTCGACACGACTATACACTGGCTCAGACGAGGAATGGTGCGCTTTTTCCAAGTAATGATACCTCAAGTAACAGCACTTAGATGTATACTCCACCAGACTATATACATTCTTGTCCTGGAATCCGGTAAGACCAAGAGACCACAAGAAAGATATACTATAACACCGTTCACGGGTCAATTGGGGAGAAAAAAATGATATTCTGAACTTCTTTACCAACTCAATTTTTGAGAGGTAAAGGAAAATATTTATGAAATATTCAAATATCTACGTATCTCATCATCAAGCGTTAGCCTCAGGAAGGGGCCCCTTGACATTTGAGAACTTCGACTGAAGTAAACTGAAACAAAAAGTGGAGAAATATGCATACATACATACAACTGCGCTTTATATAATAGATTAGCGCACTACAATTACCGGATTTTCCTTGTGAACAATTCCACTGCCTTCGAACACCACCGATTTTCCTGATCCTTGATCACAATTATCAGCCACGCATCATGCTGTTAATCTTCATAAAAAAGAAAGCCTTTCCGAATGGTGACGAATAAAAAAGATGGCGTTTTAATGATGTTCTTTGATGGAATCCATTTCTTGTTAATGTTCTTTGTTTCTTTGTGTTTCCTTCTGACACGCGGGAAGAAAAGACGTGAAAAGATGCCCACGACGCGTCAAAACCGACATCTGAAATGATCATAAAAACGTTTTCCTTCAAAGGATTTTTCGAGCGGAAAACGTGTTAATGTGACATACTCGATTGGCAGAGGATAACAAAATCTGTCTCTCTTACGAAACACGGCGTTCGCGTCAATCTCGCGTATTTTACGAGCACTAAATTATTTTGAAATTATTAACGGATGTCACCGGAAAGGCGTCAATCGATCCAGCGCACAGGAAAGAGCAAAGTGGTAAGGGAAAAACAGGTGCGAAAATCGATAATTTGACTTTCAACTACGGAATTGAATAATATTGGGTGCTAATTAGTAAAAGGCATTGATAGATTTACAGTCATGGGGTAAGCAGTTCCGAGTACGAACTGAGAAACACGAAGCAGTTCCGACTTTTACCGAGTCTGAAGACAGATGATGCAAATAAAAAGGCGCGGTTATATTTCGACAGACGACAATTTTTCAGTAAAATAGGAAAAGTAAAAGCGACATTTAATATTTATGTTACCCATTTCATTTTTTACTTATTATTTATAATGTATTATTATTATATTGTATTATTATTATCATATTGTATTATTATTAAAAATGTTATATTGTATTATTATAATATTGTATTATTATATTGTGTTATTATTATGATATTGTATTATTATTATTATATTGTATTATTATTATATTGTATTTTTTTATTATATTGTATTATTATTATATTGTATTATTTTTATTATATTGTATTATTATTATATTGTATTATTACTTACTATATTGTATTATTTTTATATTGTATTATTATATTGTATTATTTTTATATTGTATTATTATATTGCATTATTTTTATAATATTTTATAATATTGTATTATTATATTGTATTATTATTATATTGTATTATCATATTGCATTATTATTATATTGTATTATCATATTGCATTATTATTATATTGTATTATTATATTGTATTATTATATGGTATTATTACTTATTACATTGTATTATAATTATATTGTAATATTATTATATTGTACTATTACTTATTATATTGTATTATTATTATTATTATTATTATTATTATTATTATATTGATTATTATTATATTGTATTCTTACTTATTACTTATTATTTATTTTATTTATTCATATAATTAGAACGAGTTAAAAAAGTAAAACTGACATTTATTCATATAATTATGACGAGTTAAAAAAGACAAAATGACATTAATTCATATAATTAGGACGAGTTAAAAAAGAAAAAATGACATTTATTCATATAATTCGGACGAGTTAAAAAAGAAAAAAAATGATATTTATTCATATAATTAGGACGAGTTAAAAAATAAATAATGACATTAATTCATATAATTAGGACAAGTTAAAAAAGAAAAAATGACATTTATTCATATAATTAGGACTAGTTAAAAAAAGAAAAAAAATGATATTTATTCATATAATTAGGACGAGTTAAAAAAGAAAAAAATGATATTTATTCATATAATTAGGACGAGTTAAAAAAGAAAAAATGACATTAATTCATATAATTAGGACGAGTTAAAAAAGAAAAAATACATTTATTCATATAATTAGGACGAGTTAAAAAAGAAAAAATGACATTTATTCATATAATTAGGACGAGTTAAAAAAGAAAAACTGACATTTATTCATATAATTAGGACGAGTTAAAAAAGAAAAAATGACATTTATTCATGCGATTTTTTTCAGTTTTGCACCCCGCAAAAGTACACCTTGGCTTTGTGATATACACTTACTTTCAAAATGCTTTTGCTCTGGCCGTAGCTTTGCCCTCACCCAAAATTTGAACAAAGCCATGAATAAGGACCGAATCAACTTCGATGACCCTATTTTGCTAATGAAACAGAAACTGGCGAACGAGTATAGTTCGTTAATGCCTTCACCTAATTGTATAACCTCTACAGACCATGTATTGCAGTTTTCGCGAAAAGAAACCACTTTATGAACAAGAATTGTTCTTTCATTTTGCGTTGAATAAGATATCACACTTTGCGTTTAATGAGATATCACATTTTGCGCTTAATACGATATTATATTTTGCGTTAAATAAGATATCATACTTTGCGTTTAATACGATATCACATTTTGCATTAAATAAGATATTACATTTTGCGCACACTTTGCGTTTAATAAGATATCACATTTTGCGTTAAATAAGATACCACACTTTGCGTTGAATAAGATATCACACTTTACGTAAAATAAGACATTAAACTTTGTGTTAAATAAGATATCACACTTTACGTTAAATAAGACATCACACTTTGTGTTAAATAAGATATCCCACTTTGCGTTAAATAAGATATCACACTTTACGTTAAATAAGACATGAAACTTTGTGTTAAATAAGACATCACACTTTGCGTTAAATAAGATATCACACTTTACGTTAAATAAGATATCACACTTTGTGTTAAATAAGATATCACACTTTACGTTAAATAAGACATCACACATTACGTTAAATAAGACATCAAACTTTGTGTTAAATAAGATATCACGTATTGCGTTAAATAAATTGAAAAAATCAAAAAGAAAATAATTTAACAAAATCAGTTCTATTTTATATTCTAACCCTAACCCTAACCTTAACCCCTTAAACACCACCATCACCACCAACAACAACAATGCACCTATTAAACAATACGCTTCTAAGCAATAAACAAATCAACACTTTTCCGTGAAATAAATTATTGTAAAAAAAAACGCACAAATATTATTTTATGCTTCAGCGTCTTTGTGATCACACGTCATTGTTTCGGAAGTCTCCGGTCGAACGGTGAATTGATGACGTAAGTACTGAAATAAACTAAGTGAATTGTTATATGGTTTGTTTACGGACACGTGTTCTTTTCCAGTCGGACCAACAGAAAACACTTCGAATATTTGATAGGGAACCCGTCGTCGACGCCGCCGCCGCCGCCGCCGCCTTCATTGTCAAACAAGAATCGAGTTAGGGTGAAGCGTGGAGTCCAATTTAGTCCATATGCAACCACTTCACCTTTAGGCTAGCAGCAAAGTTCACTATCCGTTCTGATGCTACACTTCAGATTTTCTGTCCTCGGTCAGTGAGGAAGAAATCTTTCTAGACTAAGGAAATTTTCATTTTTGTCCCAATTCAGAATGCTTCGTTTGGGGGAGTAATATTTTTACTCACATAAGAACCGACCTTGTGTCTAACTTTGTCTTTGGGGGGAGGCCAGTAAATAGGAACGCCCTTTTCATCAGGTAAAGTTCAAATTACTATGTATTTACATATCTCCTGTGGTGATTGTTACTATAGAATCGGAAAGCGGAGTTTAAATTTGTATCATATCATATCCCACAAGTAATACCACATACTTTTTTTTTATCTTTAAAGCAATAAAATTGAAAATTTGATAAACTTTATTCAACAGCAACAAATAATAGTTTAGTAATAAAATGTCCATTTTTGAAACCAACATGCAAATATCAGGAAGTTTCAATTGATGTCTTGGCAGGCCGAGAGCAGGCCTGATAATTATAATATTATTACTTCTAAATCAACTTTTGTTTTAGTAAGCATTTATATTTTTGCTTTGCTATGTTATTTTTGTTTTGCAATATTATTTTTGTTTTTCAAAAAATATTATTTTTGTTTTTCATTGGTTTCGAAAACTTTCTCTTCTAGTTTCGTAAGACATTGCTATACGGTATAACCACGTTTATACACCGGTTCTCGTTAGATCAGTGAAGTTAAGAAACGTCAAGCCTGGTCAGTACCAGATGGGTGACCATTTAGGAATACTAAACGTTGTATGTTGAAGGACGGCGACATCTCCATGCATAATGAAAACAAAAACAACTGAAAAACCATACGTCATTATATCCCCTGACCGTGATATAATACACGCCACTGGGAAACTCTTGCGAATTTAATATTCCCTAGAAACTTCCTTCTTCCGTCTTTCCGTTTAACGTCAAATTACAATAGACATAAAATCTACAGTGGTAATCTTTACTGATCCGGATAACGAATCGGAAATCCGAGTTCAAATCTGATTATATCTGTAATTTTTGACTTTCTTCAAGTGCCAATTGATTTTGTATGCTATTCTTTTACCATCATTTAACTAACAATATCCAGTTTTTTTCTGTCTGTCGACAATATGGTAATGAATGCTTACATGCACCTGCCTCTGTGTCCAATATTCAGCATAATGGATGAAGTTTCAGTTTAGAATTCCTGAACGATTTTCAGCCATGACAAAAGATACAGGTGTAACGAAATTACCATTGATGAGTTAGAAAAATTAGTAGTAGTAGTAGTAGTGGTAATAATAATAATAATAATGATGATGATGATGATGATGATGATGATGATGATAATAATAATAATAATAATAATAATAATAATAATAATAATAATAATAATAATAATAATAATACCCCCCGCTCCTCCCCCCAAAAGAAACTAAAAAAAAAATTTAAATTAAAAAAATTAAAAATTAAAAAAATGCTACCAGTCTAGGCTAACACCACACAAAATATTTGCATATGGTCAAGGAGGATGAGAAGACCGAGGAGGGACAGCACACACCAAACCTCCACTGGAAGTGAAGAGAGTGCTGGGACCTTGGGCCAGCTTATTTCCACCCAAATCCCAGAGAAGACCAATGGTCCTTACTAGCGAGAAATCAGTGGTAAACGGCTGTTGCGTTGCTGCAAGTTTATTTGCGGTGGCTATCGAAAACAGGTGGATAATACTAGAAATGTGGGGAGACTTGTTGTCACTCAGACTCCAAGGAATACCACCGGTTGTCGATG
>OY744515.1:110132521-110210021 GCA_963556195.1 Sepiola atlantica
TATACTTATTTATTACTAATACTGTTTCATTACTATTTTTACATGTTATTTATTTACTTATGTACTTATTTGTTACTATTGCATATAATTTATATTTATTTACTTATTTATTACTAATACTGTTTTATTACTATTTTTACATGCTATTTATTTACTTATGTACTTATTTGTTACTATTGCATATTATTTATATTTATTTACTTATTTATTACTAATACATATTATTTATATCTATATACTTATTTATTACTAATACTGTTTCATTACTATTTTTACATGTTATTTATTTACTTATGTACTTATTTGTTACTATTGCATATAATTTATATTTATTTACTTATTTATTACTAATACTGTTTTATTACTAGTTTTACATGCTATTTATTTACTTATGTACTTATTTGTTATTATTGCATATTATTTATATTTATTTACTTATTTATTACTAATACTGTTTTATTACTATTTTTACATGTTATTTATTTACTTATGTACTTATTTGTTACTATTACATATTATTTATATTTATTAACATATTTGTAACTAATACTATTTTATTACTAGTTTTACATTTTATTTATTTACATAGAGGATACTGTTAATTGGGGGGGGGGTAGATGTGATGTTGATCTACCCTATTTTCTGACTATATGGACTCTTCTAGACTTTACGTATGGAGGAGCCAAAGACAAAAGACGAGCCGCTTTTCTGTAGCATACTATTCTGTACTTCTGTAAATACACACTTTTGTAAATATACCACAATGTTGTCTTATTTATTATCGGCTTGACAGGTCATAACACTTGCGACGAAGAACTCCGAATTATTCGGACACAACATTATTCTGACTTATGTCGCACTGGCGACGTGAATCCGGACTGATATCGGATACGACATAACGATTACTACAACTGGCAATGTTGGCTTTTCGAAAGATTCACGTGTGTTAAAACTTAAACAGCGAGACGTTAAACGCTGCACAGGATTTTTAACACACGAGGTGAACCTAATCAGCGGAGAAAAGTTTACAACGTCAGAAACTAAGATTTGAATATGTGTTCGTCCTATAAGTTGATGAAAACCATTTCAAGTCAGTCCCTAACACGAGGTTTCGAAATATAACTCGTTCAATGACGATACAAAAATAAGAAGTCTGTCGATATTTGTTAGTTGTATATTGTTTAATTAAGAACACGTAAATTATTTTCGATAATCTTTTTGTTTCCAGTGGGAACAGTAAACACCGTGTAAAAACACACAAATAAATCGGTAGTCTATTTTAAGTGAAAAAAAAAACAAGGAATTTAAACATGCCGTGCTGGACAATATTAAACACCAACAAGATCAACAACTTTGTCTTGAAAAAAAATGTCAAGAAAAACAAATAGAACAAATTAAATATCAGAAGAAAATAAGAATGGAAAAGCTTAGTCTAGAAGAGAATTTAAAGAAAAAATGTGGGCAAATGAAAATAATTGAGGAAATTTTTGTTTATACTCAAAAAGAACAGAAAAATATACTAATTAACGAATAGGGGTTTAAATGTGGAACGTTAAGGTACATTTTCACACAACGCTATCGATAATTTTATTAATGAACCTGAAAACTAAATTACATTAGGTTCGTTTGCTATTAAAGAAAATTCGTCAATTATATGTTGCCACAAAAAAACAAACTTACATTTGTGGAAGCGGTACTATAATAAACTAAATTATTAGCCCTAAAACTTATTTTATTCATATCTCACAATGACAGAAGATGAAGACTACACTCATTTTACTAGCGTAGTTAACAAAGACTTTTCAAATTGTCGGGATTGATCGCTAATATTTATAAGTATCTAATCTTCGCACAAGTTGTAGGATCAAATACGGATGCTGAAATCAGAAGGGTTCTTAATAAACAAAAAAATGAACATGGTTTAACGCTTAACATATCGCAGAGGATTTCCAACAGGTTTGCCAAGATTCAAGAGACTTAAGCAAAACCAAATGTCACATATTAGAAAGATACGTAACAAAATTAAAATAAATTCACTAACTAAATTTGAGGAATCAAAGAAAAATAATTTGCCACCTAAACAGTGTATTAGTTGCAGGTAATTGCATTGATAATAAAATTGTTCAGATGAAATGAAAAACCGTTCAAATTACGGTCGCATGGGCCACAAAAGTACACACTGCAGAGTTCAAAAAGTAAATAAAAGCTTTATTAATATTGCTAAAAAAATGGAGTCGAAAATATCAGGAAGTTTATGCAGGTAAAAATATTAAATAAAAATACAAAGCTACTACAAGATGCCAACTCAGATCTGTCAGCAATATATCTTAACATGTGGGAAGAAATTTGAAAACAACTTTGATGAGAACGACTGAAATAGCTAAAAGCGTAACTGTTGAACAAATGCAAGATATAGGCGAGATAATCCTTAACGTTATATTAAAAGGAACTACTTCGAAATAAAGAATGTTCGCAATAAACAACTCAAACAACATATTACGCGAGGACTGAATTGAGAAAAATCAATTATTGAATATGCCTATGAACTCTTTCTGTCAAAATATTGAAAATTTAAATGCCCAATTTATATTTAAAGAAACCTTTTCGGGAGTTTTCTCTGGTGGACTAAGAAGATGTAAAATGTGGTTATGCAGACTTATCAACAGGATTGAATTATGCACTAATAGATAACCACTAGAATTTTGAGAATGAAAATCTCATGAGAAACTATATGTATTTGACAAGTATCGACAAAGACATTGGAAATGTGGTAAAACTATGCTAAAGCAGTGCTTTGACAGCGACGACACATTTATAAAGTTAAGGCTATGGTCGAAAACTGACCGAGCGTGGTCTAGGATCTATATAGATTTTCCTGAACCATTAGAGTGTATCTATTACCTAATAGTGGTGGAAAGTTTCTCGAAGTTATTGGTAATATTAAAATGTAAAATCAGAACCACAGAAGTAACCATTAAATTTTTACATGAATTGTTCGCCTTATTCGGAGTTATTGATCGTATTGTATCAGACAATGGAACACAATTTACGTCTAGCGAATTTAAAGTATTCTGTCAAACATTTGTAGTGGAGAATATCAAGATAGCGCCGTACCATGGGAGAAGCAATGGTCAGGCAGAACGGTTCGTAGATACGTTCAAAATAGCGCTTTATTAAGCGAGGGGTACACATACTGAAAAGGCTATGCAAGAATGTTTGCAGGTATGCAAGATGACCCGTAAGTAAAAATGTTACTGTTTCCATGACGACAGAAGAATCAATGTATGAAAAGAAGATTAAAACAGTGTTTTAAAAAAGTTTTATTTCATATGTTTAAAAACAATCAACCCTACTAGGAAACAAAGATAGTGGATGAATGGATTGGCAAAATAATTCGCATGGTAAAGAGACCTAAGTCGAAAGACACATACTCCAGATGAGAGAACGATATTCACAGAACGAGCTGTCACCAATAGCTTTAGATGTAACTGTGTTTATTGTGTCTGGGTGAGTCAATTTATTCCTGAAATATGTATATAAGCTTACACCATGGCACACCCTTTTAAGACACTATCTTTTTTTAATGGGGTTGACTTCCATGAAGTCAGTATGTTTTCTTTTTCCTTTCGACCTTTGCCTTTGAGAAATTACTTGTAGGACTAGTAACTCAAACATGTGAAACACGACGTCCATCAATTCAGTGTTGTCTTCTACAGTATCGGAAAAGTTTTCCTTGATTTGGTTTAAATGTCTCTTATTGGTATATTTTGGTCCTTTCACCAGAGCATATTCCCAATTCTTTTACCCACAATCCCGATTTCCTAAAATGACTTGTTATTCTGAAATATTTTGAAAATAACTGTTTTTCCAGATTTGAAAACTTCTTTTTATAACATTTATTTTTCGTTCCTGTTTCTGATGAGTCAGAAACAGGCTTGATTTTTCCGCTGGTGATTTAACCGTGGGAATACCCCTCGCGTTTTTAACGCTCTATTAAAAGTATCAACAAATCGATCAGCTAGAAAATTGATTCGTGTGTGATACGGCGGGATTTTAAGATGTTTTTTGTTGGTTTATCCGCTTTTTCTTTCGTTATTGAAGCTTGATTTTGAAAAACTTTGTTTCAAAACTAATTCATTATACTTAATGAACGTTGTCGTTTGCTTTAATCCTGTTCGTGACGTTGGAGTTTTACTTCTCAAAATGAACACTTTGAAATTCAATATGCTTTGAACGTCTTGCTCTCTTGTTTAACAAATAACGAGAGCATACCATTAAACGTTCTTTATTCAAAATTCAATAAGTCAATTGTAGACATAAACCCGAGTTTTTCGTTGCTAGTTTTTCTATGCAACTTAAATCCGGTTTATTTTCGTGTTTTAAATCAATTCTAAATAAAAATAAATGAATTCGAGTACCTTGTCTCAAGGTTTGTTGGATGTAGATTTCGAATCCTTGCTTCCAGTGTGTGCGGCACAAGATTAGGTAATGTTCGAATAAATCATCAACGTTAATGTTATGAGATGTAGTTCTCGAATCCTTACCGGCAGTGTAGTGGCAATGTAAGTCCCGAAAACTTGCAGGCCGGTTATAATCAAGGCAAACACAGTGGTATTATTGTTAGATAATGGCTTATGAGAGTTGGACGCATCTATTTGAGACGGGTTTGACTTACGCGAATTGTAGCGGAGTCATCACGTGCAGTTCGGTTCGATGTGTACCCACGGTCACGGTGACAAATGATCTAACCTTAAGGTTAAGGCTTCAGGGCACACCTGGCGGATCACGAGGTTCGTGACGTCAGAGTTGTCCCATGTGAGAGAATTAAATCGAGATTTAAGCAGTTACTGACTTGGGAGCGAAGAGTCAATAACACAATCATGTAGCAGTTACGAGAAAGATTCCGAATGACGGAAATCCTATTCCTCCGTCTACAGTTAATTACGACATAACTAGTAAATTTAGTTAGCGTAAACTCTCTCTCGATCACAGCGAACTCATTCAGGTCGGCTAATTAAAATAGTTAAATAAAAGCGGCTCGAATTAAAACAGAAAAAGACTTTGTTGTACTTGTTGAGAAGTCGATTTCAGAGCGAAGATAACGGCACGAAACTGTTGACGGCGGCGAATAGTAGCTGTATAAAGACGACAAGCGTACACACAGCAACGACACGATGAGGCGACGACAAGCAGTAGTGCGAATAGTCGCAAAGCACGGCGTAAGCAGAGGCGCGAACTATTGGCGCTAATAGTTCACTGCAATCGACACACGGAGAAACGAAGCACAGCAAAAGGCAGTACGAACAGTGGCGACGACAGCGCCAGAGAACGCGATTAGTAGTAAACGGCACATCGCCCCATTGGATCAACAACGATGGTGAATCTACGACGACCAAAGAGTTACAGGTGATGCAAAGAACGTGTAAATATAACATTATTAACAAATGTGTATTGACAAAAGTACGTTACAGAAGCAGGCATCATGATTCTGGGGCCATAACTGACTCTAATAGCTGACAGAACGTTTAAATATAATAGTATGTATTTTGTCTGCGTAAGTCTATTAATTCCTTAAATAGGAAGATCAGCTTACACCATAACATATATATATATATATATATATATATATATATATATATATATATATATATATATATATATAATGTTAGGCATCAGCATATTTTATATGTATGTATGTACATGACCACTCAAACTAGAATGTAATTACAAATTATGCCACAATTTCTACATGCACGCACGTTTTCAGAAATTTCAATTTTATTCAATGTAAAATTACGTCTATGTTAAATGAATAAATACTATTCTTATCATCATTTTATCCAATCTAAGATGTAAATGAATACTTTCAAAACTTTGAAAAAAAAATTATTTAAGAGTAGAAAGATTTAGTCCGAAATTAATCGTTATTTATGAAAAAGATCGGCAATAGAATCTATGCATATTACATAAATTAGTTCCAGTGCAACATGCTGTTAGGTTCAAACGTTAGATGCGAACGAGTGTTCATATTCACAAACTACACGTATTCGAAAATATTTAGTACTAGCAGGACACGTTGTCCGGAACTGCTTCGGAGTAATATAAAAGAGGAAATAAAACAGCCGATAGAACGCAAATATTCACATCTGGATCAAAAATAGAAATTACCCTAGTTTCCTAAATATGTCTACTATATCTGTGTGTTCGAGTTTGAATTTCGTCGTTTTGTTTTACTCTAACCGTAAACTAAGCATAACCTATGGATTAGTTCAGCCACAGTCGGTTATCTCACGGTGCCGGTTCAAATTTTGCACAACCACTGGTTGTTTTGATCTGTTTTGCTTTTTTTCTGGTTCAAGAAATGTAGAAGCATTGTTTTTATAGAGTTTTGTTCGATAAGCACACATTTCATTTTAAAGAAAATGTAAATGAAAATGTATTTCTGCCTGATCTGAAATAAATGTTTTTTTTTTAGTTATTGTGCTCGACGTTTCATCTATTCTGTCGATACAATTTTCATTTTTGTGTAAATCCGGTGACCGTATTTATTGAGCTCGATTTTCCCCACATTTGTAATAGATCTTGTGCCTAACTCTGCCATCGTGGAGAAAAAGTAAATAAAAACAGTAAAAAAGAAACTGTCAAAACAACAACAAAAAACTGCACTGCAAAAAATCTCATTTGTTTTCTTCGCACTGTGTTGCCCTCCTCGTTCGTAAGGAAGGATATTTATACCTGCCTCCGAAACATCGTATCTTTGTTTGCGGAAGGTAAGAAAATTAATAATCTAGTTTTATTAGGTTCTATATCGACAACCTAATGATATAAACAAAAATAACATAACAAATCGGAATATGTCTTACGGGGCGTTTCTCTTAAAAAAAGTAAAATGTAATTTATTTACCATACGTGAAAAACATTACAGCAGTAATATTTTATGATATGCTAAGATCGATCAGGGTTGTAAAAAGAAAAGAAATACTTATATGTTGAATGTCTAATAAATTGTAAGTTTATCGAAGTATTATTTTGGCGTAAATCATTTACGTACGGTTTCAAGGTCCTAAATGTGAAATGAAATCGTGTTTTTGGCGATGGATTTCATTCGAATGCGCGTAATATGGATATTATGTTGTGATTGCTATAAAGTTAATAGCGACTAATAATGCAATTTTCTGCATCTTAATAACTTAGGGAGTTAGACAATCGAAATAATAGTAAGCCTAAAAAACAACGAACGCTGCAATCACCAATAAAAATAATTACATAAAAATAATTTAACTATTTAGGTGATAAAAATCGTACATATTTCTAGACAGGGCGTCTTGTTCCAGTTGTAAAGACACTGGACTATAGACATCAATATCGAAGGTTCGATCCTTATCTAAGTTAGCCACGCTGATGACGGTTGTGAACCAGAAACACGTGTCCATGGTTTACTTTTATGTACGTATAAAATTAAATAAGAAATATATATTAACGAAAAATACGTCCTATAAAGTTAAGGGCGACTATTAATGCACTTTTCTGCATCTTAATCGCTTAATAGTAAGCAAAAGAAACAACAAACGCTGCAATCACCTATAAAAATACATTATATATATATATATATATATATATATATATATTGGTTATGTAGCCAAACTACAATGTTAAGCTCAATTGATATTAAACATTCCTATAATACTAACATTTAATGACTAAGCAGGTATGAATTGAGATATTTTCCGACAAAAACAAGGTTTCGTATCAAGTAAAATTGTGTTTTATTTAAAAATAACAGCGATTTCTTCAGAGCCAATACAATAGAAATCTTAATAATAACACAGTCCAAATTTTATAGATAAATAAATCTACAGATTTACAGAAGAAAATAATAACAAAGTCCGAATTTTATAGATGAATGAATCTTCAGATTTACAGGAAAAAATAATAATAAAGTCCGAATTTTATAGATGAATGAATCTTCAGATTTACAGAAAAAACGATTTTTTTCAAATAGAAAAATAAAGATTCACATATTCGGTTTTATTGAACTTGTCCTGGTCATTAGACACTAATTAAGCAAGATTCTTACAATTTCAGTTCCTGAAGACCCTTTTAAGTTTAAGTCTTAATTTTTAAACATTTTCTCAAATAAAAATCATGTAATGAGTTTGTATCAAAATTTAAATAATAATTCTTGATTGTAATCTTCATAAGGTGACATAAGGAGTATATATATATATATATATATATATATATAATTATTAATTATTTTTATTTATACAAACAGGTACAAAAAGCCACTTCACTTGCATGTCGATGTTATCGATCAATAGTTATTAGAAACTAAGATCTCATCAGGGGGAACAAGCATGATCTTACACTCAGATGTTCATATTGGGAAATAATGAAAACAAAGGAAAAAGAAACGCCAAATTCGAAACCGGGAAGTACATGATCAATTTTAAAACAATTTTGAAAAACTGTTTATATATATATATATATATATATATATATATATATATATATATATATATATATTAGTTAATGAAACATAGATATAAGCATGAATAAATTAGATAAAATATGTTTCAAGTGAAAAATTATCACCATCTCTTTTTCATGCAAGTATCAACTGACCCAGGAGAAACAACGGTTTCAACATTTAGCACGATAAACCGAGACGAATAATATAACCCCAATCGATGGTACATAACAAATAGTCACATTGTGTATAAGGCTATGGAGAATGGGGAAATTAGTGTTCAGCCATGTTTTCTATTCAATCCGATTCATTGTATCTCAACCATTTTTAAAAAGAAAACAATGGAGATATTCAACATACAGGAAGGAAGTATTTGAAAATTGAAATGGCGGCCATAAAAAACAATGTTTTAATTTTGCCTCCAGTTACAATAAAGATGTTATTAGAAAGCAATTGTTCCGTTTTGTATCATCCAACTGATTGCTTTGTAGATTTTAAAACATCGATCAAAAAAGCGTGAAATTGTATATTAGATTGGAAAACCAATCGATTTTATATTAAGACAAAAGGCAAACAAAATCAACCAAAATCAAACATGGCGGGAAAAGTGCGATTCTTAGCTGAATATTTTACATTGTGTTTATATAAATATAATCCCTTGATTATACACATCTGTTTACTATATTGATGGCAAAACTGAATTGAGTCGAAAGCAGTTCGTTATATCGATCAGAGGTTGTTAGGAGATACAAAGGGGATCGGAGCGACGACCTGATCGATTTGTGAGACGCGGTGCGTATCTACAATCGTTCGATGCGCGCCGTTTCGGAAATTGGTTTCTGTTTAGAATTTAATGATTTAAAGAAGATCAAAAAGAAGCTTTGATTGGAATTAAGTCTAAAGTTTGTGCATTCCGACGCTGATACTTTATTATTATAAGCAAGAATAACATTGAGTGCGTGACACGGAAACAATATTCTTATGATGCGTCCGTTGTAGTTAAAGGTTTAAAGATGGAAGCAAACACGTGTCAGGTTTGAAACCTCAAATAAATTGAGTGAAAGAGGCAATATTGCTTCTGTGCAATTCTTTTGTATGTTCTGGGGCAAATATTCCCCGACTTCACATGCAATCGCTGAGCCGTGCTGTTCTATGTGTCGGGGGTAAACCCCACAAACCTGCAGGTCAATAAATAGCGGCAACAAATGAAGAGCGCTTCATGCAGACCAGACAACCATCAGGCACGATCCTCGTGAGCTTTAGTCAGAAATCTTACTAATTAACAACAACAATTATTTCAAACGTAGAAAAACATATTTTAAATGATTTCAAACATAAATGTGTAAATGTGTTAATATTTGCATTTTACTAATTAGCTCAACCAAATTTATCAAGAAATTCTTATTGTCTTTCATACAATAAGAATTTTTTAAACGAACCAAGTGTTCAAATGAAGGAAGGGAAGACCTGAAATATGAATACAATTTTTGTTCATGGAAATCGCTCCAGACAAGGCATGACGCCACTTGAATGTAAGGAGCTTACATAAACAAATATGATTATCGCAAAGACATGAGATGCCTATTAGCCTTTGTTTTGAAAAAACCAAGGTTATAGGTAGGAGGAAAACAGTCATCAGGAAGAGAGTTCCACAAGCATGTGGTGCTCGGAAAGAAGCTACTGGAATAGGAAGCTGTATTACAATGAGGTATCAAAACATCGAATTGATGGAGACCAATAGACCAACGAGTCAAACGAGCTGGAACTAAAATAAGCGTGAATAGATCACATAATTACGAAAAGCATATGCAATGATATTATTTATAGAAAAGACTGAGACTAGCAACATCACATCTACGAGAGAGAGGGCGCAGGAAAGAAGAAAGGTAAGGACCCATCAAATTGAAGATGGGTTTCTGCACCTTATCAAGAACCCTTAAATGTGACAGAGATTCACCAGCACAAATATGACAACAGCACTACATTCATCGTGTTATTGTAGATTTGCAGAGATAGAGAATAGCCTCAGGTGTAGGAAAGTATTTTTGAGTGATATAGATAACCGACGAGATGCAGAAAGAGCAATTGATCTAATGCATGAACCCCAATAAAAATTTGATGAGAGAGAAAGACCAAGAAGTTTCAATGTCGATTTCTCCTCAAGAGCAGAGTCATCCATGAGAATCTCAGCAAGAAAAAAGGCACGTCTACGATTGAAAGACACGAGCTGAATCTTAACAGAATTAAATGAAACAATCCAGTTCATACCCCAATCCACAACTGAACCCAGATCAACTTCTTGATCAGCTGCATATTGCGACTAATCCGAGAAAGATGAGCGAGAAGCAACACCAGAATAGAGAGTGGTATCATCGGCATAGATGTTAATTTTCTGAACAATATTCTCTGGAACATCATTTATATAGAGGAGAAACAGTGTTGGACCTATAATAGAGCCCTGAAGAACATGGGCATATATAGGAACATATAATGAGGAGACACTATTCAAAGTTACTCGCAAGCTTCGATCAGAAAAAAAACGACCCAGTACTGTCTAACTCCTAACCACAAATACCATTACCCTGAAGTTTGTGTGGGATACCAGAATGTCACACTTTGTCAAACGCATTCGAAACGTCAAGCTCTCCCGAATGATCCATAAACCGACAGACCTAGTCAGTTACGACAGTTAAAAGATCAGCAGTTGATTGAAAACCACGAAAGCCATGATAAACATCACTAAAGAAGCCCAGAATTTCTAGAAAAAGAACAAGCTTGCCGTTGACAAACATTTCAAAAACCTGACTAATAACGTAGAGGAGACTAACCAAACGATAATTAGTTGGGTCAGATCGATTGCCAACGTTTTTAAAGATAGGGACAACAGAGGACTCATTCCAACATGAAGGGAAACAAAACTTAGACAAACAGAGATTGAATAATTTAGAGAGGATAGAAGAAAGTTCAGGAGCACAACGTTTGGGAACAACACCAGGAATAGAATCAGAACAGGAAGCCTTAGACTTTTCAATATTAGAAAGAACCCTAGCAACCATCTTTGGAGTGATAATAACAGAATCAAGAGACTGATCAGTTTTCAAAGAAACATCAGGAAAAACAGCACCGGATCATCTAGAGAAGAATTGTCAGCAAAAAGATGAGCAAAAAGATCAGCCTTATTATTAGAAGATTAAATAAGCTGAAGACCATTAAAAAGATGATGAATAGACGACTAGCCACTATTAATAATACGATTGCAGATTCTCCGAAAATCACGTGAGTCAACTCTTTGAGATTAAATAGAGTCACAAATCTTTTGAGAGTAGCTAGACTTAGCCTTTGAGATTTCTCATTTGCAGGCATTGCTAGGACTTCTGTAGGATTCTCGCGAATTCTCAAAACAATCTCGAGGATACTGATTAAAGTAATGGTTACGATGGGCAATGGCAGAAGCACAAACAGATGAAAACCATGGAGGGGAATGCGGTTTGGTTTGAAACATACGATTAGAAATGAAGGTGACACTTCCAACAAGAAGCCAGTCAGTAAACTCCCTAGCAGCATCATTCAGAGACATACTAAATATAGAAAGCCATGGAACGTCATATAGGAAGTTGCGAAACCCACCTATATCAGCCTTCCTATAGTTGAAAGTCTTCCCATGGAAAGGTAGAGCAATACAAGACTTAACCTCAACATCAAAAACAGCATGATAAGAAGAACCCAACGGAGGAACAGAGGAAATATTACATGAGTCAGGAACAGAAGTGAGAAAATATCAATTACGGATGGTTGATTAACATCATTATCAGAAAAACGTGTGGGGAAGGTGACTAAGAAAAGTGAAAACAAATTTCAACAGCTTGATCTGTGCGGTTAGAGTGGTGGAGCCAGTCAGAATGATAACCATTGAAGTCACAAAAAACAAAGATGGAACTTGACGGATATTTTTGTAATGCATCATCAATACTGCTGGATATAGCATCAACAACAGAGCAGTCATTGTCAGAAGGGGAACGGTACAAAAAGAACAAATAGGAAGTGGAGTGTAGCAAAGACAACCTACGACAAATAAAAGGACACCCATGAGATTCAAGGCTGGTGACACGTGCAATAGGGGAGATGCATGTGAACAAAAAGAGCAAGACCACGCAAATACGTGGAAGAGTCTAAGCGGACTAGAGGTAAGTAACCATCCACATGTAGATTGTCGCTATTAGTAGAATCATCCAAATTATTTTTACAAAGAGCAATGTTGTGAGGGGGTTTTCCCAATAGAAAGGACTAAACATCAGGAAAGTTTGACTCTAGACCTCTGATGTTACTATAGGGATTATTAAGGTGTTTGTTATCTGTATTTGTAGAAGGTATATTAATAAAAATGGAGAGAAAGGGAGAATCACTTCAAGACAAACCAAGCCTGAAAGAGATCAAACCACAAGCATTCAATCCCCTTGGACTCCAAACAGGCTAACTTTCAAATAATCCCTTCACGAGCCCAATAGAGAAGGAAAGGGTTATTAGGTTGGCTGACAAAAACGTCTAGCTCTAAATTGGTTACGAAGCTGACAAGAAACAACCGTTTTTTTATCATGAGATCATCACGCTGTAACACAGACTAAGGATCGCTCTCTTCCCCAAGAGGTAAGAAAGCATACTGTCATTTTAAAAGTTTCGACACCAAGAGTTGCCTATGCAAGACAAGAGATATTGATAGAAGAACCCGATAAAAAGGAATAAACAAGGCGAACACTTGTATTAACTCCGTCCGTTTTCTGGTCAAATGTATTAAGCAACTTTAAAAATACTTATAAAAAGTACATTTTATGAAATACAAGTATCGGCGTCAGACGTTTCTGATTATTGGACATGTTTCAAAAGCCTTACAACAATGAGACACCAGTTGCCTGTCAGATAATCTTGAGACACTATCAAATATGGTTGCTTTTTCTAGTCGTATTTATAACCTGTGACTGACGGGGTTAAGAAGATTATTGAATTTAAATCGACAGAATTGATTCACATCATTTGAAGTTAAGCAGGGACAACTTAGTCACAGTCAAATGTTTGTCATTGCTGTAAGATGGCTGGCCCAAATTAGTGACCTTTCTGAGCTTTGGTTGGTATTGAGTCTGGGGTTTATGTGTTTTGGTACTGAGATTTATTATAATAAACTACAACACATACACAAGAATTGATCCATTCGTAAGATGAAGCCATTCTATTTGCGTATTTAGCGATAGAAAGGACTGGTCAAACTGAAGCGTTGGAAATGCTTCGTAAAACTTTAGCTTGAATAACTAATGGAAATATCACATTTCTTTCTGATTTTTTTACGGTAACAAATCATAAAATACAAACAGTGTTTAGTCAAAAGGGAATTCAAATATACATCGTGTCAATAAGTCTCTTTACTATTAAAACACATATTACAAAGACGGTTGATAAGATATATTGACTAGATTTGTTTTAATCTGTGTCTATTAATATCTTTATTAACAACTAGATTTAGTATTTTAAATATGTTGTTAATGGAAGGACAACTGCTAAGTGAATCCTTATAAAATGGCTACACCTAAAGAGAAGGAACAATTTGTGTTCTGGTTTATTGAGACAAAATCGGTTGTGCAGAACCAGTGACACTACAGAACAAAGTTAGAAAAGATCCACCATCGCGTCCTTCAGTTCGTGAATGGCACAAAAGTCACTGCTGGATAAATGGAGGAGTAGACGAGGAAAATCAACTGAGGACGCCACCGAGTACCGTTTTGGTGTTCTTCGTTCAACTAATGGTGCCCATATAGAGATGTATTAAATTACTTTTTATGAAACTTGAATAAACATAATAAAAACAAAACAAATGTAGTCAATATATCTCAACTGTTTTCGTCATGATAACATTTTAAAAGTGTAAAGTGATTTTATGGGCATCCTATTATCCAAAGTTTCATTTTTTTTTAAATTTTTATTTCGAAAATATTAATTAATAAGCAAATGAATTCAAACAGTGTTCTTTTAATGGAATTAAAATATATCACAAATTTGCAATTTAAACCAACAAACTATTTCCATTATTCGGCTCATCGTGAGATGTGCACCTTGAGGGAAATGCCTAAGCCATGTATGATTTTTACAGCAACGTATGGTACAAGTTCAACAATAATCACCAATGTAATATTTTCCTTTTCTAACTATGGATGACATTGCTCGTTGGATTTTATTGCAAATAAGATCATTCAGTCGTGCCGTGCCGACTAAACATAGAATAATTGGTTCACGGTTCGGAATCTGTTATTGCATTAAGATAGCTGGTTGAGACTAGTGACCTTTCCGAATTTTGGTTGGAGTCGAATCTTAATTTTGTGCATTTTATATGGCCATATTTATTATGACCACAAGAAACAATATAAAGTGCGTGACAGACAAACAGAAACATTCAATCTGCTCGGTAAGCGATGAATATTCTATTCAAAACTTAAGCGTTAAATACGAATATATCAATCAATCAATTATATTGGAAACTAACAAAGAATACAGCATATATTGCATCTATGTACCGTCTGAATGTCCAAGACGACGTTAAACCTGGATATGGTAGGCATTATTTCGACCTCCTCTGGCGGACAAAGAATGCTTCCTCTCATCTGCTGAGAGGAAAGCGCAAATATTACATCATCTGTGGGTGATACGGAGACCGTGACAAAGTGTTGGGTTGAACAAATTCTCTAAAAGTAGTTTTGCATTTCCGTTGATTATGCTGTATGCGAGAATCAAGTCCCCACGCATCTCGTTCAAGTGAATGGAACTGCTATTTTAAGCCAGAGACAGGTCGAAGGGCTTACCTACTTTCATAGAGATATGTGGTCGCATCTAGAAATGTCTATATTCTCTATTATGTATCGGAATTTGTAGATGAGGATTGACAATTTGTATCATTTAGATAATTCGGGCTGCTGTTCTCATCTGTTATGTTATTCTCATAACGTTTCAGCCGATGTTATTCCCAACAATTTTTAGGTGCAAATTGTCGAACCAGGAGACTCTTTATGTCGAAGTCCAAATCTGTACGCAATTTTGAACCGAACCCTTCATTTTATTAACCAGGGCAGATTGTTCTCGTTCTATTAGCCATGACTGCCTAATAATCTTCAATAATGATATATATATATATATATATATATATATATATATATATATATATATATATATATATATATATATATATATATATATGGTATTCTTTATATATGAGTATATTCACATACCCGTCATCATCATCATTATTATTATTTTACATTTTTTCTAATTATGATACATTTTCTTTCTTAGAAATAGAATTATATATTCTACTTATATGTTTACTTCTCGATATATTCCCATATACTCTATTATAGACTTTTTATCTTTTAATTTTTTAAATTTTTCATTAATTTAAACTATAATTTATCTTGTTTTCTATTTAAAATAAAATTCTAATCATATTTATCTATTTTATTCTTATTTATTTGTTATTATTTTATTTCTCAATTTTACTTTCGCATATATCTCATCTAGTTTTATTTTATTTTATTTTCTTGTTTTCCAACATTATTATTAACAGTATTTTTCTCATTAATATTGTTTAATGTAACTATTGTTTATATATTTATTTTTTCATTTATTTATTGCTGTATTTTTTCGCTTATGTATTTTTCTATTATATTGTTACGTTTTCTCGATTCAATTTTTATGGTGAATTTTTAAAATGTTTTAAATGTTTTATTTCTTATCCAATTTGCAGTCTTTTTGCTATTTCTGAAGTCCTTTCACTGATGTTGTCTTTTACTACTGAAATCTGATGTCTTTTCTCAAGACACTTCTGTACGTGATATTATAAAAGGCGCTGACGAAGGACGTTTTAGAATAATAATAAATAATGAAAATAAAATATTTCTAAAAAGATCATGCGCCTAATAATAAGTGGTTTTGAATTCTTAGAACAATGTTCAAATTTAATTGATCTCAACTAACTTTATATATATATATATATATATATATATATATATATATATATATATATATATATATATATATATATATATATATATATATATATATATATAACCCTAATTAAATTCATACTAGAATTGGCCACATGCACTGATAAACTGTTTTGTATTAATCACTTCGAAATGATAGTTTTACAAAGAATATAATTAAAAAATACTTAAGACTTCAAATCGATCACGGCCGACTGAAGGATAATAATCCACCTCCGACTAATGTGATAAGTTTCACTGAATACAAAATGATATTATAATCGAGTAACTGGGAGTTGCATGGCATTATTTTCTCTTAGCCACATTGCTTTCTATTTTAACTTATAACCGAACTTATAACCGAAAGACATGTCGTGAGCAAAATGGTGTGAGAATGCCACAGAGAACCCCGAAGATTATTTGAGAACTTTCCAATGGTTATGAAGTGAGAATAATTCGAAATACATATATTTTATGGTGAGAAACTGATGGAGTGCCACAGTGTTGTTTCTTATCTCTAACTGAATTGAAAGACATCGCTGAAAAATAAAGGACTCAAAATGAATAGATATTTTATAGAATAGAAGGCTTAAAAGAAGGCTCAAATAAGCAAACCATGAGAACGGTGAGAAAACAAGAGAACGAAATACTGAATAAAGCCAGAATAAAAGAAAGAGAAACTTATTGAATAAAGAAAAGAAGTTATTAAGGAATGTCAGAGTGATTGAAGCAATGATAAAAGGTTATTAACTAAAGAAAGAACGAAGGAAAGTCAAGAGTAAAAAGAGCAAATATATTTAAGAAAGCGAGAAAGTGAAGAGAAAATACACATACATATATTTGGTGGCGAGCGTGAAATGAATTAGAGATTTGTTCCCTTTATGTAAGCGTTATGTTAATTTGAATACGAATCTGTAAGTATTAGAAGCCAGAACAATTTTTAATAATTACATATTAATTCACATATGTATTTATTTAAACACAACATGGTTTCGACGATAGTTTCGAAAACGAGAAAAAACAATATCTAATGCATTTCACGCGAACCACCACGTTCCTCCTGATTAGGACAATTTTTTAAAAACTTTTTTTGAACTTTTACTTTCAAGTGACATCATACCACGAGGAAGAAAAAGCAAAAAGAAAAAATACAAACTTTTTCTATGCCTGAAGATGACGTTATATTGTCGAAACTATGTGGTTTTTAAATAAATCAATATTTATTTCTGCGTTGTTCTAGCCTCTAACACTTACAGATTCCTAGTCAAATTAACACAACACTTACATTAAGGAAAATGCTTTATATATATATATATATATATATATATATATATATATATATATATATATATATATATATATATATATATACACATGTGTGTGTGTGTGTGTGTGTGTTTCGGGGAGGGTAGATTCTTGAATCTAATCATTGGATGTTTTACTTCATTTCTCCTTCTTTGAGTAGTGGTAGCAAAACAATAGCACCTTCTTTTGTGCAACAGTCCATGGGTTGGCTCTTAAGCCTCTTATATTTCTTTTTTGTTGCTACATTTAATGGAGATAGAGGGCCAAGACATTTTGTCTCAAGGCATGAGGGCTGACCCTAGTTGGCCTCTGTTCATGGCTGGAGCACCATTTTCAGAGGCAGGAAGGTTCACACCATTGCTTACATCTTCCCGCCTGGTGTATGAACAGGATGATGGGCCTTTTTTATTATGCCAGTATTTATTTTTGTTTTATTCATATTTTTTATCATTCATTTCCACATTGTAAACGGCTTCTAATTCATTATTCGAAGCTGCCATCTATTAATAGAGGGATGCCCCGTCCGCAATTCAGGAGACGTGATGGATGGCTTGAGGAGACAGCACACCATTTTTAAAAATATTTGGTCATAGTTTACTTCAAGTAAAACGTACCCTCATGTCACAGTCTCTGACAAACATTTGTACAGAGAGACCGATGACACTCGAGGTCTAGTAGGCATTCAAATGAAAATATATGTTTTAGCATATACTTCTGATATTTACTACCCTCTTCTAATTTAACCTCGTCTGTTTAAAGTTTTTCGTGATATAAATAAAGTAGTGGCGTTTGAAATATAAATTAACCTTGTTTACGTATATATATATATATATATATATATATATATATATATATATATATATATATATATATATATATATGAAAATAAAATGCACGATATATCATAAACACAATGTAAATTAACCTTGTTTCCCTATATACATACACACACATATATATATATATATATATATATATATATATATATATATATATATATATATATATATATATATATATATATATATATATATGGCAAAAATTCAACTAATATGCCAACGTAATTCAAAATGAAAAAAATATCAAACCAAAAATATTAGTTATTTCTTTATGAACGTTTCGTTTTTATTTCAAGACTTCTCAGGATGATTAGTCTAAAAAAATAACACACAAGTACAACTATTTGAAACAGTAGTAGTAGAAAGGGAAAAGCGCAAAGGGCCGCTTATGAGAAGATTAATTATGAGAAACAAATAGATGGAAGCAGTGAATGATATAGAGTTTACTGTGGAAAGTGTGGAGGTAAAATAGTAGCGTTCGCAGTTATTCAAACCATTAGGGAAGAGGGAGTAGCGTGCGTCAAACGGGTCGCTTATGAAAACATAGATTATGGGCTCAAAAAGTCGGAGAACATAAGTTAACAGTGGGAGGTTTGGAGGATAATTAGTAGCGGTCGGAGTTATTTAAACTATGAGGGAGGAGAAGGAAGTGTGTGTCATGTTTATTGAGGTCAGTATGTTGTTATCGAAGAAATGGAAGATTCAATACAAAGGTCGAATAAGGGGATGGTTTAATTTAACAAGATTTAATTCATATGTACAAGGTAAGCGTTCTCTTTCACGTGCACATATTTCCGATGTATATTAAAAATTCCACCCCTTCATCAGCTTTTTAGTCCATTTTTGCAATGAATACCTGTACAGTATTGTTGCCACATCTGGACTGGGGCATCATCCAACTAGTCTCTCCCTCTTAGACAAGGTCCAAAAAAGAGTCGCTAACTTAATAGGTTCTTAACTATCCACCAAGATACATCCCCTGTCCCATCGCCGTAATGTTGCTTCCTTGTGCCTGTTTTACAAGTATTCTAATGGATTGTGCTCTGATGAAAACGTAAATTCACTATACCAACCCGACAATCTGCCAAATGTCATCTATTCACTGTAGAGGTCCCCAGATGCCGAAGAGCCTTCTACTCCAAAAGCTTCTGTCCTCGTGCTGCTGGACTCTGGAACTCCCGCATTGCTCCCTGCTTTCCTGGCGGTACTGACATGCACAAATTTAAAACTAATGTAAACAGACATCTCGCTGCACAGCTCCCAATTTAGGTTGATCCCCCCCCCCCCCAAACTTTCACTCTTTTTCTCAGTAGCCCCTTACGTCTACAGTGGCGGCCTGCCTTGTTTGTGTTGAACTATGTTAAAAAATGAAATATGTAAGGTATTTGAATGTTTTCAATGAGTTGTTGATGTATTTGAATCCTTCATCTAGATATTGTGGACTACAAATTCTGAAAGAACTTAGTAAAAACAATTATCATGCTTCTTTTTATTTTGTTGTTATGGTGTTAATACAAATTATGTAATCGTTTTTGTTAGTGGTTTTGTGATGCAATTCAAATAATACGTTATTATTGGATGTTATCATAAGTGTGTCTAAAATGGTATCAAGTTATTTTCTCTGCTTCATAACTAAACTTTATGGAGAGTTCGACTGTGTTTAATTTGTCATTAATATTTTTAGTTTGTGTGTCTTCGTGTAGTAAAATCAGCTATATTGATATATTGATGACATTCTAATTTTCACATGATGAATTCTATTACGTTAAGCATTTTATAATTGTATTACTGGTTTTATACGTAATGTATTTCATTGTAGGTTGCTGTGTTTTGATAAAGATAACCTCAAGTATTTTAATTTTTTTTAATTGGATGTATTATTTTTCTTTATTAAATAAATGTGTCTTTAATCAGAGCGGGGTTATTTTTTTTGTAAATGCTAGATAATTGAGGTAGAGTTACAAGGTTCATGGTCATGCGGTGGATAGGGTAGTGGTTGTAAAACCAATGTAGCTATTAGCTTTATTATTATTGTAGAAGGGTATTTGAACTTATAAATCTAACTGAGCTTGTTATGTAAACGATAGTTCATGTTCTAATTTAAGGAAATGAAGGTGTTAAAGCAAGTTGGTACATATTATTCCGAGTTCGTTTATTATATGAGTCATAGATATTCGCATAAAATAAAAATAAACTCTGCTTTTTAAAATAATTCGTAAGTGTAAAGATGTAATGTCTAAATTTGAGGTGAGCATTTCACTTCGCCATAAGATGACGGGATTTATTATTTTAGATAAAAATTCCATTAAAGTTTTTTTTCGATCGAATTATGATTAATATAAGAAATAAAAATGAAATCATGATTGTTCGAAATAAGAGGAAGTTACCGGTTTTGCTGTCATTTGTCAATAAAAGTACTTAGGGAAAATGTCGAGAGAAACTGTGTAAAATTCCATTAACTTTAAGTAAAGAGTTTTGACTTGATCGTTTTAGCGATAAATGAGCCCAACTTTCGCAGCTATTCATCGTAATAAAGTACTTTAGAAGTTAAGTGTCGATTATGGTGAATTAGTTCATTTTAATTATGGAAGACGGATAAGGTGTTAGTGCCAGTATTAAATGATATTGTGTTAATGTTGGGTTGCAGTTTTTAATGTATAGGGCTTCAAAGGTTTTTAGTGTACGTGTACAATTATTTTTATTGGTGATTTGAGTGTTAGTTTTTAGTATTTTTCGTTAATTGTATAGTTTTTGTTTGAAATTATATTATATAGCACTTGTATGGTTTAGGTTGTATCGTGTTGGAATTTATTAAAGACCCCTCACTGATTGGATGTTGCCATGCCCCTTAAGGGCCTCACGGATTGGATGTCAGGCATTGCAACCCCTATTCCCTTAGGTGTCACGTGAGCCAGCCCTTAAAAAACCCTTGCACACGGCATCCCGGCCTCTTTTTCGACGACTCCGCTGAAGTCAGCAATACATCGGCTGGTATCCTCAGTGAAAACAGTCCACGACCGCAGTCACAGAGAATGACCTCCCGCAGTTACCCAAACTCTATACAGATATGTTCTAGCGAACCATATTTTCGCACCTCCTCTCAAATTTCACTACGCCTAACTGAACTTTGAAAACTCTGTTTGTAAATATTCTATGACTGCAACTTTCTCTTTCTTAGTAAAATTGCTGTGAAACTACATTCTGGTGTTTTGTGTTCCTTCTCTCAGGCTTTTGTCCTATATCTCTCTTTTGATGATTTATCTGCACATTGTTACCCCATTCTCACGTGCGAGGATGGAACTTGATTTTCAGAATCATTTTAATCCCAACAATCGAGAAGATAACAACGAAAATAATAAAAAAGAAAACTCCTTAGCATTTAATGAAGTCTTCATATATATATATATATATATATATATATATATATATATATATATATATATGTGTGTGTTTGTGTGTGTGTGTATGCTCACTACAAAAATAAGTTAAAGGATCCAGATTAAATCTAAAAGTGTGTTTTGATTGAAAATTGACCGAGAGAGATACTTGTAGTATTCATGTTTTCCGCATTAAGGTATAAAGTTTGCCGGTGTTGTGAGTTCAAAAGTGTAAATAATCATGTTATTTTTAAAAATAAGTAAATATTCAAATTATCAATTCTGAGAAAGAAAGAAGAAGTAAGTTTAAATGGAAAATAAGGAAAAAACTTTGACGACGCACAAGTCTTACAGTTGTTGCTTTAAGAGATGGTATTGATTGCTATTTTTAAGCATTCTAGATAAACCGTGGTGTGTTTAGTTTGTAACGGATTAATAAGCAGTGATTCTCGTGGCGGTATTAGTAGTGAAATACCAGCGGGTGAAAGTTGATGTTACTTACTCTTTGAACGGTGTATAATAAATATGGAATGAGGATAGATTGAATGAAGAAATTCTGGAAAAACTCACGAGTGCTGAATGTCATAACAGTGTGAAACAGATTTGCGTATTAAGAAGTCAGTTATTTTGTCAATAATGTCTCAAGTTTCAGGGGAAACGACTTAATTTTATTATATAGACGTTTTAACAAGCAATATTAGGGGCAATGACTCTAACTAGGGGTGCTTATTTCTCCCTGGTGTTACATATCACTATGTAAGGTTTATCAGATTCGTTTTCTGCGTATGTAGCTGTAGGGATTACTTAGTCATAGTGGATGGTGTATAGCTTATTCCGAATGGTTTGTTCCTTGTATATTTTCCTAGGACTTATGGCTACACTGGATATTCAAATTTTCACAGATGATCCAGTGAGGATATTTACTGTATTATGTCGCATTGTATAGTTACCGTCCTCTAGCAAAACCTTACAACTAGATTCAAGGTGAATCACACAATACTTATGTGTGGCAGAACATTTCATTTCGTTGTTGAGACTACTTATCTTCTCAAAAGAATTAGTCATTACACCTTGATTTTGGGCAGCCATTGTCATCCCTCCTGATCATAGTATAGCGATCCTATTTGAGCCAGTCTACAGAGTTTTTCTCATCTATATATTCCGGGCATAGCTCTTCCAGGAAATATTTGCCACGTTTTTGATTGGTCATTTAAAAAAAATAGTTCTGATTTGGACGGTTTGGTGTATTTTGGCGCTTTTTAGACTATTGCAGTGGCATTCTGTCTCATTTGCTTGTACCAGTTTGTATGTTTTCAGGCTCGTGTTAGGGTTTAGGGTTTAGGGTTTAGGTTTAGCGTTTAGGGTAAGGGTTAGGGTTGATGTTGGCATTATTATAAGTTTTGGATTCGGGGAAGTCATCAGATATTGACCTGTTTAAAGAATAGCGACTCAATGTTGATAGTTAATTTCTGAACGAGCCATACCACTTACTCCCCTCATTCTGTTCCTTATTCTGTACAGTATGAACATTTTCTTTCTTTTGTGTTTTGTCTGTTAATGTCATTTCGTGACAGTCTATTATGTCAAAGCTTTATGTTATCACTAGTATGGATACTTGGTTAATGGTTGCTATTCAATTTTTGTTTGTAAACTGTGTTTTGCAGATTTCTCTACACGACTAACTTATTCACTGCCATTTTTTTTTTTATCTCATCTGAATTTTGAATTAAATACATTTCTTCAATGTCAAGATATTTGTACTGTTCCTGCTCTTCTAAGTTTTTAGTGTCAGTCTCTTCATTAAGCTGTATGTTTTCCGTGTCGATATTCTTACAGCACTTGGTAATACATTCCAATATCTCCGGAGGAAGTATGTACAACCTACAAGAGTCGACTTAAGTCGGTCTCTGATCTGGCATACAGCCTGAGGTCATCCATGAAGAGCAGGTTATTGACTCTTTTATTTGGTTCTTGTTGGCGATCATGGCTTACCTTTTAGGAACTCCGACATATATGCAGTAGCTTACCTAGTGTATGATCATCAGGCAAACTATTAAAAGTGTAAGCTGTCCCCTTGGAAGAATCCCCTTTGGATTTTGACATCAATGCTCATTATTGTCTCATTGGCATTAATGAAATGATTGTTACATAATTCAAATCACAGTAGCAGTTACGAGTGAGGCACAATATCACACGCTCTTGCCTAACCCTAACCCCAAGCCTATCGCTATCACACGCCGTTTTGTAATCTATCCATGCCATACTTAGGTTTCTCTGTCTCTTCTTACAGTCTTTAAGGATGATTTTGTTAATTACGAACCGGTCCATTGTGCCAACACTCTTTCACCTCTCGAAGCCTGCTTATTCCTTTTCAAGACGGGGGATTCTCATGTAAAGTGTCTGCAATTAAGGCAATGAATAGCTTGTAGTTAGAAGTGAGACAGCTGATTGTACTGTATTTATTAGGGCGCTGCATCTCACTCATTTTGGGTATGAGGGTTGTATCGCCTTTTACTATGAAAAGCTGGTGTGGACTTTTCATCCCTAGCAGTCGTGTGAAGCAGTCATTATAGTAAATATTTATTAGGGCGTTGTGTTTCACTCACTGTGGGTATAAAGGTTGTATCGCTTTTTACTAGTCAATGCTATTGTTGACATTTAACCCCTAGCAGTCGCGTGAAGCATTCATTATAGTAAATATTTATTAGGGCGTTGTGTCTCACTCATTTTAAGTATAAGGGTTGTATCGCTTTTTACAAGTCAATGCTATTGTTGACTGTTCACCCCTAGCAGTCGCGTGAAGCATTCATTATAGTAAATATATATTAGGGCCTTGTGACTCACTTATTTTGGGTATAAGGGTTGTATCGCTTTTTACTAGTCAATGCTATTGTGGACTTTTCACCCCTAGCAGTCGTGTGAAGCAGTCATTATAATGGCTTTGATGTTATGTTTAATCTTTTAGTCAGAAATTTGATAGGTTTTCTGTGCTGGGATTTTGTAATTCTGAAATCATTCCAGATTTCTCTTTATCATTTCAGGTGTAATTTACGGCTCTGGAATTTCTGGTGGGCTCTGATTATTTTCAACTGTATCTAGAGCCCACTGGGTCACTTGATTTCATAGGCTGTGATTCCCGAACATATGCCTCGCGTAGTCTTCTATATCTTGATATTCGCATGGCTTTCCTAAAGTTATTATTTCTCTCATAAAATTCCTGTAAAATATTCTCCCATTTTATATCATATATGATATGATGTGATATTATGATGTGATTTGATAAAATTTTATATGACATTATATGGTAAAGTAGAGCGGATTCTTTTAACTTCTCGATTAGAATCTCATCTAATATTTTGCTCTAATCGGTAAACAGAGTAGTTGTAGCAATACAAAAAGATCTTCTCTGTAGCTAGGTTTAAGGCTGTTTATATTTTTGTGGTCGCTGCACTTGGTAGAGATATGAGAAAAGGACATTTTTGATCCAGGCCTAATGGCTGTCCTTTATTTGATTCTATCATGTCTGGAGTGGCACTTCCATAACAGAAAGGTTTATACCATTACTTACCTCATTCACCGTGGTATGTAAACAGGTTAAGGGGATTTTTTTATCCTGGATGTCGATCTGCCAGTATTGAGTTATGTCTTGTTCATCTTTTTAATTAGTTCCTCATTGTCAACGACTTGTCATTTGGTATTCGATGTTGTTATTTATTAATAAAGAGGGTGCCCCCCATCCGCAACAAGTGTTACATGTTTGATGGCTTGAGGCAATAGCGAAGCACTTTTTTGAAATAATTAGTCAGGGTTTACTTTATATGGGATATATCCTCATGTCATGTTGGCCTGACTGTACAGAGAGACAGAAGACACCCAACGTTGGTGTTTAGAAGACATTCGATTTCCTCTGATGTGACATGATGTGATGTAACATGATACGTTAGACGATGTGATATGAAGTGATATCATCTGATTTTATATGATGTGATGTTTCATTACACTATGTTATGTTATACGATTTGCCATGCTGTGATGTGACAGGATATAATCCTACATTGTATGATGGGATGCGATATGACATTATATGATGTAATATGATCTTATATGTTGTGGTGTGACATGATTTGACATTATCTGATATAGTAAAATAAGGAGAAAGGTGGAGCTGATACTGGAGCTTGCGGAAAATATTAAAAATCAAAACCTGATGTGGATTTTACACATCTTTCCAGTTAGTCTAATAGCACGGTAATAATTTAGTTTTACGCTAAGTGGGTAAAGAGGGGGGTCAAACCATTTGTAAAGATTACGATACCCTTCACTTTTATGAAATTAAAACAATAGGTATGAGACAGAAATTTATTTCTATTCCCCAATTTTATAGGGGCCGTGATATAGGCACAACCTCCCATTTTAAAAGTCAAATATTTCAGATTTGCATTGAATCTAATCCATAAGCATTATACACTAATTAAAGAGATTCTCTGAATTTCAGTTACTTCTTAAGACTTCTTAAGCTTAAATTTGAAAGATTTTCTAAAATTAAAATTATTGAATGGATTTTAATGAAAATTAAACTAAGGATTAGAGACATACATTTTTATATGGTGATGTTAATCTTCGTAAGGGGACATACAAGTTATGTCTTGTTCGGGGGAATTTATTTCACCCGTTCTTGGATGGGTATTTTTCTTGTTTACTTTTAGTAAAATAAGGCGAAGTGCTGGGGCTGGAGCTTGTGGGCAGATATTATGGATAACGTACATAACCCAAACCTAATGCGAATGTTGAAATTTACCAAGTGACCAATTATGACCGATTATGAAAAGTAAAAATTCGAAGTTTCATAAAAGTGAACAGAAGGATTAAAATTGAAATGAAACCGAGTGAAAATTCTTTTTCGAAATCTTGGAAAACCAAGATGAATAGAAAACCATTGTTTATGCTCATTTTTCACATACTTCATTAATGAAAAATCCATCAGTCTTCTCTTTAGTCTTTTTTATAGCATTGAAAAATGGTTAACACAAAGATCCGTGTTGAAACTGTATCGAATAACGAAATCTCCTTTGGCTTCTGAGGTGTCTGCTATAATACACTCTGCTTATGCGCAATTCGTCTCGTCAGTAGTGAGAGACTTCTCTGAACTAAAGGGACTTCTAACTGTTAAAGTGTTTACAAGTAATAATACTTCCGGTATCAATTACTGTCTAGTGTATATCTCTTTGACTAACTCGACCAGAAAAATAAAAGAATTAAAAAAAGTGTTGATTGTAATTCAACTTTCAACCGATTTCCGTGCAACCCACTTTCTCTCTGCCTTTCATTCTCAAATCCAATCGCTTCCCCCTCCTTCCCAGCTGTCCTCTTCATTTATATCAGCTGATCTCCACATAAGCAAATCAGAGACCACCATAAAAACCTGCACTTATGAAGATACACCATTCTTTACCCTGCAGACACGACATGCGTAGCACCTCATTATTTTTCCTGGTGGTGAGTGTTCCTCTTTATTATCACACTCCTTCCTAATCGTATGATAACACAAGTGACACATGGTGGCCGGTCGCTTTATCCTAGTACTTCTTCGTAGTGGGACAAGTATTTCTTCCACTCTTACATCAGATGTACACGGACCTGAACTGGCAATGGAATAAGGCAGCTCAACCAAGGACCGTACGTCTCCTCCCTCACTTTCAGATGCAGAACCACTACTACTTGTATCGGAATCTGGTTCTCTTTATCCAGTACTCTCCAATTATGTGGCATTATTGTCGTCCACTACCGGTGCTAAACTGAGACGGGGGCGCCCGTCTCCTACATGTCAGGGCGTGCCACTGACGACCACCGACTGTGGACTTATCGCTCCAGTGACACGACCTGATCTGAATTTTAACGTGCAATGTCCTTGTGGATTTTCACTCAAACTGTGTCTTTTTCTTTATAAAGTGCAGGAATCCCATGGTGATTCGGATGGGGAATAAAATTGACCGTTTTCACTCTGATCTAGTATGAGTACAACAAATTGGCAGGTGCTGATGACATATCATCATTGGGGGTAACGTTGTACCAGTACACATACTCCATAACAGGGCATCTATTTCGTGCAGCAATCCGCTTCACTGTCGTATGACATCTTTCTCTAATACCATTTCCTGATGGTCTGGATGCTAAGTGTGGTTGGGGAATAACACCCCACTCGTTCATGAACTGCCTGAACTGTTGACTGCAGAAGGCAGTGTCATCATCAGCCATAATTTTGGTTGGGGCGCCACGTTAAAAAAAAACACTGATTCTAATTGCCGGATCACATGTGCAGTGTCTTGCCGTTGTAGTGGCCGCAAGATTGAACACCGTGTTGGTCCACAATCGATCAGTGTCAAAAAATGACAACCATTGTAATGTGTGATGTCCATGCCTTGTCGGTTCCATACTTCCTGACACTGAGCCCTTCCTTTTTTCTATTGCCGTGAAGCTGGGTCTATTGTCTGGCATTCTTTCACAATTCCGAATAACTGCCTTTACAGCCGCATTAGACATAGACTTGTCGATTTTACGCACAAAATATAATGTTCACTTGATTCCAGGATATGCACCATGTACATTAATTTCGTTCAGCTATGTTGGGTTCAGGTTTCCTGTGGCAAAAGCACACACTGGCTGTGTTAGTTCAATCTCTCTCTTCACATCATTGAGCCACCGCTGTGGAACTCTCGCCAGAGAGTCTGCTCGTGTCTGACCAGATCTTACTAGTGCTATGTCAACCGAAATGTCGTGCTCTTTCACAAGTGAGATTATCGTGCCCAGTCTCCGCCTTATGAGCATCTTACTTGCGGCCTTGGTGCTCAATCGAGACATTCCCGTGAGCGCATTGGTCACCAAATGGTACACACACACAGTCTGTTTTTATGTGTAACACATTGGCATTCCATTTGAGTGCAAGGTTTAGTCCTTTTAGTACGGCATCCAGCTGTGCCACGTTTATATGTTGGGTATCCTTTGTTGGTTGCAACCAGCATACATCCTCAATTATGACTTCAATTGGGGTCAAGAGTTACGCCCACAGCAAGCAAGCTTGCGTCCACCCACATATCTAGTCCATTTGTTGCCATGCACCATTTTCCTCGGGCGGGATCTGATTGCTGTACACGGGCAAGTGTATCTGCTGTCATACACTCCAGTCGAGAATCGCTAACCTTGTCATCCCAGTTATGTGTAACAGTTGTAGCGTGACGTTTAATAAAGCCTGTTGCCACTCGAAGCCATCCACACACTGGAAAGTGCCCCACCAGTTTGCCACACATGGAGAAGATACATCGTTGTGTCATAGTTTTTAACGCATCCACAATACTGCTTTCTTGCCGCCATCGTAGTCGGCTATACTCTGTCGAAATTTCTAATCCCAGCACTTGTGCACCATTTTTCAGTTTTTCTGGGTCCTTACTAGTAAGTCCGTACAAGTCCAGATGCTTCCTTACGGATTCTGGTGATGCCACATCCTCATTAATATATATGTCATAAATATACGTCGACGTTGCTCTCCTTATCTTCTCATCCTGGGCTAACACAGCCTTGAGCACAGCCTGCATTACAAGAGGCGCCACATTAAAGCCAAATCCTAACCTAGTTAGACAATATATTTGTCCTTTAAATATGACTGGCTGGTACGGCCAGAGAGATCTCTCAACATGGATCTGAGTTCCAGAATGGATACATTCGTTCCTTGCTGTCTCCATTCACGCATTTTTTTCTGCGCAAACATCTGCATCGCCAGTGAATGCATCAACATGTGTGTTTAATTCACGATAGTCCATCACAGGACGCACCTTATTTTTATTGGCCTTTACAACAGCCATCAGGGTGGGCCAAACTCCTCCTGATTATATGGCAACAACCAACCGTTGTTTATCCAGGTCTGCAACTCGCATTCATAATCATCCCTTAATTCATTAGACATTAGATATTCAGAAATCAAAGTTTCCAGTTTCTCTGGTGTACAACCCGCTGACTATTTCCATGCTGTAACTAACACTTTCTTCAGTTCGTCAAATGTTGCAACAAAATCAGCTTTGTAAATACAAAGCGCTGCACAAATAGGTTGTGCCTCCGCAAACTCTACACTTCCACATTGTATGATGCGAACGCCACCGAGTGCCTCAATGGCGTCAATACCAAGTAACATATCGAAATCAAGAGGTTTACCTTGCATAATCATCACGTTGATTGTGGCGACGTTACCAGTCTTTGTATGAATCATAACAGTGTCATTTATGCAGTAGGCCTGTGTAACGCCGGTCAATGTAGTTACCAGCATCTTCTGCTTTGACCAAGACATAGCTTTGCATTCAAGATAACACGATAGTACCCAGTGTCGAGGAAAGCCAAGCATGGTACATCATCAGCATAGGTGGCAATAACAGGTAGTGTCGAGTTCACATTCTGACTGGGGAATAGACTGGCGCTGATGTCTCGTTTCCAACTTCGTCCCGAACAATCTCTTACCAGATGACCAGCCTTGTTGCACCGATAACATCGTTGACGGGTAGTCTGCCTCTTTTGCATGCAGTATATCGCAAAATGATTAACGCTGTTGCATTTGTAACATGTATAATAAGATCGCCCCATGCCCACAGGTGGTTGAGGTATTTGGGCAGGCTGTTTCGCAGCCACGACTGGTTCCCCCACTTCAACATTGTCTTTCATCAATGCTCGAGCAAACAACTATTCTAAAGTACTATCGTCCACCTTAGAAGAGGACCGTAACAACTATTTCACAGGGTTGGGAAGCCCCCGTACAAACACACACACCAGCACATTATCTGTTATTACTCCAAATAGCACTGACAGCTTCTGCAGATCTGCCAAATACACGTCTACAGTCTCACCCAGACGCAATACACGGGTCTGGAACTTCTCATACGCTGTAAATTTGTCATCGGCAATAGCAGTGAATATAACTCCCTTAATTTGTGCTGCATGAGATTTTTCTTCTTGAGTTAGTTGCTGGTAAACTGCGAATGCTCCCCCAATTAGCCGAAGTTGGATGACATTTTCAAGCCGTTACACTCCAGATAAGTCGCACACTAATTCCACCTTCTTAATCCATTCAACGACTGCTCCCGTCCCATCAAATTCAGGAATTATCTTTAGGTCAAAAAGGCTGTCCATTTTAAGCTGAAATAGCTTGTTAGCTAACTGTGTCAGAAAAATAAAAAGAATTAAAAAAATGTTTTGATTGTAATTACACTTTTAACCGATTTTCGTGCAGCCCACTTTCTCTCTGCCTTTCTCTCTCAAATCCAATCGGTTCTGCCTGCTTCCCAGCTGTCCACTTCATTTATATCAGCTGATCTCCACATATGCAAATAAACCACCATAAAAACCTGCACTTATGAAGAGAAGCCCTTCTTTACCCTGCAGACACGACATGCAAAGCGCCTCATTCTTTTTCCTGGCGGTGAGCGTTCTTCTTTATTGTTACAGTCTGGCAATTCTGCAGGATACTTTGGTCGAAGTATAGACACGGTGTTGCGAGATACAATGTATGATTTGTAAAAAACAAGGTTAAAATAGAAAAGATTAGCTTAGTCTTTGTTAAGCAAGTAAATTGAATTTTCAATTCGAGGTCAAGATGTTTGTTCGCATTACATTTAAATTGTTTCGTTCCCCCTATCTTCCTGCACTTTCTATCTTGTTGCTCTCCATCGCCAGCTAGTGATTATGTTTCCATTAGCTCGTTCGAATCTCTGTTTTCGTGGCCTTGGTCTATCTTGTAGTCTATTACTTAGTGAAATAGTTGATCACGTGGCAACAAATCGTGAATGTTTTATTTTAACTTTTAATTGTTTTTATTGTTTTTAATTGTTTTTATTCTCTCTTTCTTACTTTTTATCTCTCGCACACCCTCCCTCCTTTGCCCCTCTCTCTCTCCCGCCCACTCTTAATCTTAATCTCGCCCTGTCTCTCCCTCTCTCGGCCACACTTGTTCTTGTCTTTTCGGGTTTGAGAAAAGTGAATCCATTCAATTTCCAGAGATAGGATCTCTCTATATCTCTCTATCTCTCACTCTTACTGTTACTTAGCTCTCAACATTTGCTATACTTAAACTGGTCGCTCGGAATTACTCGGGTCCAAAACTCTTCTGCCAGAGTTGATTCTCATAACCTTAATAAATTTGATAACAAAAATATTTAATAATCATAAAAATTACAATAAAATCAATGTAATATCTTTTTCAGTTCGTAAGTCAATATCTCTGATTCTCGTTAGGGGTGTTACAGGAATGATAGCGAGGATAGCAAATACACATGCAATACATCGTTACTTCTATTAAAAAAGGTGAAGTTCCGGAGGATTGAAAAAACGGAACGGTTGTATGCATTCCTAAGATAGACAAATTTGTCGATTGTGACATCTGGATGGGATGACCCTTCCTCTATACCACGGTCACATGATTCTGAACCATATGCGTGACGTGGTTGACCAGGAGCTACGGGAACAACCAGGCGGATTTCGGCTCAACGTTCTTACGCAGATCCATTTTTATGTTCCAGTGTATGATGTAGAAATATGAAGAATTTCAAGTCTCTTAACATCGGCCACCACTCTAGAGTTGTGGCTGCCAAAAAAATCATCACTGTAATAGAACATATTGATGCAGAACTCGAAATGTTGCATACAAACAGAAGATAGTTTAAGCGACTGTTTTATGATAATCACTGTAGAAGGTTTGCTATGGGAATTATTCTTTGCCATAGTAATTTATTGAGTATTAAAAAGGATAGCAGGGTCCATTGTCTAAGGTGTGACAAAGATTTTAAACTTTCTGATCTGGACATTGCAGACGATGTTGCTGCAATTGCAATGAATACCACTTACCTACACGACATTTTTAACAGTGTTAAAGTCGAAGCGCTATAGATTACTAGTGACAATTCAAAATAGGATAAGCCTCTGCAGCATTAAACTAGTTTTAGGGTTAGACTTAGGGTTAGGGTTAGGGTTAGGGTGACCCTAACCCTAACCCTAAATCAGCTTTGGAAAAACAAAAAAATACTTCCCAAACTAAATTTTGTCCACACAGCCATATAAAACAAACCTTGGTATTTCAAAATCAGCTAACTTTCTGTTAGTTATAAAGATTATAGGGAATACAATGGGGCGATCAAATTACCAACCATGAAGTCAGAGTCAGCTTGTATCGTTAATAATCTGTCAATGATGTTTAGGTTGGCACGGACATGTCGCTATTTCCATGGTAGTTCCTCCACGAGCAGAGTTGCTTTATCCTGTCTCAGCCTCTCTCTGGATTGGCATAGAGATAACGTATCTTCATCATCCTACTCACTTGACGTTTCCTTAATCAGCTCCGGAATTCTCTGTGGCTTTTTCTGTTATTTGCAGGGATTTTTTTATTCTCTTCGTCTTAGCAGATGTTTCGGAGTTGATTATACCCCTCTCCTCTTCCTCTTCGGATCCCCTACTTGTCTCAATTTCTTCCGGATCGACGAGGGCTACCTTTCTTGCAGCCTTCTATCTCATTCATCGTAGACCTGCCTGCTTCCAGCGCATGGGTAAAATAAACATCTCAATATTCTTGGTCCAGTGGGAGTGCCCCAGTTTGCGTTGCTTTAAGAATGAAAAAGTGGTCACGTGCCGTGTGTTTAACATATCCAGTGTCTCTTTCATTACGTGGTTCACATTCCCTGGTGCATCATCGGTGACAAGCTGTTCACCTGCTCCATACCTGGGGATGATTTCCTCTAGAATCAGATCGGACATATTTCTGGAATAAATACTCGGGGATATATTCCTCCATCAGCGAAGGTGTTTTTCGTTTTCGGCTCTGTTCCTGGCAGATTATACACACTTTCACATGGCTGACCACTTCGCGATACAACCCGGCCCAGTCGTAATGCCTTCCAATGAGCGTGTGTGTCTTATGGATCTCTATTGCTCCAGGATCCCCGACCTTAACTCTCGGAGAACAAACAATCTTAGGCTCATTCTTTCATCCTAATCGGCGTTATACGACAACACTCTCCTTCAAATATTACAAACTGGGATGTACTGCCTCTACCTTTGCCTGGAGAATGGTGATCTCATTATCAACCTGGTTTTCCACTATTATCTATCTCGAATGGGAGTTACTTATCTTTCGTGTCTCATTACTGTCTTCACTGTCTTACTACCTGCGTTGTTTAAACCGGTGAGACTTGATGATGTCTACCTGGAGCCTATGCCACCCACTCCCGGTTCCACATCTAATTATTCTTACAAAGACTGTTTTGGAATCTGAGACAACAAATCTGCGCAGGTACTGTCCTTAGCGGACAAGTATTCAATCTTGCAGTTGTACCCACTCAGTTTACATCCGCACTGTGCAATCCTCTTGTTAGTTCACAAGTGCTTCAGGTGTTTGTGGTCGGTCCTGATCGTACAAACTGCTCGGTTCAGTTAGTATTTTAACTATTCAACCGCGCACAGAATCACCTATGCCTCCTACTACATTATCTGTCACGGAGAGCTAATACAATACAAATACACGGGAACCTACCTCGATATCTCTAGGACATGTCCATCCTTTCCGGGACAGGGATGCGTCAACACCGCGCCTATGTGTAAAGGACCACATGTCTGCTTAAATCGAAGTAGGTTTACTATGGAATTGCTGTCACTTGTTCCTTGAACGCCTCGGATGCCCTCTGATATTATTCACTTAAAACTGACATGCTTATTTGTCAGGGCTATTAATGATCCGGCTAATCAACGAAAGGCTAGCTTAATATCGCCTGTAGTCGGCGATTGCTCTTATGAATCCTGTGACCTGCCTCACCATCGTGGGTTCTAGCATCACTTTCAATTTATTCAGATCTGTACTTGTCTATAACAAAGTCAAAATATTTAGTATTCTCTTTCAAGAACTAGCACTTCGGTAGCTTCAATTTATTCCGTGCTCTCTCAACCTCAGAAATATTTGCACTAGATGTTCAAAATTTTCTTGGGGACTTTTTGAAAAGATTATGATGTCGTTCAGGTAGGCTAGGGAAAACATCCTCCATATCTCTTATTAGTTGGACGAACACTCCCGTGGCTTTAGACAGACCAAAAGGCATCACGCGAAATTGGAATAACTCCGCGTGACACGCGAAAAGTGCCATCGGTCGGCTTCCTCTTTTTAATGCTACCTCCCAATACCTGGATATCAAGTCTAAAGTCTAAAAGCATGTAGATTTTCATAACATGCCAAATATATCATCAATCAGCGGTAGAGGCACCGCCAACGGCTTAGTGATCGCGTTCAATCGCCTAATTTCGACGGAAAAGCAATGTCAGTCGTCCTTCTTCTCCACAATAACGACCTGAAAGCTCCAAGGCAATCCGGATTTCTCGATAACACTCGCTCCCAGCATTCGATCTACCGCCTTCTCTAACAATTTCCGTCTGTGGACCTGGGTCTGATAAGGCCTTAACTTAATGGGTTGAATGATCGTCTGTATCGATCTCCATCTCCACCATCGTGGTCCGCCTCAACTCCTCATCGGTGTCTGCTACGACGTCCGGTTTCTCATCGTCTGCCGATGATAGTCTCCCTCACTTTACCACACCTGCGTTTGCCTTTTTCTTCCTTCAAATTCTTCAGGCACTTGTTTGCCTTACCTGTCTCACCGGTACGACGTTTCCCAAGGTCGCTAATTTCTGGATCTCAAGCCTGATCTTATCTCTGCTAAAGTAATACTCTGCAGATGTGATCTGATATAGCTATTTGTTGGATACTTCCTCTCCGGGCATTCTCCCTTCGCAAGACACCGCCATCCTCCGGGGAGCTTTACTACCACCAGCGCGTCACTGTCAGCTTATCGAATGGGATACTTTTTTCCCCTGCACAATTAGCCTGACCTGAACAAAGCTGAACTTGTCAGGCAATCCCCTCGCATGATTCAATCATTGCACAGGTCCGGAGTTGCATAAAACCTGATTCCAGCCACTCGCATCGGCAACCAGGCAATTCTTTCGATTTTTATCTATGTACTCCCCGCCTGACTGACCACTAAATCCGGGGAACGCAACCGTAGCTCTCAGTAAATCCCCAACCGTATGATGGACACCTATGTGTTTTTTATCAACACATCGCAGGAAACCGTCCTTACTCTTCTCTCTCTTCTGCTATGTTTCTCGCTTCCATCCACAACCGCCCGCCTTTCAGACACGTTGTCTCGTCTCTTCTTACTTCGACATCGCTCGGTAGTCCTTCTTCATAGGGCAAGACCATAGCTCTGTCTCCTGCGAATGCCCCTTGCCTTGGAACTACCTTGATCCTTACGAGGGTAATATCTACTCACATGGCCGGCCATCCTGTAGCGTACACACCTCCGTGAACCACAAAACATGATATTTTTCAGCACATGTGCAACATTCTATGTGTCGAGTCTTCAGTGGGAATACGCAAGATATTTTGTTAAACGCTTACCTTGAGAAAAAAGAACCATCAGTAGTGAATATTATATAACAGTTCGTTTAAATGAAGAACCCGCCTATAATCGGCCACAAATATAGAAAAGCGCCAACCCTATTCTTCAGATCTTTCTCCAGCGACTACTGGCTATTTTCAGACCTCAAACGAATGTTCTAGGAGAGGATATTTGGCTATAATTAAGAAGTGATATCGGAAACTGTGGCGGATCTAAAAGAGGCATCGAATTATTAGGTAAGCGATTGGATCACTGTACTACCGTAGGACACTCTCCTGATGAGTACAGTCCAATTTTGCCTAAAAGTTGTTATTTTAATGATTAGGCCCTGGACTTATTGAGTAACATGTTATAACAGCATTTCAAAGCTTAGTTTCACTACGACTCTAGAGGTATTTGATTCATTTCCTGTCAGTGTTTATTTATATTTAATACAAGTGTTTGTTTTTGTGAACATGCGCAGCAATTGATATTTGAACAAAGCAAAAAATGTTTAATGTTTTTTCTTGTGGTTTTAAATTAAGAAGAGATTCATAACGAAAATGTGATTGTATTTGAAAGTTTTGTTTTTATTCCAAAATCGGAATGAGCTAAAACCATAGAAAAATTAACCGAATTTAGAGAGAGTGCGTTCGTCAAGTTACCTGTTTCATAAAGAATCGAACTTTCTTTTTCTCTTCTTTTATGGATTCATGCAGCATGTTAAACCTTCAATATTTCCATCCGCGCGTCATACCAACAAACTGATCCGGTGTATGTGACCACCGTCTGAACGGCGATACCCAACCTCACGTTCGATACTTTCTTACTTCATTAAATAAATGTAATATTATTGATGTTTACTATGCCTTCTTTTTTTTTACCATTTTTGTACTAATGGGTTCCCCGCTTATCAAGACCAGGAGGCCACTTGAGAATAAGGGTGAAAGAGAGTCAGTTGTACGATGAACAACACCATTGGAGGAATGAAAACGATGTATGGAATGGACAGAGTTTGATTATTTAAGAAGACATCTCAACAAATATTTGTTTACATTGGACTGCAAAACCTCTACTAGTTTCCTCTCTGTCACGACACGTATTCATGACTAAAGATATTTTATAATTGGGGCTCTTTTGTTGGCTAGAGAAGTTGTCTCTCGGACGGGAATTGATAAACAAAAACAAGAAACACAATGTACAGTGAAGAAAACACAAACAAAAATGTATCAAACTTAAGAATTTTTATTTTGAGAATTGGTCCACGGATAGGTGGATAGCAGATACACGTGTTTTTATCTGTTGAAAGGAGCAGATGTAGTTCGGTATGTGTGTCAACATGAAATGAGCAAAAAGTTATTAGACCAATGTGTAAATTCCCACGAGTCCATGTTATTCCACGTTTGTAGACGGAAAAGGATGGTTTCATCTTCAAATCTTGTTAGTAAGCCGGCGAATTTCTCGAAGAGAGGTTTCTGGATCGAGGCGAACACTTCAAAGTATTTTTTCTTACTAACTTCTTATTAAAATTCTTTTTAAATGCTTCTACGTGGTTTGGCCCGGGGATTAGCATTTTTCTATATAACCACTTGTATTCTTCTGTTGTATGAAATCCCTTTTTCGGAACGCTTCTTTGATCTAAGTAGGGGAAAGGGGTTAAGCCTACATCAGGTGTCGGCTGTGTGAGAAAGAAGAGTGAAAGAACTGGAGAAGATCGCCGTAGCTTCTATTTATTCACTACGTCTTTCCTTTCTCCTAGTAATGAAGGTAAGGGCAATGCTATTTCGTGAACACATTCTTCTATTCCAAGTCAGTAGCATCATACGATCTCAATCGCAACATCCTTAAAACACAGTACGAAACAGTATCTAACCTCATAGGTCCAACACTGTCTACCAAGCCCACCCCATGTCCTATCGCTGTAACATGACACCTCTGTAATTGTTTTACAAGTACTTCCACGAAATGTGCCCATTAACAACAGAATATCACCCCATCACCATAGAGGCCACCATTTTCTACTCCAACAGCTTCTTTCTTTGAACCGCTTGCCTTTTGAATTCCTTCCCTTCTTCCTGTTTCCCCCGACTATGTACATATGTAGAAATTTAAATGTAATATTAACAAACATCTCTCTGCACAACTCCCCACTAAAGATGACCCCTATAAATATGTCCCCTAATCACAGTAGCCCTTTACGCCTCACTTGACTTGGTTGCGGAGAATAGAAGTAAGAAAAAGTCAGGAGAATCAGCGAAGAATTCCTGATTTGACTGGTTGATATAATTGTTTTTTATAATAATGAAAATGAATTCATTATACGTTAATGAATAATGGGCTAATCGGAAATGTATAGGCATTTTAATTTAAGTTTTAGTTCAGTTCGATTGACCTTTTGACCCCATGTGCGAAAGAGATAAAATGTACTTCCGGTTCACACACAAAAAGTAGACGACGAGATTATTATTTAACAAAAAATACTTTTTATTTTGGAAGAATTGGAAAAGAATTAAAATCACCTAATATTAATATTTTGAAAAATGGTGACGCTACGCATTCCAGGCTTGAATGTTGGACTGGGTCAGACTTAGCACGTCTAATTTATAGTGTGGTGTTACTCCAACTGGTTTGAAAGCGGTAAATCGCCAGACTGCATACAAATTCCTACACCAAGTCATCCGATTAGTCTATCCGCCAATTACTCAGCGTAAAACCCATCGATTGACATCAAGAGAGAATAATACATCACAATATGTGACTGTTAAATATTAAACGAACTGAAAATGTTATTTTATTAATGTAAATAATTTCATTTGTGCTGCAATTTCTTAATTGTTCAACATGAGAGAATTATTTAGATGTCTAGTTTATATAAAAAAGAGGATTCTATTGATCGACAGAAGCGATTGGTTAACATTCTATAATAATTGAAAACATAATATAATTGAAACAAAAACAAAGTATAATATTGAAGTAATACTTTGTTTATAAACATGTTTGTATTATATTGATAAAAATCACTGACCGGTTTAAGTCTTTTCGTTCCAATTTGTTTTGACAATTGAAAGAAGAAATGAGTAAAATTCTACTCAAGCATTGATAGTAACAGAACTAGAAGATTGAAACAATTGTGCGTTTATTCTTTTAGGAATTCGTTGGAAAAAGATACAATAAAATAACTGATAATATATCAGCAAAAATGACATTTTATGTTTTTAATAATTAAAACAAATATTGAAACATGAAATGATTTTACAGTTTCAAATTCTTTGTAAATAAAATATTTTAAAAGATTCAATAAGGTATTTTCCATCATTTTCAAAACAAATAAACATTTTGCTTTCGAAAACAAACAATGTTGAAATTCCTTCCGATTTTTTCTCAAATTTGTAAAGAACTTTTCATGGAAAAAAAGAAAGAAATCCGTCGTGATCCAAATTCGGTCAAACTAAAATAAAAAACAACCTTTTCCTTTTTTGAAACGACTCAATTTTTTCACCTTTTGAGTTGAAGAAAATCATATGCGATGGACAAAATCTTGAACCCCAAAAATCTTCCATTGGGGATATCAACACGGATTCGGAGACAATTTGTTGGCTTCTGCAGTACTTCAATTTCGATTGTTTTGATTTTTACGCCTTCTTTTGTAAAAGAATAAATTCCGAAATCACGATCACAAGTAAAACTTGTTTTGTTTTTTAAACACAAAGAATAAAAAAAAATTTTGTTGTTGAAACGATTTTCTGTATTTGTAAAAATGGATGAATTTTAATTATTTCCAAGAAAATAAGTTTATTTTCTCTAATTCCGCAAACAACAAATTGGTCAGGGCAAATTGAACACATGTCACAAGGTTTGAAGTTTTGATTTTTTTATCAGAATATAGAAATTCACTCAGAAATTGTCCGCTTTAACTCATTTCAATTATTGATTGATTTTCATTATCACAAAGAAAGATATGGTTATCTTTTTCACTGATTTGAATCGTCCTGATTGATCGCGACTTTTATCCAGGCAGAATCAATCAATTTTCTTTTACTACTTTTACGGGAATTGTTTTCCTAACACAAGACACTGATGAAGTTTGTCTGCTGACCAATAGTTGCATAGCTTTGTTCCACCAGTCGGGCAATGTGAACACAATTCACATTTCTTAGTCGGTCGCATCGTGTTAAGGTGCCGTGATGGAAGTCTTAATGCCAACAGTTTTCAGCCACACAAAATCTCTCTGTCTTCGTGATCTTCACGGAGCAAATGCTGTAAATTCAGCAACCAGATTTCCACTTCTTTGAGAATTCTAGTATGTTTCTCCAAAATATTGCGCCATCTTTTCACTTCTTCTGCCGTTTCTTGCCTCATCTTTTTACACAGATTCAAAGCATACAACTTGGCATTTTCTACGATCTGTTCATATTTTATCCAGATTCCCTGGCATTTCGATTCGCATTCAAGATTTAATGTATCAAAATATTTAAAAAGATTTTCGTTTGATGACTTCAAGATTTCCTCAAATTCGTTTATTTCTTTCTCCAGGTAAGGGACTTGAGTTTTCATTTTTAAAGTCTTATCTTCTACTATCAAGGGAGGCACGATCATACAGTTTCTGCTGCTGGGGTCAGTCGAGTGACACTTGTAACATGTATTCCAATAACACACGTTTCATTTTTCACAAAACAATTCCACGGCTTTTCCATGCAACAAACATTCTTTCCCCATCATCATTTTAATGGCATCCACACTCCTCATTTCATCCAAGTTTTTCAAAATGTGATCTGCTATGAATCGATTATGGAGTCGCATGCAGTTTGTGCATAAAGGTTTCTTACATTGATAACACCAATAGTTCGGCACGGTTGAGATTCCGTCTTCCATGCATGTGTCACATTGCCATTCCGACAGTGTAAATTGTTGTGCAACAAACCTTTTATTTTCCATCATCATTTTAATGGCATCCACTCTCTTCATTTCGTCCAGGTTTTTCAAAATGTGTTCTTTTGTGAATTTATTATGGAATCGAATGCAATTGGTGCACAACAATTTCTGACAATGGACGCACCAATATTTAGCTTCAGATGAGACGGACTCTTCCATGCAAGTGTCGCATTGCCATTCCGGCTGCGTAACTCGTTGGCGTTGTAATTCATTGACCAAAATAGGTGAAAGGGTCAAGCTTTTATAATTGTGATGCGGGCGCATAAACTATGTCGGTTTACCTCGACTTGAATCGAAGGTGCGGATCTAGGAATGGATACCTTAAAAGACTAATAGAATAAATAATTCAATTACTTCATAGTAAATATTAAATGAACAAAACGAAAAAAGGAAGCACCCTCAATTACGAACAACCGTTCATTCTTTTTTTCCAAAGTTAAAAGAAAATTAAAATAAATTTATAATGCCTTTAATACGAAAAACAATGGAGCCTAACACCCTTATGCTACGCCAAAAATGAGATTTTAATATTTAGGCGTGAACATCTTGAAACACTTTGTGTATGTTTAAAAGGAAATTTAACAAAATAAATCGCCGAAAAAATAAAGGTTAATTTCAAATTTTTCTACACCGGCTATAAATTCAGTGTTAATTTTACAATATATATATATAATAGGGAAAATTAAAATCAAAGAATGTGAATTTATTTTTTTGATAATTTTTTCTACAGGTTCTAGTAAATAAACCACTTTTTGTAACGAAAATGTAAAAATAAGAAAGAAATTGCGAATTAACAAAGCAGCCTTAATTTCGAACATTCGTCCATCCTTTCTTTAAAAGTTATACAAATAAAAAAAATGAAATAAATTAATTATGCTTTCAGTATGAAAAAGTAAATTCTGAAGATAAATGTTATATTTTGAACTAAGATTTTACTTACACTGTATTGTGTTTAGTAGATTTTTTACGGTCAAAATAAAACAAATTAGGCTTGTTGGACTCCTGTATAAGTTAACAAAAGTGAATATAAGTTCGGGAGAAATCTGTGACGTAGGATAACTTATAAGCAATTTGATTGGATGAGATATAAATAGATAACGAACCTGTTTATTTCCCTGTAATCTTTAATGGGCGGGGCGAGAAAAACTGCGTTTTGTAGCTGAACTTTCTCAGAAATTATATATTTAATAATATATATAACAAATACTGAATGAACGAGTAACATTTACACAATAAATTGTTATGAATAAAAGACAAAACTGAGGCAGAAAAATTAACATTAATTTTTTTAATTAAAATTGTTTTAATTGTGAAAAGCTTTTTTTTGTTAGATTTTTTCAATTTTTTGTCATATTTACATTTTTTTTTAATATGATTTAAAAATTTATTTTATTTCTGATTTCAATAAATATTCGATCAGTAAATTATAATAAACACTAATTCAATGTGCACTTATCAAAGATGCATATAGGCGAGAAATACACACACACACAATCATATAATATTTTTAATATAGAATTTGGGCGTTAATCGAAATAGGTTAGATAATTCATCGGTTCCTATGCTACAATTGAAGTGAATATGTTGTTTTGAACAAATTAGCTAATGAAATCACCTCATGCAAATAATTTACACTGGCACGCCTTTTTATTTGTTAGCTGGAGTTTAGAGTAGAGATCGCCACGCCCCAGCCTCCCCCTCCTCCTCCAATGCGGATTATTGTCGTTTAACAAGTTAAGAACACCTGATTACCGAAAAATAAAAGTCGAAAATCGTTTACATTGACTATAAAGTCAGTGTGGATTTAGGAAAGTTGCATATAAATGAGAAATACACACACACAGAGATGTGCGAGTTGTTATTTTTAAACATAATTTGGCGTTAATCGAAATAGGCGAGATATTTCAATGGCCCCTATGCTACAAATAGAGTGAATATATTACTTTGAATGAATTCCACAAATAAAATTACTTCATAGAAATTATTTACAGCGCCACGCCCTTTTTATTCTTCGGTCGAAGTTCGGATTGGAGACCGCATCGTTTTGGAATATCTACCGACTTCTTAGCCGAGTATTTAGTTTAAATGTATTTTCCTAATGGTACTCTGGAGATGGAAGTCTACAATAATTCGCATTGTTTTGTTGTTTTAGATTTTTTTTTTAAATAAAGGGCAAACAATAATCAAAAGAACGAACCGAGCAGACTCAATTTCAGACATCCTCCCATTCTTTTTTTTTATAAATAATAGACAAAAAATGATCCAGAGAAGGAACAGAGCAGACTCAATTTTGAACATCCTCCCATTCTTTTTTTTAAAATAAAGGACAAAAAATGATCCAAAGAACGAACAGAGCAGACTCAATTTCAGACATCCTCCCATTCTTTTTTTTAAATAAAGGACAAAAATAATCCAAAGAACGAACAGAGCAGACTCAATTTCGAACATCCTCCCATTCTTTTTTTTAAATAAAGGACAAAAAATAATCCAAAGAACGAACAGAGCAGACTCAATTTCGAACATCCTCCCATTCTTTTTTTTTAAATAAAGGACAAAAAATGATCCAAAGAACGAACAGAGCATACTCAATGTCGAACATCCTCCCATTCTTTTTTTTTAAATAAAGGACAAAAAATAATTCAAAGAACGAACAGAGCAGACTCAATTTCGAACATCCTCCCATTCTTTTTTTTAAATAAAGGACAAAAAATAATCCAAAGAACGAACAGAGCAGACTCAATTTCGAACATCCTCCCATTCTTTTTTTTAAATAAAGGACAAAAAATAATCCAAAGAACGAACAGAGCAGACTCAATTTCGAACATCCTCCCATTCTTTTTTTTTAAATAAAGGACAAAAAATGATCCAAAGAACGAACAGAGCATACTCAATGTCGAACATCCTCCCATTCTTTTTTTTTAAATAAAGGACAAAAAATAATCCAAAGAACGAACAGAGCAGACTCAATTTCGAACATCTCCCCATTCTTTTTTTTAAATAAAGGACAAAAAATAATCCAAAGAACAAACAGAGCAGACTCAATTTCGAACATCCCCCCATTCTTCTTTTTAAATAAAGGACAAAAAATAATCCAAATAACGAACAGAGCAGACTCAATTTCGAACATCCCTCTCATTCTTTTTTTTTAATAAAGGACAAAAAATAATCCAAAAAACGAACAGAGCGGACTCAATATCGAACATCCTCCCATTCTTTTTTTTTAAATAAAGGACAAAAAATGATCCAAAAGAACGAACAGAGCAGACTAAATTTCGAACATCCTCCCATTCTTTTTTTTTAAATAAAGGACAAAAAATGATCCAAAGAACGAACAGAGCAGACTCAATTTCGAACATCCCTCCATTATTTTTTTTTAAATAAAGGACAATAAATAATCCAAAGAACGAACAGAGCAGACTCAAATTCGAACATCCCCCCATTCTTTTTATTTAAAAGAAAGGACAAAAAATAATCCAAAGAACGAACAGAGCAGACTCAATTTCGAACATCCCACCGTTCTTTTAGTAAAACTAAAAGGAAGAGTTAAAATTAAATTTATAATTATACTTTCTCAAACAAATGAAGGTATTGTAGATTAAAACCCTCAGCATAAAGAAAGTAAAATCTCTTTTTTTAGTGGGAGGGGGTCCCACTAAAAAAAGAGATTTTACTTTCTTTAGGCGATTACGTGTGAGTATCGTCAAAAGAAAAATCAATTATGAATTCCGCGAAGGACTCAGTTTCACATATAAATTTATCGTAAAAAGATTCCCTATTTAATCAGTTAATAGAGTTACTCGTTTTTTTGGTTTTTTTTGTTGTTTTTTTTTGTTTTGTTATGAGAATGCCCACAAACTATTCGGATATAGGGAGGGTGTAGCAGACGCTACTACCGCCCAAGGGATATTTGTTGCGACTTCTTTTCCTTCTCTTTTTGCTCAACCCTTCTTCGTCTCTGAGATAGAAGAAAATGTTATCTCGTAAAAACACATTGGCCGAAGATCCGACCAATCAGGAACCGAGACCCCAGCTCGATCTGGCGTTGCTTGAAATCTATAAATGGAAACGCAACAAGTGACACACTCTTTTTCTCTTCCAATTTTTGGCCAGCAGGCACCGAGGAGAGCGTCATCTACGCCCCCCCCCCCAGTCGACCGAGGAGGTGGGGGAGGCATAAGTCAAAAAGTAGGTAATCTCTATTAATTCCTACCACGAATAACGAACTATTCTTTCATACGCACACACATTACAACTGCCACGAAACTACATTAAGCACGCTCGTATATACGCATTCATACAAACACGAACTTAAAAAAACGAACATTCGTACAAACGGAACTTTTCACTCGTTAAAAATGAACTCAACTATTCTCTGTAACTGATAGCTCTACAAAATGACTTAGCCAAATAAATTGTTTTGTTTAATATAAATGTTTTACTCTAATTGTTGGTTTTACTAATTACAATTCTTATGTGTAGCTTTATTCTTCCTTCGCTTTCTTTCCAATATAATTTCCAATTTATAATAATATTTTTATTTCTTCCCTTTTGTTTGTTTTATTCTGTTAATTTTATCCACACGTGGTCGGGCCACTTCGAACAGTGGAAATGACATGCCGCTATAAAGGCATCTCTTCCACAACCTTTGGTCGGGGCACCCCACATGGGTTTAACCCTTTGTCCCAAACCCCCCAGCCATAAGGGTACGAAAGAGGGGGGGGAGAAGGTTAGAGTACAAATTAAAGAAGAGAGGCTCTATTACGGAATCTCAATGTATTCTTACTCGATGATTCTTGTATAATCATGATTATCAACCACTGTTTATGAATTATATATTTAATAATATATATCACAAATACTTAATCAACAGGTAACGGATGATCTATCTATAGATTCAGTTTTTTCATGAATACAGAATTGGACGTTTATCGAAATAGGCGAGATATTTAAACAGTCCCTTTGCTACAATTGAAAAGCGAAAAGAAAATATCTAAAACATTTTACACCGGCTATGAAGTCATTGTCTATTTGACAAAAAATATATAATAGGCAAACATAAAGTAAAAAGCATTTCTTACTATTTTATAAATATATATTTCTTATTTATTTTATGTATATTTATTTTATAAATATATGTTTATATTTATTTAATGTATATTTATTTTATAAATATATATTTATATTTATTTTATGTATATTTATTTTATAAATATATATTTATATTTATTATATGTATATTTATTTTATAAATATATATTTATATTTATTATATGTATATTTATTTTATAAATATATATTTATATTTATTTTATGTATATTTATTTTATAAATATATATTTATATTTATTTTATGTATATTTATTTTATAAATATATATTTATATTTATTTTATGTATATTTATTTTATAAATATATATTTATAATTATTTTATGTATATTTATTTTATAAATATATATTTAAATTTATTTTATGCATATTTATTTTATAAATATATATTTATAATTATTTTATGTATATTTATTTTATAAATATATATTTATAATTATTTTATGTATATTTATTTTATAAATATATATTTATATTTATTATATGTATATTTATTTTATAAATATATATTTATAATTATTTTATGTATATTTATTTTATAAATATATATTTATATTTATTATATGTATATTTATTTTATAAATATATATTTATATTTATTTTATGTATATTTATTTTATAAATATATATTTATATTTATTTATGTATATTTATTTTATAAATATATATTTATATTTATTTTATGTATATTTATTTTATAAATATATATTTATAATTATTTTATGTATATTTATTTCATAAATATATATTTATATTTATTTTATGTATATTTATTTTATAAATATATATTTAAATATATTTTATTCATATTTATTTTATAAATATATATTTTTATTTATTTTATGTATATTTATTTTATAAATATATATTTTTATTTATTCTATGTATATTTATTTTATAAATATATATTTATATTTATTTAATGTATATTTACTTATTATGCGGAAAATTAAATAAAAATATTTGAAATGCCTATTTTAATTATCGTCCGTCTCTCTAGAGATAGAATTCGACAATAATCCTTTTTATGAATTCTTAGTAAAGATAGCCAAAAAGAAGAAGCGGCTACAATTTAGAACATTGGCCCATTCTTTCTGTAAAAATCACAATTAAGTTTTAAAAATCTACAATAATCCGATCATTTTTTTTACAGATAATGTAAAAAATTTTAACCAAACTATCAATTTAAAATAAAAGAGATTAAAAAATAAAAAGTCGATAATGCTTCAATTCCCACTCACACACACAAAAATGATTTCTACATATTAATTTGATATTTTGAGATAAAATGTTACTTACAGTTTAACGTTTTTAGTAGATTCTATTTTAAAATTCAAGAAATAACAAATTTGGCTGGTTGAATAACTTAATTTAATATGGTTTTATGGTGAATTATGTCGTCGTCGTCGTCGCCAACCCCGCCGTCGTCGCCGTCGCCGCCGCCGTCGTCGTCGTCGCCGTCATTGTGAAGTAGTCCAACAGTAAAAAGAAGTCAAGTCGAGGTTGGGTTAAGCTAACAAGTGTATTAACATAAAAGGTACAAAGGTAAGGAAACTGACTGGCACTCGGCTAGACAGTTACAATACTGTCCCTTTTCTCCCTGGTGATTGTTTACTCGTACTATTTATAGTGAGAACCGGTGTAGTTGCCCTTCTGTTAGAACGGCCGGTGTAACAATAATCATCAGGGTTTTTTTTAATTTCACTCTTGGTGGAGGAACCATTCCCTGGTTTCTTTCCACTTTGTTTTATCCTTAGCTAAGCGTATCCAAGTAAGACGTAGTTGACTATCGAATTTGTGCCTCTACTTGTTTTTTGGCCTTCCTCTATGTCTTTCCCATTGCCTCGGGGTGAAGGCGATCCATGGGGGCGAACATGTGAAGACAATAATTACTACTAAATAATAATTACAAGTAAAAGTTTTAGTAGGACATTTCTTAGTAATGCCCCGTAATTAGCAACTATACATATTATTAGGAAACAGCTTACAATTATTGATTTATCTCCATCAAATCAAATGTAAAAAGTACAAAAATATAAAAGAACTAAATTCACAAAAAATAACTTTATTCACACTTTAATTTGTTTATATTGACGACTTGATTACAGAAAATATAATGACATAATACAATCAGAAAGCAAATTCAACATTTTACAAAATCAAATATTTTATGATCAAAATAATGTTCGGAGAAACAATTTTAACAATTTTTACAAACTGTGTTCTTTGTTACATATACAATTTTTTTCTTACAGAAGATGAAGAACATACTTATTTCTTAATGATACGATAATACATATCAGTTTTAATAATAAAATCAACTTACATTAACAAGAATATAAAACCAATAAAATATATGTAAAAAGGAGGGGGAATGTAAAACATATCTGATAACTGTTTGGAAAATTATGCATGAACAAATTCTACTTTTCTAAACAATTACGTGTGAACAGCCTGAAAAAGCAAAAATAAAAAAAAACAATTCTTCTAGAATTTAGAGTGAGGGATCAGTTTCACATATGAATTTAACGTAAAATGATCCGCCATTTCCGGGCGATTCTAGCGTTTTAACCATTTCTGTTTCTTTTTACTATAAGAGAAAATCTTGTGAGTTTTTTGGGGGACGGCACAAGTAGTGCTTCTACTTCTTTTAAGCGACTATGTGTTGTTTTACGACTTTGCAAATCGGACTTAGTGTTATTAATACAAATCTGTTAGTTTACTGCTCTAAAAAATTGAACGGTCCGGAGATAGGAGATCATTTCATGTTGATTTTATATACAAAACCAATCCCCACTCTAAATTCTTAAATAATTGTTTCATTTTTCTTCTTCACGACAGATTCTCAGGGTGTTCACATGTAATCGCCTAAACAAAGTAGAATCTCGTTTGTTTTTATCAGATTTAAGTAACATAACAGAGCACGGTTACCCCCCATTATGAAATAGTCAAACAAGAGTAATTGTTGCTGAAAAGAAAACGTAACTAAAAAAGAGCTTGTTAAAACATAAATACAACATTTTATGTCAAGACAAAATGTACCATTTCATAGCAGACCAAAAATCAATTTCATCCAACATTTCGGCAAATACAGAGTGAAATCGCAATAAGATTCCACAGTCTATGTAGTACAATTGAAGCTTAAAAAGTATTTAAACTTGTTAATTTAATTTTACTTGAGTTATTGACCCCCTTCAGATAAAATAATTATAAGTAAAATCTTATGTCAGTTTCTGATATACATCATTTCAATATATTATCCAATATATTTTTTAAAAATTATTGTTTGTTTGATTCAATTATGGAAATTCAAAGACCATCACTAAAAGTTTTGAAATTATCTGAAAATATTGTTTATAAAATAAAAATGTTTATACAATTTTAATGACAACATAATCAGTATTAATAATGCATTATTTTCCAAGCAGATATCAGATATGTTTTAAATTCCCCCCACACTTTTTACATATATTTTATTTTATTTTCTTGTTAATGTAAGTTTATTTTATTATTAAGACTGTGTATGATATGTATCATGTACAAAAAAGCAAATTGCTTTGTAACAAACATAACAGATTTCATAAAAATTATCCAACTTATTTTTCCGAACAATATTTTGATCATGAAGTATTTGATTTTGTAAAATGTTGAATTTACTTTCTGATTGTATCATGTCATATTATTTTCTGTCATCAAGTAGTCAATATAAACAAATTGACTCATGATTTTTGAAATATCAAAAACGTGTCTAATTCATGGTAAATAAATATATTATTTGTGAATTTAGTTCTTTTATATTTTTGTACTTTTTACATTTGATTTGATAGAAATAAATCAGTTATTGTAGGCTGCTTTCTAATAATATGTAAAGTTGCTAATGACTGTACATTACTAACAAATTATAACTATACGTTTGTGTGTAATTATTATTTAGGAGTAATGTTTGTCTTCACATGTCCGCCCCCAGTCGTGGACCCCAATCGCATGTTTGCCAGGCCTTTATTATGGATCACCTTGCTCGGGGTCTATTCTGTCGCTCTATATATCCACCTGTTGTATCTACATCTCGAAAGGTTACTGCCCATCAATGTTTTGCCATTCGTATGGTAATGATGATGTCATTTACTTCAGTATGCTGTCTGATCAAGGTGTAAACTGATGCCGAGCATAATGTGTTCCATTTGTACTGTGCCACTTTTAGCTTTTGTATTGCTGCATTATTAAGTGTCCATGTTTCATTACCATATGTCATAATAGGGATGATGTATTCTAGGAACAATTTTGCTTGATGTTCATTGTGGACTTCTACTTTTCATTATGTTATCTACTTTGGAAGAGTCTGTCCATCCATGATCTATGTATTACTACAAAAACTCGGACGATGGTGTTATATTACATGATTGTTTGTCACCGTGCTTGCGTAAATTTTAATACAGAATTGGACGTTTATCGAAATCAGCGAGATATTTCAACAACGTCAATGCTACAGTTGAATCAATATATTGTTTTGAACAAATTCCAAATAAAATCATTTCATGATTTCCTTCATAAAACTAATTTACATCGAGACGCCGTTTTTAGGCGGAAGTTAGGATTAGTAGCCGCATTTTTTATTGTTACACACACCATCGAGGCTATCTTCTCATCACCACCCAAAATGCAGATTATAATCGATTGCCACCTTTAGAACATCTGATAAACGAAAAGTAAATTTAAAAAATCTTTTTTCTTTTTATCAAAGTTCACCCTAAACAAGACAGGTCGCCACTGTAGATGGAAGAATTAGGATGTAGGTTTTGGGGGTCATCCTAAGTTGGCAGCTGTGCAGCGAGATATATATTTACATTAGTTTTAAATTTCTGAAAGTCAGTACAGTCGGGGAAACATTGAGCTTGGTGGATAGTGAGGGACTTATTATGTTTGCGACTCTTTTTTTAACCTTGTCTAAGAAAGACAGACTAGTGGATGATGCACCAGCCTGAATGTGAAAACAATACTCCATGAATGGGCATATGGTGGCTTTGTAGAGATATAGGATAATGTTAGGTATGAGAAGTTTACTAGCTCGGTAGAAGGATCCCACCTTCTTTGCAGCAGCCTTAGCAATGTCTTCTATATATTTGTTCCAATTCATGTTACCTCTGAATGTTTGAACGTTGGACTCTCATGTAGGGTGTTATTTTCTATAGCAATCGGTACGTTGAAGCGGTTTCTTGTGGTTATTGAAGGAAAGTAGCTTTGTCTTAGCGCCATTAAATGTTACCATCCATGTATGACCCTATTCCATTACAGAGTGGCGGTCACTTTCTTAAGATTCAGCCATTGCCTAGGATATGTGTGCGTACATCTTGCTTACATGACGAGAGTAGAGCGTGGTGTCGAAAAAATATACCTATCTCAGACTCAATGTCATCAGGGATGTCGTTTATGAAAATCAAGAATGATAGCGGTCCAAAGATGGATCCCTGGTATACACTAGCATTTTTGTCATGTAGCTTAGATGAACAGCCATCGAGTACAACCTGGGTCTTTATTTCATTTTCTAATATATATACAGCACTACCGCCCTAGCTTTACCTGCCTTTTTCAGTGTATGATATATGCGTCCAGAGATGACCGTTAGGATATATGCAGTAGATCGTGCTTGCCTGAATGCATACTGACGGTCAGAAATAAGTTTAGCATTAACGAGCTGTCCGACTATCGCTATATTGATTAAGGTTTCAAAGATTTTAGCAAAGATCGGGAGTAGACTGATTAGGCGGTAATTCTGTGGGTCAGTTCTATCCCCAGAATTCTTGAAGACGGATACCACAGAGGCAATATTCAAGCTTTCAGGGAAGCAAGATTCAGCAAGGCATTTATATATATATATATATATATATATATATATATATATATATATATATATATATATATACATATATATATATAAAACTTTGATACTGTAATTATATTGCGTAATTACTTTTGACCGTGCACACTTGTAGAATGTCTTTTTTTAGAAGTGATTTTAATAATACCTACCGTGCACACTTGTAGATGGTGGGAGGAAGGGCAAATAATGTGAATAAAGGTAGACTTATAAGAGAAATAACAAGACGAATGGGACGATGTAAATATGTATGAAAGAGAAAAGAAAGAAGAGAGAGCGTGAGAGAGAGTGAGAAAGTAAGAAAACAGGAAGAGAAAGGGAAATAAAAATGGGAGAGAGAGAGAAACAGAAGGGCGAGACTGGAAGGAAATTGGAGAGAGAGGGGCAGTGAAAAGGGGAGGGAGGGGAAAGGGAAAAGAGAAATAGGGAAGAAGGGAAATAGAGGGATGGGGAAGAGAGCGTCTATCAGGACATGCTTTGAAATGAAACGCTTTGATTTTTTCAATAGGATGATGCAAATGATACAAATAATTAAAATGAAGTTGATAATGAAATAATTAAAAGAAACAGAGAAATAGGGGGAGGAAAGGGAAGAGAGGGGGAAGAGAGTGGAAAGGGAAGAAAGTGATGAAGAGATACGAAAGAGAAGAGCGGTGGAATAAAGAAGAAAGAGATGACAGAGATGAAGAGAGCTTTAAAAGAAAAGAAAGGAAGGTGAAGAAAAAGAAAAAAGGAGAGATGAAAGAGACGAGAGAGTGGAAGATAAAGGACAAGAAAATAGAGAGGACAAGAAAGAGGAAATGAAAGAGAGAAGGGAGAGTGTAGGAAAGAGAGGAGAGAACGGATGAGGGAGGAAAGGGAATATATAAAGGTAGAGAGATAAATGAGAAGAGAAAGGGGACGAACGAGGAAAGGAGAACAAGAAGAAATGGAAAGAAATTAAAGAAAGAGGAAAGTTGAAAAAGATGAAACGAAAGAGAGAGGAAAGTTTGTCTTAAACCAATTCCCAGATCAAATCATTTTTATGAAAATCGAGATTTTTTTAAATACAGATTTAACAGTTTATCGAAATAATTTAGATAAAGGAGAGTAAGGAAAGAGAAGAGAGGGAGGATATGAGAGGAAATGTGAGAGAAACAGGTAACAAGATGAAAGATGGGAGAATGAGGAAATGGAAAGAAGAAGAAATGAAAAAAGAATTAAAGAGAGAGAAAAGTTGAAAAAGATGAAACGAAAGAGAGAGGAAAGTTTGTCTTGAACTAATTTCCAAATGAAATCACTTCATAAAACTCGAGATTTTTTAAAATACAGATTTGGGCTGGAATCGAACTAATTTAGATAATTCATCAGCCCCTATGCTACAATTGAAGTAAACATGTTGCTTTCAACAACTTCTGAAATTAAAACACTTCATAACAAACATTTACATCGCCACGCCCTCTGTATTCTTTGGCAGATGTTTCGATTAGGGGCCTCATTGTTTGAGGGTCACCCCTCCGATGTCTCCTTCCCGGGAAGAAAATGTCGATTATAATCAATTATCGGCTTTAATATACTTAAATTACAAAAATCTTTTACACCGGCTATAAAGTCAATGTCCTTTTTACATTAAATATATAATAGGTAATTATAATATAAAACATTTGTAATTTCTTTTTTTTATAATCGTCCTCTAGAGGTGGTAATCGACAATAATCCACATATTTTCATTTAAATGAAAAAATAAAATATCCAGGAAAAGGTAGTTGCGAACAATCATCTATTCTTTCTTTCAAAATTAAAAATGAGCGAAGAAAATAAGTCGATAATGTTTCTATTACGAAAAAAAACTAAATTCTTAAGGTTAACAGATAATAATGAAAATAACAATGCAATATAAATTCATCAAAGTTACATTTAGACGAGAAATACACACACAGACAAACGATTTTCTTAATATCGACTTGAGCATGAATCGAAATAGGCGAGATATTTGAAGGATCCCTATGCTACAATTGAAGCGTATATTTAATTTTGAACAATTTCCAAACATAAATCACTTCACAAAAATCATTTACACCGCAAGGCCTATTTTATGTTTTGGTTGAAGTTTCGAGTAGGGGGCCACATCGTTTTGGGACTACCGCTCCCCCCAGACACCACACACTCCTGAGGGATTTATCCCGCTCCTCTCAAAAGGCGAATTGTCATCGCGTACAATGTTTAGAATAACTGATTGCAGAAAAGCAAATTTGAAAACTCTTTTACACCGGCTATAAAATCGTGTGCATGTTACAATAAATATATAATAAGGAAAAATCAAGAATGTTTCATTTCCTTTTTGAAAATAGTCCTCTAGAGGGTGTAATCGACAGCCATCGTTATTTCTTTTAAAGAGAATGTTAAAACCGAAAAGAATCATTAAAAGAGGATTATTAAAAAAGGATTATTAATAAAGGATAATTAAAAAAGGATTATTAAAAAAGTATTATTGAAAAAGGATGATTAAAAAAGATTATTAAAAAAGGATGATTAAAAAAGAATTATAAAAAAAAATTATTAAAAAAAAATTATTAAAAAAGGATTATTAAAAAAGGATTATTAAAAAAGAGTTATTAAAAAAAGATAATTAAAAAAGATCATAAAAAAGGATGATTAAAAAAGGATGATTAGAAAAGGATTATAAAAAAGAATAATTAAAAAAAGAATTATTACAAAAAAGAATTATTACAAAAGAATTATTAAAAAAGGATAATTAAAAAAGATGATTAAAAAAGGATAATAAAAAAAATTATTAAAAAGAATTATAAAAAAAGAATTATTAAAAAAGGATTATTAAAAAAGGATAATAAAAAAGGATTATTAAAATAGAATTATTAAAAAGGATTATTAAAAAACGATAATTAAAAAAGAATTATTAAAAAAGGATAATTAAAAAAGAATTATTAAAAAACGATTATTAAAAAACGATTTAAAAAAAAGTATTATTAAAAAAGGAAAATTAAAAAAGGATTATTACACAAGGATTATTAGAAAAGGATTATTAAAAAAAAATGATTAAAAAAGAATTATTAAAAAAGGATTATTAAAAAAGGATAATTAAAAAAGGATAATTTAAAAAGGATTATTAAAAAAGGATTATTAAAAAAGGAGGATTAAAAAAGGATTATTAAAAAAGGATTATTAAAAAAGAATTATTACAAAAAGATTATTAAAAAAGGATGATTAAAAATGGATGATTAAAAAGGATTATTCAAAAAGAATTATACAAAAGGATAATTAAAAAAGAATTATTAAAAAAGGATTATTAAAACAAGATTATTAAAAAGGATGAATAAAAAGGAATTATTAAAAAAGGATAATTAAAAAAAGATTATTAAAAAAGGATTCTTAAAAAAGGATTATTAAAAATGGATAATTAAAAAAGAATTATTAAAAAAGGATAATTAAAAAAGAATTATTAAAAAAGGATTATTAAAAAAGAATTATTAAAAAAGGATTAGAAAAAAAGGATTATTAAAATGGATAATTAAAAAAGAATTATTAAAAAAGGATTATTAAAAAAAAATTATTAAAAAATGATTATTAAAAAAGGATTATTAAAAAGGTATTATTAAAAAAGGATTATAAAAAAAGGATTATTAAAAAAGGATTATTAAAAAAGAATTATTAAAAAGGATTATTAAAAAAAGATAATTAAAAAAGAATTATTAAAAAGGATAATTAAAAAAGAATTATTAAAAAAGAATTATTAAAAAAGGATTATTAAAAAAGAATAATTAAAAAAGGAGTATTGAGTTAGAATTATTAAAAAGGATTATTAAAAAAAGATAATTAAAAAAGGATCATTAAAAAAAGGTCATTAAAAAAGGATTATTAAAAAAGGATTATTAAAAAAGAATAATTAAAAAAGAATTATTAAAAAAGAATTATTTAAAACGGATTATTTAAAACGGATTATTAAAAAAGAATTATTAAAAAAGGATTATTAAAAAAGAATTATTAAAAAAGAATTATTAAAAAAAAATTATTAAAAAAGGATTATTAAAAAAGAATTATTAAAAAAGGATTATTAAAAAAGGATTATTAAAATAGAATTATTAAAAAAGAATTATTAAAAAAATGTTATTAAAAAAGGATTATTAAAAAAGAATTATTAAAAAAGGATCATTAAAAAAGGATTATTAAAAAAGAATTATTAAAAAAGGATTATTAAAAAAGGATTATTAAAAAATGATTATTAAAAAAGGATGATTAAAAAGGATTATTAAAAAGAAATTATTAAAAAAGGATTACTAAAAAAGGGTGATTATAAAAGGATGATTAAAAAAGGATGATTAAAAAAGGATGATTAAAAAAAGAATTATTAAAAAAGGATGATTAAAAGAGCTACAAAAGAAATCGATAATGCTTCGATTACGTAAAATCAATTCTAATAATTAATGTCAGATTTTGAAATAAGATTTTACTTACAGTTTATCGTCTTTAGTAGATTTTTTTAAAACAACAAATGAAAAAAAATAGGTTGAATTACTGAATCAGTTGATAAAAGTAAAACTACTTAGTTAGGAACGTGTGACGTCTGATAACTTATAAGCAATTTGATTGGAAGAGATATAAATAGAGAACGAAACATAGGTTTGTCCGTGAAATCTTTCACGTGCGGGGCAAAAGAACTTATCCTTTTTTTCTTTAAAGAAAAAAGCGAAAATACAGGTTCTTCAAGTTAAATTTAAGTGGGAAAAGATTAAATTGACATTTTTTAATGGTTAACAAATCTATCTTCATATAATACTAAACCCCTGATGACGCTGTTATATTTGGTTCTAGCATGTCACCGTGCACACTTTGCTTGTCAATGATGGTAGAAATGGCAAATGAAGGTAATAAAGGGCGATTATAATAGAAATGGCGATAGGAATGGACTTATGTAAATATGTAAAAGTGAGAAATGAAAGAGGGAGAGAGGGGGAAAAAGACAGTCTACTATGACATCCTAATGAATTCTGACCGTGAAATGCTTTTGTTGTCTTAACTGAATGATATAAATAATAAAGATAGGGAGAAATTGAATAAAACAGAAGAGAATGGGGAAGTAAGGGGAAGAAAGAGAGAGAGAGAAAGAGAGAGAGAGAGAAAGAAAGAGAGAGAGAAAGAAAGAGAGAGAGCCGGGATGTCAATTTTGACATTACAACGTATTTAACTTTAATGTTGCTCAAAACGATGAGACACTACAAGCAGAATGGAATTGGAATCCATCAGAGATCACATCAGTGATGCTCCATGAAGTCAAACTTTTTCTCTGCCTGCTGATCAGTGCACAAAGGATGTAATCGAATAAGTCAAAGTAGGGATTGAAGTATATGTCCCGATACGTAAATTCTGCCACAAGCCGCACTCTCAACAATGGTTCACTTCGGAATGTGCAACTGTTATTGCTGAGAGGCAATATGAATTCCATCAATTCGGCCGCCATAAATCAACTACTGTTATGGTGCCGTACCTGTACGAAGAACAAATTGACTCCTCCATCTATGATAAAATGCGAGAAGCATTCCAATTCATGTCTACTTCCACCCCAGTTCTATACTGGCAGTCCAGAATACCACTTCTTGTATATATATTCTTTTTCTTCAATAATATATCTTTGTTCCTATAACCCCGCGTTCCCGTGTCTTTATTTTGGCCCTATAACAGGGTCACAACAAACTGGCAACGAGGCAATTCGAACTGACACGGGTCGCCAACTAACGGTCGACAAAGTACCCACACTTATACGGGAAACCACAATAAAACAACGAAGGATTTTGGCCGGAACCTTCGAAAAAACGACTTAAAAAAAACGACGTTGGATTTTAAAAGAAACAAAACTTGATGGAAATCGAATACACATTGTCTAGTTCTGAAAACAAGTTTTCGGTGAAGAAAAAAAACAACAAAAAAAACACGATAAACCAAATTGCTTATTTTCTTAATTGAAAAAAAGGGTCAGTTTTTTGTTCTCTCTCCCTACATTGTTATTGTGAAACAGTATGTTTATTTTTTTCTAAAACTAAAACGCGTAAAGCATAGTAAAAAAAAGGTTTCATAATCTTTTCACAACTAAGATGGCGTCTAGCAAGCGCTAATCTAACGAAAAGACCTTCTTACGAAGCCATACTAAAAAGGAAAATATTTATTTTCTAAAAAAAGATAAATAAATAAATAAATAAATATGGAAGACCTTAAGTCAATCATCGCGGAATTAACCAGATTTCAAATCTCCCAACAACAACAGGCTGAGGAGAAATTTAAAAAGCTTTTACTCGAGCAAAATGAAAAACAACAGCAAACTGAAGAAAAGTTTCAAAAGCTTCTCCTGGAGCAAAATATAAAAATGTGTCAGAAAGAAAATGATGACAGATTGAAACACTTATACAAAAAATATCACGTAGAGATCAAGGGGATGAAAGTGATAATGCGTTTTCACGGAACGCCGTGTTGAGCGCCATCGATAATTTCACATATTTGGAAGAAAATACGTTCGCAGCATATTTTCAAAGATATGAAGATTTATATAGAATTGACTGCGAAAGGTGGGCTGACTCAAAAAAGGTTCGCCTGCTACTTAGGAAACCAGGTACCACGGAACATACGAAATTCGTGGATTTCATTTTGCCTCGGAAAACTAACGATTTAACTTTTATAGAAGTGGTAAAATTATTAACGGAATTTTTTAGTCCCAAGACCACGTTATTTCACAAACGCTGGAGGTGCATAAACCTGGTAAAAAAAGACGAGGAAGATTACGCTACTTTTGCATCGATAATAAACAAACATTGTGACGACTTTAAACTAGCTGAATTGAGTGCCGATGATTTCAAGTGTTTAATTTTCGTACAATGGTTAGTCTCAGGAAATGACACAGAGATAAGACGTAGAATCCTAAATAAATTAGAGAATGAACCAAGCCTTACACTGCAAAAGTTAGCCGAGGACTGTCAAAGATTTATCAATGTAAAACAGGACTCAACAGACATTGAATTATCGGGCATTGCGCATATAAAAAAGTGCATCAAAAAACAAAAGTTCAGCCTTATAAAAAAATAAGTCAAAACAGAAATAGTGATTTTTATTCAGCAAAGACAAGTCAACCAGGTTAAATGACAAATAAATGGCCACCAAGCCCTTGTTCACGCTGTGGTAGCTACATTGATACAGTGACTGTCCTTTCCGTTTTAAGTCCTGAAGGAATGCAAAAAGGTCGCACATAAAAGTTTGCACTGCAGAACAGGTAGAGGAAACAAAATGCGGGTTCAAGCTACTAGGACAAAGAATGAAAAATGCATGAACATAAGAAAATTTGTACAGGTTAAAATCCTGGATAAAAATATAAAATTTCAATTGGATTCGGGTTCAGATGTCTCCATAATAAATTTACATACGTGGAGAATCTTAAATAAACCCACTTTATTAAGAACAAACAGGCTGGTCAGCACAGGGACTGGGGAAAGAATTAAATTTGAAGGAGAATTAATCACAAATGTGTCCCTAATGGGAAATACTAAAAAACTAAAAATACTGGTGCTGAAGGATTCAAATAATCTTTTTGGTTCGGAATGGATGCAGGCATTTGATTTATGGAAATTGCCAATAAATACATTTTGTAAAAAAATAAATAGTCGAGCAACGGAATCGGCAAAAACTACAACGAGAATTAAACAAATCTTTTCCTGAGGTTTTTTTCTGGCGGTTTTGGGCGCTGCACTAAGATAGCTGCCAAATTTCAACTTAAAGAAAATGTACAGCCGGTATTTAAAAAAGAAAGAAAAGTACCTTTCGCCTCGATAGAAAAAAATAAACGAGGAACTAGACCGACTTGTAGAGACTGGTATTTTATCAAAAGTACAACACAGCCAGTGGGCAGCACCCACAGTTTATGAAAAGAAAAAATCTAATGAGATTTGCATATGTGCAGATTTTTCAACGGGTTTGAATACAGCTCTAGAAGACTATCACTACCCACTGCACAGCCCCGAGGAAGTGTTCTCAAGTTTAAATGGTGGAAGATTTTTTTCTAAAATAGACCTAAGTGAGGCATACCTCCAAATACCGGTTGATGAGGATAGTTCGAAGCTGTTATGTATAAACACACATCGTGGTTTATATAAATTCGAAAGGTTAGCTTTCGGAGTGAAAGTCGCGCCAGCCATTTTCCAACAGGTAATGGATACAATGCTGGGCGGACTGGATTTTGCGATAGCGTATCTCGAGGACATTTTGATTAACAGCAAATATATCGAACAACACCAGAAACATGTAAATCAAGTGTTTGCGAGAATCCAAGATTATGGGTTCAAAGTAAAAGAAAGAAAAATGTGATTTTTTTCCTGGAGGAAATAAAATACCTGGGTCATGTTATCGACAAGGACGGCAGAAGGCCGGACTCAGAAAGGGCTACTGCGATAAAAAACATGCAGGCACCAGAAAACGTCACGACATTACAGAGTTTCCTGTGACTAGCAAATTACTACCAGGCCTTTATCCCAGAAATGCATAATTTGCGCGCTCCATTAAATGAGTTATTAAAAAAGATAAAGCCTGGGTGTGGACACCTGAATGCCAGGATACATTTAATAAAATTATAGAAAGGCTTACGTCAGAGTTATTTCTAACACATTACAACCCAGAATTGGACATAATCGTGGCTAGCGACGCTAGTTCATATGGTTTAGGAACGTGATTCTTACATATAATTCCGGATGGGACCCATAAGGCCCTTGCACATGCATCTAGGACGTTGCTCTCGGCAAAAAAAACAGTATTCTCAAATCGAGAAAGAGGCCCTAGCAATAATATTTGCGGTAACAAAGTTTCACCGATACATACATGGTAGACGATTTACTTTATAGACTAATTACAATTTATGGATCTAAAAAAGGCCTACCGGTATATGCAGCTAATAGGCTACAAAGATGGGGAACTATCTTATTAAATTACAACTTCAAAATGCAGCATTTGCCTTCAAATAAAATCTATCATGCAGATGGGTTGTCGAGACTAGTGCCAAAACAGAGAGAGACTCTAGGAGACACAATGATCGCGTTCCTTCAAACAGAAGGAGATTTTAAAGAGATTTTGTGCAACGCAGTGAGAGAGCTCCCTGTGACGCTATACGAGATAAAAAAGGAGCTCATGAGGATGTATTTATTACAAAAATGAAAATGGTAGATAAGGATGTACATGTTGCAAAGAGTTTCTTACTCTGTGATGAGGTACACATGCACAACGAAAGGGTGGTCATCCCAGAAAAAAATACGAAAGAAAATTCTAAAAGATATTCATGTTGGCCATCCAGGGATAAGCAGGATGAAGGGTTTAATAAGGAGTTTTGTGTACTAGCCAGGTATGGATGATGACATTGAAAAAGCAGTAAAGCTGTGTAAAGGCTGTGCCTTGGCGGCAAAAGCACCGCATATAAAACATAGCCCATGACCAAAGAGGTACAATGTTGCAAGTGTCCCACGTCGGAGGTTACGATAAGATTCCTACATGAACTATTCTCCCGTTTTGGGGTAGTGGATTGTCTGGTGAGTGATAATGGGACGCAGTTCACGTCATCAGATTTTAAGGAGTTCTGCGCGACGTTTCAAATCAGACATATAACGACTCCCCCGTATGATCCTAGGTCAAACGATCAGGCGGAACGTTTTGTAGACACGTTAAAAAGAGCACTAAAAAAAGGTCGGTGATACTCCTAAGGAGAAGGCTTTGCAACAGTTTCTGCAAGTATATAGAATTTCTAAAAACGTAGAGATGATGTTTGCGCGGAAAGTGAAATCCGTGTTTGATAAGTTACTACCTAAACAAAATAATTATGATCGAATCTCTACGGTACCGAAGAAAAAATACAGCCCAGCTCTCCACAAGTAGAAGACGTGCTGGACGTGATATATACCACTTTCAACTTGCCAGGACTACAGTTCTTGTATAAGAGACATCTGAATCAGATCAGAAAAAGACTGTCAGATGACACTGACAGCTCTCCACAAGTAGAAGACATGATGGATGTGATCAACTTGCCAGCACCCCAGGTAGTCACACAGAAACGGAAGCCAAAAAGAAAACAAATGGCTCCGGACTACATAGAGATACATCCGAAAAGGAAACGTTACTAAGACTCCTGAGGAGGTAAGGCTTGGAAGGGGGTGTTATGGTGCCGTACCTGTACGAATAACAAATGGACTCGTCCATCCATAATAAAATGCGAGAAGCATTCCAACTCACTGTCTACTTCCACCCCAGTTCTATACTGGCAGTCCAGAGTACCACTTCTTGTACATATATTTTTTTTCTTCAATAATATATCTTTGTTCCTGTAACCCCGTGTTCCCGTGTCTTTATTTCGGCCCCTCACAGGGTCTCAACAACTATGAATAGACAAAAATGTATAGCTTCAAGAAAAAAATGCAAGGCTTTGATGGGTGAAGCACAGACAAAATATACAGAGATGACCAGAAAACGCATTCAGTCGCAGAAATTAGGTACTCGCAATTTCTGAAAAATCCCCAATAGTGTTGTGAATAATGGACAATCAACAAATCCCCCACTGTCAAGCCACAATGATGTCGTTTGCACAGCAACTGATAAGGCTGAACTATTTGTCCAGCGCTTAACCATAAACTCCACTTTGGACTCCGCAAACCATTCCCTCCCAAAATTCCTATTGCGGACAGAAGTCACACTTGATGATTTAGTCATCACTCTATCTCATGTCAGAGATATCATAAAAACCTTGACACTTCCAAAACATGTGGGCCTTTATCTTATACCAGTAATATTAATAAAGAAATGCTCTGATGAACTGGCGTCTTTCCTCTCGAAACTATACAACTATACTTGTCGAATCTTGCTTCCCTGATACTTGAAAACTTGGCTTTGTAATACAAGTCTTCAAGTATTCTGGAGATAGAACTGACCCCCAGAATTATCACCCCATCAGTCCAATCTCACTGTTCGCTAAAGTCTTTGAATCCGTAATTAATCAAGCTATAGTCCGTCACCTCGTTAATACTAAACATCTTTCTGACAATCATTATGGATTTCGGCAAACACGATTTACTGCCGATATCCTAACGGTCACGTCTGAACGGGTATAAAATACACTAGGCAAAGCACGTGAAGCTAGGGCGGTAGCGCTATATATATATATCCAAAGCCTTTGACCAGATCTGGCATAAAGGGCTTCTCATAAAAATCAATTCATATAGTATTACTTGACGCCCATTTAATATAATTATATCGTTCCTAACCAACAGAAAGATGCAGGTTGTGCTCGATTTCCGCACATATTAACAACATGACACGAATACAATTGTAACCCAGAGATCGATCCTTGGACCTTTATTGTTTCTGATTTTGATAAACGACCACGACCTCCCTGAACATTATATCTGATATGGGCTTATTTGCTGACGACACCATGCTCTACTCTGTTCATGTGGACAAAACGAACGCATACATATCCGAGGCAGTGGCAGAATCCTTAGAAAGTGACTTATAGTCTGTAGTGGAATGGATGATAATATTTAATGCTACTAAGACAAAGCTCCTTTACTTCAACAACTACAAGAAACCTTATCAACCACCGATTCCTATGGCGAATAACACCCTACCTTAGAGTCCAACATTCAAGCTCCTCGGCCTAACATTCACAGGTAACATGACCTGGAACAAATACAAAGAAGACATGGCCAAGGCTGCTGCAAAAAAAGGTTTGATCCCTCCACCGTGTTAGAAAACTTATCACAGCTGACATTATCCTGTATGTCTACAAAGCAAGCATCCGCCCATGCATGGAGTATTGTTATCACATCTGGGCTGATGCACCATCTACTAGTCTCTCCCCCTTAAACAAGGTCCCAAAAAGAGTCTCTAATCTAATAGGTCACTCACTATCTACCAAGCATCTGCTCTTGTCCCATCGCCGAAATATTACAACCATGTGCTTGTTTTACAAGTACTTCAATGGAATGTGTTCCGATGAACTTGCTGCTATGGTGCCCCTTCGAAGTAAATTCACTTTACCAACTCGACAATCATCTTACTCCCATCATTTGACTGTAGAGATCCACAGATATCGGAGAGCCTTCTACTCTAACAGCTTCTTTCCTCGTGCTCCCGGTTTTTAGAACTACCTCCCTGTTCCCTGCTTCTTCAACTGTACCAACATGCAAAAAGTTTAAACCAATGTGGACAAACATCTCGGTTCACAACTATGAAATTAGGATGATCCCATTACTTTCACCCTAATTGTCAGAAGCCCCTGACGTTTACAGTGACAGCATATCTTGTTTGGGTGAATTTTGTTGACAAAAAAAATTGTGCTCATTATATAATCGCGATTATCATCCAATTTTAAAATGAATGAATTTAGAATTTATATATCTAATAATATATATAACAAATACTTCACCCCCAAACATACAAGGCTATACGATTGTTTTAATACATAATTGGGCGTTAAGCGAAATAGGCGAGATATTTCAACAATCACAATACTACAATTGAAGCGAATGTTTTGAATAAATTCCCAAATGAAATCACTCATTAAAATCATTGACATCGTAATGTTTGTTGTTATGTTTTGGTAGCAATTTTGAGTAACCCTCATGTACTACCTGCCTTTCACCCCCACCCCATGTACTACGTCCTCTCACCCCCATGACTTTCCTGCCTATCACCCCCATGTACTACGTCTTCTCACCCCCCATGTACTACGTCCTCTCACCCCCATGTACTACTTCCTTCTCACCCCATTAAATAACCCTAAAAAATAAATCGATAATCTTTCTACTAGGAAATAATAAAGCTATTATTGTAGATTAACCACATCAGCTAAATCACCCCCTAAAGATGTTATTCTACTCATATATGTGACGTAAAATTAACCGATTTCCGAGCAATTATAGCATTTTAGAGCAAGTACCCCATTTTTTATATGGGAGATAACTCCTTTCTGTTCTTGTTTTTCCATGCGATTACCTGTGGTTTTACGACTTTAATACTCGAACTTAGGGTGAATGGTAAACAAATTTAGTTACTGCCCTAAAAAGTTAGACTCGTTACAAATGGTTTATTATTTTACGTGTAATTAATATACGAAAGTGATCCCACACCTGAAATTTTAAAATGATTGACTTTTTTGTGTGATTTGTTCTTCTTTCTGTCAAACTTTTCAGGGTGTCTACACGTAATCACCTAAAAAAAGTAGAATCTCATGTTTTTAGGGGGTTAGCTGACGGTGTTAATTAAGAAAGTTGCATATAGGTAAGAAATATAGACACCCAATGAGATACGATTTTTTAAATACAGAATTTGGCCTTAATCGAAACAAGCGAGATATTTCAACGGTCCCTATGCTAAAATTGAAGCGACTATATTGTTTTGAACAAATTCCAAAATGAAATCACTTCTATAAAAATCATTTGCAGTGCCACGCCCTTTTTTTCATTATTCGGTATAAGTTTGGAGTACTCCCCCCCATGTACTACCTGCACCCCCACCATTTAATAACCCTAAAAATAAATCAATAATCTTTCCACTAGGAAATAATGAAGCTATTATTGTAGATTAACCACATCAACTAAATCACCTCCTAAAGATGCGATTCTACTCATATATGTAACGTAAAATGACACAATTTTGGAGGCCATATCAGCGGTTTAGGCCATTAACCACTTTTTATATAAGAGATACATTCTGTCTGTTATTTTTGGTGGGACTACTTTTTCAGCCGATCACGTGTTGTTTTACAACTTTACCACTCAAACTTACGGTTAGTGGTTAATTTCTCAAAAAAGTTAGAATGACCCCAAATGGTTGATTATTTTACGTTTGATTAATATACAAAACTGTTCCCACACCTAAAATTCTAAATTGATTTACTTTTTTTCATGATTTTTTTCTTCTTTCTGCAAAGCTTTTGAGAGTGTTCACACGTAATCGCCTAAAATAGAATCTGATATGTTATTTTGGAAGACTTGTAGATTTAGCTCAAGGTCAATGTGATATTTTGAAATCAGATTTTATTCACAGTTCATCGTCTTTAGCAGATTTACGTTTAGAACACGTGATTAGTGAAATATAATTTCAAAAATCTTTTACGCCAGATATAAACCATCAGTGGCCATTTTACAATAAAAAATATATTAGGAAAATTAAAATGTTTAAATAAATGGTTTCATAAAACTCATTTATCCTGCCACACCCTTTTTTTTTATTCTTTGATAGAAGTTTGGAGTACCCCACCCATGTACTACCTGCCTCTAACCCCTCCCCCATTAAATAACCCCCAAAAATAAATCGATAATCTTTCTACTAAGAAATTAATAAGGGTATTATTGTAGATTAACCACATCAGCTGAATCACCCCCTAAAGATGCGATTCTACTTATATATTTAACGTAAAATTGTCCGAGACAGACTTTCTTTATATGGGAGATACATTCTGTCTGTTCTTTTGGGAGGGGGCTACTTTTTCAGGCGTTTACGTGTGGTTTTACGATTTTACCACTCGAGCTTAGGGTTAGTGGTAAACAAATTTAGTTAACTGGTCTAAAAAGTTAGAATTATAAAAAATTAATAGGTTACGTTAAATTATATTCAAAACTCTTCCCACACCTTAAATTCTAAAATAATTTTTGTTCTCTTCTTTCTTCCCAGATTTTAAGGATGTTCCAGGTAATCGCCTGAAAAAACTAGAATCTCATATGTTTTGGTAGCTGACGACGTTAATCAAGAAATTTACCTAAAGTAATGTAGTCTGTATCTCGATCAGGACCTCCCTTAGTCGTTCGGTGGTTCTTATGCTTGGTGATCCGTATCCTAATGACAACCTATTCAGTTGTGCACTTACATGCCCCATCAGCATTATCAAGGACTGGTCAGTCCGAGATACCCGTCAGATAACTGCCAGTAACTGCAAATACTGCAAGTAAATCAACCAATTTAGGCTTCCCATATTCCGGGCAACTTTGTGTCTCACGATGTTCATTAAAGACACTCACTCGTCAGGCATGTCAGCAAATACCTCCTTGTTTTCGCTTATTTTTCCCGGGTCATGCTCGTGTCTTCATCCAGGGTCATGCTCGTGTCTTCTTTTCAGACGCTTTCAAACAGTATGCTGAAACGCTTCTAAACTATGGCTAACAGTGCCATTTTCTGCCCGTCTCCAATAGATCTATCATTTCTAGGTACAAGCTTACCTCTTTCCATTCACTCCCCAACGTTCGTGTCTTTCTGCTCTAATGAGTACAATAATCGGAGGTAATCTTCTCTCTCCGCATATTCCTTGTCAATCTGCTGTTTGATTCGGTCAATGCCCTGACCTCGTGTCTCACCTGGTTGAAGATCACGTCCTACTTGTCTTCCCTCTTTGACAGGATACAAAAAGGGTTATTAACTAATAGGTCCTGCTCTGTCGACCAAGCATCAGCTCATGTCCCATCCCCGCAATGTGGCAACTCTGTGCTTGTTTTACAAGTACGTCCACAAAATGTGCCGATTAAAAGCAAAAACATACCTCGTAAACGTAGAGGCTCACTGATAAAGAGCAAATTAATTTTTAAATTCACCATCTGGCCAGAAGTTATTGCTGTCTATCTCCTGCTTGTACTTACTTGTGAGAGGGAAACATATCTACAACTTTCTGTTCCCTCTTGAGTGTACAGTGAAATTATTCTATCTACATATATATATATATATATATATATATATATATATATATATATATATAAGATTTTTTTACCTGCGGCGACTATGATGCGGCATGTTGAGGGGTCAGGTTAGACATCTTGTCTAGCTGCTGTTTCCGACTGATAGTACAAGAGCAAACACCCTTAGGTAGCGCTAAGAATGGCTGCTCCATCATCAGTAGTATAATACCATGGGTAGCTGTACGTGCCATGTCGCGCATGGAAAGGGACGCTACAGTTATCCCCGGTGGTCTTTCCCAAGGCTACCATCCCAATCGACCAGGTCGCGACTAATGGACTTGTTGTGTTAGTTAGTTAGTTAGTTTCTAACAAGCACCGAACTTGCCCATCCGACTCTATCTAAAAAAAAACATGTCATCTTTGCCCCCGCCCTTGAGGCTCGGATTCACTAATATCTGGGGACTTAGACCCAAGATCGACGACGTAGAAACCTCTCTCCTGACAAACTCCCCAGATATCCTAGCACTAAGTGAAACGAACCATCAATCCTCAACCTCCTTTCACCACTTTGGCATGACTGACTACTTCCCACTATACTATAAAACTCTGACAAACATATGCACAGGTTAGGAGTTTATGTTCGGATTTTGTTTAGACTCAGATGACCAAGCCTACATGTGCTTTAGATTGACCGTACGTACATCACAGCGTTAGTTACTCACATTTCTTATACTGTTCACCTTCGACGCAAGGTTTGTACCCTGCTAAACTCTGTCTCTGAAAGCATAAATAGAGCACTCTAATTTGACTCGAATGCCAAAATACATGTATTTGGGGATTTTAATGCACACCACAGTGACTGGCTGGAATTCTCCAGCTTTACTGATGCAGCCGGTAACTCTACTTATAATTTTTCCTTAGCTTACTCCCTCTCACATATTGTCTTTTCCCGACCCACATCTCTGATGGAGTAGACAAGCAAGTTTCACTTCTTGACCCGAGGCTTGTGTGACGAAAGCCCATAGTCCACTCGGGAATGCTGATCTCATTGTGATTATGTTTGCTATCACCCTAAAACCTCATCCAAAAGCTGATGAGCCGTTGCTCAAAATAACGAGATACTATGAGCAGGCTGATTTTGAGCCCATGGAGTGAAACCTACTCACTCCCTTCTTATCAGTGTGAAAATGAGTTAACTGAATGGTTCAAAGCAGGTATTGGAGCCTATGTCCCCCATGTGAAAATTCTTCAGCAAACCCCACTCTCCTCAATGGTTCACCTCGAAATGTGCAGCTGCCATTGCTGAGATGCAGCAAGCATTCTGACAATTCGGCCACGAGAAATCAACTGCGAATAGACATAAATTTATAGAGGCAATACATAAGTGTAAGGCAGTGATAGGTGAAGCCAAGAGAAGGTATACAGAGATGACCAGAAAACGCATTAAGTCACAGAAATTAAGCACTCGTGATTTCTAGAAAATCTACAATTATGTGGTGAACAATGGACAATAAACAATTCCCCTGCTATCAAACTAAAATGATGTCTTTTTCACGGCAACTAATAAGGCTGAACTACTTGCTCAGCATTTCGCCTTTGGACTCGGCAAACAACCCCGACCCTAAATATCTATTGCGGACTGAAGCCACATTTGAAAACAGTCATCACCCTATCTCAGGGACATCATAAAAAAACCTTTACACCTCCAAAGCGTGTAGGCCTGATCTTATACCTGTAATAGTAATAAAGAAATGCTCTCTCCAAACTCTACAACTGCTGAATTTTGCTTTCCTGATACCTGGAGAATTACTTCTATGGTACGAGTCTTCAAGAATTTTGGCGATAGAACTGATCCTCAGAACTACCATCCAATCAGTCTACACTCGATCTTTTCTAAAATCTCTGAATCATAAATCCATCTAGCTATAGTCCGGTACCTAGATAATGCTAAACTTCTTTCTGACTGCTAGTATGGGTTTAGACCAGCACGATATACTGAGTATATCATAACCGTCATCTCTGAACACATATATCATAAACTGGACAATGAAGGTGAAGTTAAAGCAATAGCGCTTGATAATCCAAGGCCTTTGACAAGTTCTGGCATAAAGGGATTCTCCTAAAACTGCACTTATATGGTATTAATAGAGAAATATTAAATATAATTAGATCCTTCCTAAACAAAAGAAAGATCCAGGTTGTACTCGATGTCAGTTCATCTAAGCAACAGCACATAAATGTTGGTGCACCTTATAGATCCATTTTTGGACCTTTATTGTTCCCGATTTTCATAAATGACCTCCCTAATTACATCAAGTCAGAGATAGGTATATTGGCTGACAACACCACACTCATTTCTCATCATGTGGGCAAAACGGATGCGTACATATCCGAGGCAATGGCTGAATTCTTAAAAAATGATTTCCAGGCTGTAGTGGATTGGGGCAATAAATGGTTGGTAAGTTTTAATGTCACAAAGACAAAGTTACTTTCATTCAATAACTACAAGAAACCTCTTCAACCACCGATTGACATGGCAAATAACAATCTACTTGAGAGTTCAACATTCAAACTCCTCGGCCTAAAATTCACAGGTAACATGAATTAGAACAAATACAGTGAAGACATTGAAAAGGCTGTTGCAAAAAAGGTGGGATCCCTCTATCGTGCTAGCAAATCTCTCACATCTGACATTATCTTGTATGTCTACATGTATGCAGTATTGTTGTCACAATTGGGCTGGTGCATCATCCACTAGTCTCTTTCTCTTAGACAAGGTCAAAAAAAGAGTCGCCAACTTAATAGCCCTTCACTATCCACCAAGCTCCAGCCCCTATCCCACCGCCACAATGTAGCTTCCTTGTGCCTGTTTTACAAGTACTTCGATGGATTGTGCTCTGATGGACTTGCTGCTCTGGTGCTCCCTCGATGTAAATACACTAGATCAACTCGACAATCAGCTAAATCCCATCGATTCACCGTGGAAGGCTCCAGATGCCTGAGAAACTTCTGCTACAATAGCTTCTTTCCTCGTTCTGCTGGTCTCTGCAACTCCTTCCCGCTCCCTCAGCATGAAGAAGTTTTAGATTAATGTAAACAGAAATCTCGCTGCACAGCTCCTAACTTAGGATGTCACCCAAAACATCCATCTTAATTTTCAGTAGTCTCTTACGTCTACAGTGGCGGCCTGCTTTGTTTGGGGTGAACTATGTTAAAAAAAGAAAAAAAAACTTTCTACTCCAATAGCTTCTTTCCTTGGACTGCTTGTTTTTTGAATTTCTTTCTCTGCTCCTTGTTTCCCCGACTGTACAGATATGTAGAAATTTAAAGGTAATGTTAACAAACATCTTGCTGCAAAACTCCCTCTTAGGATGCTCCCTATATATCTGGACCCTAATCACAGTAGTCCCTTATGTATCAGTGTCAATGTGCCTTGTTTGGAGGGAATAAAAGTAAAAGAAAAAAAAATAGGGTCATAGAATCAGCTAACAAATCTCGATCTGAGTGGTTGATATAATTGTCTCATGTTTCTGATAATAATGAAAGTACATTTATAATGAAAGAATTTATGAGGGAGTTATTGGGTATCCATAAGCATTATACTTGAAATTTTGGTTGATGTCGACTGACCTTCAGACCTCATTTTTGAAACAGATAGAATAAACTTCTGGTTCACAGAAGAAAATCAAGATTGTTGTTAAACAGAAAATACATTTTATTTTGGCAGAACTGAAAAGGAATCAAAATCATCCAAGAGTAATCTTTACAAAAATGGTGGCACTAAACATTCTAACAGTTTTTGATTATAGGCTGGTGTTTGGCGGGACCAGCCTGAGCACATCAGATTCCTGGTGCGTTCTGACTCCAAATGGTGTTTAAAAGAAAATCAGGAAAACACAGAATGTATAGGCGCTGCAAGTAGTCAAACAAATTCTTACACCAAGACATCTGATTGGTCGACGGGCCAATTACTCAACAATAAACCTTGTCGATTTACATCTATAGAAAATAGTACATGAAAACATGTGACTGTTATTGTTACATAGCATCTCTAAAATTAGAGAGTATCACCACGGAAAGTCTATCAAAGCACGTTTCTCGAAACCGAAACCGTACAAAACGTTTTCAATCTTTTTTTACACTCATTTTTAAAACATTTTTAAACATCGTACACTTGTACTTTCTGTTTTAACTCTCTCAGTTTAACAGACTGGGACCCAAAAATGTTATGCACAAAAAGTTACCGTACATTTTTTTTTTCGTCCACTGGTCGCGATCGCAATTGGTGCCGCCGGTTTCCATTGCGTATCTGGCCGTGATCGATGCTGGTGGGCTTTGATCTGTGGATAAACTTTGTTTCCAGGTAGGAGACAAACGCGGAGACAATTTTTCCTGAGAGATTTGATTTTTTTTTATTCTGGACTTGGTTGTGAAAGGGTTTTCCATACATTCGCTCGATTCTATACTTCACTCATTCATACTTTTCACTGTGGATCTCTGCTGGATCTCATTCGAGATCCATCTCATAACTTTTAGCCCATTTTCTCATGGGTCCACTTGTTTTCAGTGTCCACGCTCTCAGCTCCCAAAGCATTCTATTTGAAAAACTCTCGTTTTTGACCAAACAAATGACGTAATCGACACTCCCTCGGGTCGGCCAATCAAACACGACATTCACAATTGCGCCATATCTGACCCGAGATTCCCTGTGTCTCTGCCGAATTTGTAACTTTGTTATAGTCCAACAGAAACATGATTGATCCAGCTCATAACTTTTAGCCCATTTTCTCATGGGTCCACTTGTTTTCAGGACGAGTAGCTACATCGTGATGTCCACGCTCTCAGCTCCCAAAGCGTTCTATTTGAAAAACTCTCGTTTTTGATCAAACAAATGACATAATCGACACTTCCTCGGGTCGGCCAATCAAACACGACATTCACAATCGCCCCATATCTGACCTTCTCTGACCCAAGATTCCCTGTCTCTCCGCCGAATTTGTAACTTTGTTATGGTCTGACACAAACATGATTGACTCATAACGGTCCCCTTTGGTTCATGTCAGCTTGACCTGCACTCATTGTCTAATTTGACCCCAGCCATAATTCATACTAGCTAACTTAATCGTATCTAAAAATATCGGGCCCCATCCATAATATAACATTATAAATTAAACGAATTGAAAATAATTTAATTCTTGCTGCAATTTCATTGTGTCACAACATAGACGAATTTCGATTTCCTTTTTTATATAAAAGGAAAGATCTTTTTATTGATGAGCAATAGCAGTTTGCTAAGATTCTTTGGAGAATTAAAAACATTTTTCTTTTAAATTTAGAAAAAAAAAAATGTTCTATTGAAGTAAGACATTTTAATAAATGTTTGTTTTCCGTTGGAAAAAAAGCTGATGTGAAAGTATGTTTGTTGCACCTTCCTTTAAAATTGAAAGAAATCAGTAAAATTTTTGTCAAACTAAAAGATCACAACGATTGTGTATTTATTCTTTCATTAGAATTTTCATCTTCAGAAATATGTTCAATAAAAACAACTGTAAATATCAGTAAAAAATTAGAATTTTATTTTTTATTTCCATTAAATATATTGAAACATTAAATTATTTCAAATTCTTTTTTCAATAAAATATTTTTAAAGCTTCAATAACGTATTTCCCATCATTTTTCAAACAAATAAACATTTTGTTTTGGAAAACTAACAATGTTGAAACTTCTACAGATTGTTTCCCAAATGTATAAAGATTTTTTTGTGGAAAAAAAGAAAAGATTCCTTTGAAATTACAAAAAAAATGTCCAAATTCTGTCAAACAAAAATCAAAAAAACTACTTTCTTTTATAAACGAATCAATTTTTTCTCCTTTTAAGTTGAATATAATCATCTCAGTAAGATCCCAATTTGAACCCCAAAGGTTTTCAGTGGACAAATCAACACGGATTCGGGGACAGTAATTACTCTGAGACAGAAATGTATTGAACGTTTTAATTTCTATGCCTTCTTTTGTAAACGAATGAATTCCGAAATCAACATCACAAGTAAAAATTGTTTCGTTTTTTAAACACAAAGAATAAATTTGTTTTTTTGTTGGAACGATTTTCTGTATTTGTAAAAATGGATGAATTTTAATTCTTTCCAAGAAAATAAGTTTATTTTCTCCCAATCCACAAATAACAAATTGGTCAGGGGAAATTGAACACATGTCAAGAGGATGGAAGTTTGGATTTACTTTATCAGATAATAAAAATTCACTCACAAATTCTCCGCTTTCACTCATTTCAATTATTGATTGATTTTTATTATCACAAAGAAAAATATGGTTATCTTTTTGACTAATTTGAATCGTCCTGATTGATCGCGATTTTGATCCAGGAAGAATCCATTGATTTTCTTTTACTAGTTTTTTTATCGGAATTGTTTTCCTAACACAAGACAATGACGGGATTTCTCTGCCTGCTAATGGTTCTATAGCTTGATGCCACCAGTCAGGCAATATGAAAGAGAATTCACATTTCTGAGTGAGTCGCATCCATTTATGGTGCCGTGATGGAAGTCTTGATGCTAACAGTTTTAAGCCACATAAAATCTCTCTGTCTTCGTGATCTTCACGGAGCAAATGCTGTAAATTCAGCAACCAGATTTCCACTTCTTTGAGAATTCTTGTATTTTTCTCAAAAATATTGCGCCATCTTTTCACCTCTTCTGCCGTTTCTTGCCTCATATTTTTGCACACATCCAAAGCATCCAACTTGGCATTTTCTACGATCTGTTCATATTTTATCCAGATTCCCTGGCATTTCGATTCGCATTCAAGATTTAATACATCAGTGTATTTTAAAAGATTTTCGTTTGATGACTTCAAGATTTCCTCAAATTCGTTCATTTCTTTCTCCAGGTTCGGGACTTGAGTTTCCATTCTTGAAGTCTCATCCTTCACTATCAAGGGGGGCACATTCATACAGTCGCTGTTGCTGGGGTTAGTCGAGTGACAATTGTAACATGTGTTACAATAACACACGTTACATTTTTCACAAAACAATTCAACGGCTTTTCCATGCAACAAACATTCTTTCCCCATCATCATTTTAATGGCATCCACACTCCTCATTTCGTCCAAGTTTTTCAAAATGTGATCTGCTATGAACCGATTATGGAGTCGCATGCAGTTTGTGCATAAAGGTTTCTTGCATTGATAACACCAATAGTTCGGCACGGTTGAGATTCCGTCTTCCATGCATGTGTCACATTGCCATTCCGACAGTGTAAATTGTTGGCGTTGTAATTCATTGGCCAAAATAGGTGAAAGGGTCAAGGGTTCATCCTTGTGAAAGACGTAAGCACATTCCGGACATTTACCTTCTGTCTCTTCATCTTCTAATGTGTTGCGGAAGCATGAAGTGCACAGGCTATGAAGACATGGTAATGTCTTGGAATCTTTTTTTAATTGCGATTCACATCCAACACATTCAAAAAGAGATCGATTTTGCTTAGACGCCATCGAGGAAAAATGAAAATGCAAATCAAACTGAAAAATACAAAACAAAAATGTCAAAAATTAAAATTATAAAATTAAAACAATCAAATTATGAATTATAAGAATAATAAGAATCAAAGTGTCACAAGTTCATACATAATCTGTCATATGTATATATTTATATATATATATATATATATATATATACGTGTGTGTGTGTGTGTGTGTGTATGTGTCCCAGAAGTGGTGCAATATATACAGATATTCCTGAAGTGGCCACCCTGATCTCTAGTTCTGTTCCCCTTTGACTTTTTCTTTTAGAGACATCTCAAATCTGCTGTGTACAAGAATTGCGCACTGACACTTAATGCTTTGAATAATGCGATAACAACTGAGTGTCAAAGGATCAACCCTGAAACCTTTCAGCATCTGTTCAGCTAATTATCCACAAAATAGATATTATGTGTATTTTTATGAAAACCTAGATGATGCGTGACTTTTGGGACACCTTGTATATATAAATACATAATATTATGATAAACATTAAAATTTTATTTTCATCCACAAATACATCGATTCTCTTATTTTTCTAGAAAAAAATCAGTGCGAAGAATGATTGCTCTGTAATCGGACGATTTGAACCACAGACCAGAGTCACCTGCAACTTACCCTACAGCAATCAGCAAATGAGATAATTCAATTCTATTTATGTCTGAGCAAGCATACATATGTTTGTAGGCTGTCATAAAAGTTTTTAACGATCCAGACGGAGAGAACTTTGCCTAATAAACTTAATTGACAGCCTATGATTAATTCTCTAAAAGTACCTCTTTGTTTTTAAAAATTGCTATAATTGCTAAATATATTTATTTTATTTTTATCCAAAAACACACTAACACAGACATATATATCAACAATTTATATATCTATTATCATTTGCCACAATTAGTACACTTGAATGAAGGAAAAACAATTTGAAAAATCGTTGACCCGGCTATGAATTAATTGACAATTTTACAACAGATATATACAAAAACATATATACACACATATATATATATATATATATATATATATATATATATATATATATACAAACATATATACACACATAAATATATATACATATATATACATAAAACATATATACATACACACATACATATATATATGTATATATATATATTTATATATATATATATATATATATATATATAAACATATATACATACACACTTAAATGAAGGAAAAACAATTTGAAAAATCGTTGCACCGGCTATGAATTAATTTACAAAATTTTACAACAAATATATACACATAGACACATATATATATATATATATATACATACATATATATATATACAAACATATATATATATACAAACATATATACATACACACGTACATATACATACACACATACATATATATATATATATAAATATATGCATATATATACATACACACATACATATATGCATATATATACATACACACATATACATACACACATACATATATGCATATATATATATATATATATATGTCCACACATATATATATATATATATATATATATATATGTCCACACACATATATATATATATATATATGTCCACACACATATATATATATATATATATATATATATATGTCCACACACACACATATATATATATATATGTCCACACACACACACATATATATATATATATATATATGTCCACACACACACACATATATATATATATATATATGTCCACACACACACATATATATATATATATATGTCCACACACACACACATATATATATATATATATATATATATATATGTCCACACACACACACATATATATATATATATATATATATATATGTCCACACACACACATATATATATATATATATATGTCCACACACACACATATATATATATATATATATATATGTCCACACACATATATATA
>OY744515.1:110212521-110402521 GCA_963556195.1 Sepiola atlantica
AAGAAGGAAAGAAGGAAGGGAAAATAAATTAAAATGAAATTAAATTTATAATAATAAAAAAAATTATTAATTAAGAGTAAATAAAAATTATTTATTTATATTTATATTTAGAGCATAGTATAAGGTACGCAACTCAAATTAATTAAATTATCTAAGCAGGGGAGGTAACTATTTATTGTTATATGAAATATATATATATGTATATATATAAATCACGATGGTTTCAATTAATAAATGTCAAATTAAAGTAAAAATATATAAATAGAGAGAAAACCCATTTATTCACCTATATCTAATGTTTGCCATTTGTGTAATGCTGAGAAGTTTCATATTTTTAAGGCCATCATGAAGCCAAACACCAGATGTTTAAATGTGCGCGATGAGGTTTTTAAAGGCTGTATACATCGTAAACAAGCACTCCTTATTTATTGGATGGATCGAGTGACTTAAGCCTACCTAGAGCCCTACATACATTTTTCAGACACTTATATATTTCTACTGCAGACTTCTCGTTCCACGAACCTGATCACAGTTCTTTTTTCTCCATTTTTTCCCTCTTTCTTCTCTAAATTTTTAAATTTTATTTTTCAAATTTTCATATTATATATTGATTTTTATTTATATATTGATTTTTTGATTGATTATTGATTTTTTATTTATACTTGCATACATTTGTATGTGTATATATATGTATATATGTATGTGTATATATATATATATATATATATGCATATATGTGTGTGTGTGCACATACGTGTGCGTACGCATATATTTATTCTTTGAATTTTTTTATATATTGATTATATATTGATTTTTTATATTTTATTTTTATTTATATATTTATATATTGATTTTTTGATTTTTTATTTATATATTAATTTTTTATTTATATATTGATTTTATTTATATATCGAATTTTTATTTATATATTGTTTTTTTTTATTTATTTATTTATATATTGATTTTTTTATTTATATATTGATATTTTAATTATATATTGATTTTTTATTTTTATTTTTATTTATATTTTATTTATTTATATATTGATTTTTTATTTATATATTTATTTATTTTTAATTATATTTATATATTTATATATTTTTACTTTAATTTGACATTTATTAATTGAAACCATCGTGATTTATATATATACATATATATATATATTTCATATAACAATAAATAGTTACCTCCCCTGCTTAGATAATTTAATTAATTTGAGTTGCGTACCTTATACTATGCTCTAAATATAAATATAAATAAATAATTTTTATTTACTCTTAATTAATAAATTTTTTTATTATTATAAATTTAATTTCATTTTAATTTATTTTCCCTTCCTTCTTTCCTTCTTTCTTTCTTTCTTTCTCTCTTTTCTTTCTTTCTTTCTTCTTTTCTTTCTCTCTGGTTCTTTACTTCTAAATATAGAATCTCTTACTTAACGGTTATTTTTCTGACCTAGCGTCTGGCCGGCCCCTCATTTCAAATTCTTTGTCCAGAGCGTTTTATAACGGTTATAAATGTTTTTTGAAGAAATTCCATCATTTACTATTTCAGACTATGCTGAAGAAGACGGAATAGGGAATTTAAAACCCTTTTCTTGTCAGAAACCACTGGTCCATGTCTGATTAAAATCTGTATTTAAAAATAAAAATATTACGCTCTTAATTTAATTTAATTGAGCACTCTGCTGGTATTTCCCTTTTATTCTTTTTTCAGTATACCTTTATACTTTTTATATATATATATATATATATATATATATATATATATATATATATATATATATGTCCACACATATATATATATATATATATATATATATGTCCACACATATATATATATATGTCCACACATATATATATATATGTCCACACATATGTGTGGATATATATATATATCCACACACACATATATATATATATATATATCCACACATATGTGTGGATATACAGGGTGTTTCAAAAGTCTTGGGAACATTACAAATGCGTATATCTCATGAACTATTCCAGGTAGAAAAATGAAACTGGTGCCATTTTAAAGCTTGCTTAATCAAGTTTTTGGTCATACTAATGATTTTCGTGTTATCTTTCCAGGTGCAGTAATGGCGTTCTCTAAACAAGACAAGGCATTTTGCGTCTTCCAATTTGCAAAGACTGAATCGTGGACATGTGTTCAGCGTGCATTTTGCAGGAAATTTAAAAAAGAAGCCCCTGAAAGGAAATCCATTGTCAGATGGCATGCTAAATTTGTGAAAGATGGGTGTTTGTGCCCAAGTAAGCGAACAGGTCGCCCTTCAACTTCAGAAGATGCAGTTGAGCAAGTTCGGACAGCCTTTTAGCGGAGCCCCCGTAAATCAGTGAGAAGAGCCAGCAGGGAACTTCAGCTTGCTCCAGCAACTGTCTGGCGTGTCTTAAGGAAACGACTGCAAATGGTACCTTACAAGCTCAAGTTGGTCCAAAAGTTGAAGGACACTGATAAGCCACTTCGCCGTGACTTTTGCATTGCAATGCAAGAGAAGTTGGAAGATAACGGCTTTGATGACCGGCTTGTTTTTAGCGATGAGGCGACCTTCCATCTGAATGGCAAAGTTAACAAGCATAACACTCGCATATGGGGTACTGAGAATCCTCATGAACTTCTTGAGCACGAGCGAGATTCACCAAAAGTGAACGTGTTTTGTGCAATTTCCAAGAAAGGTGTCTATGGACCGTTCTTCTTTGAAGAGGCAACTATCACTGGTGAATCCTATCTCAACATGCTGGAAGACTGGTTAATGGCTCAGTTGGAACAAGCAGAATCTGATGACTTCATTTTTCAACAAGATGATGCACCACCACACTGGAGTCAGAGTAAGGCAGTTTCTTAACACAAGGCTGCCTGGTAGATGGATTGGGAGATCTGGGCGAGGTGATGACGTTCTCATGCCCTGGCCTCCTAGGTCTCCAGATCTTACCCCGTGTGACTTTTTCCTTTGGGGCTTCGTCAAGCAACAAGTCTATGTGCCGCCCCTTTCAAGAGATATTGACGAACTAAAGGCTCGAGTAACGGCAGTTGTGGGAACCATTGACGTCAAGATGCTGGAACGCGTTTGGCAGGAAATGGACTATCGACTAGATGTCTGCCGTGTGACGAATGGTGCTCATATTGAGCAACTTTGAAGATTCCCCACAAAACTTGAAACTTTAACCTTTCCAACGGTACCAATTTCATTTTTCAACTCCTAATAGTTTTTGAGTTATTAAAAATCGTTATGTTCCCAAGACTTTTGAAACACCCTGTATATATATATCCACACACACATATATATATATATATCCACACATATATATCCACACACATATATATATATATATATATATCCACACATATATATATATATATATATATATCCACACATATATATATATCCACACATATATATCCACACACATATATATATATATATATATATATATCCACACATATATATATATATATATATCCACACATATATATATCCACACACATATATATCCACACACATATATATATATATATATATCCACACACATATATATCCACACACACATATATATATATATATATATATCCACACACATATATATATATATATATATATCCACACACATATATATATATATATATATATATATATATATATCCACACACATATATATATATATATATATATATATCCACACACATATATATATATATATATATATATATCCACACACATATATATATATATATATATATATATATATCCACACACATATATATATATATATATATATATATATATCCACACACATATATATATATATATATATATCCACACACATATATATCCACACACACATATATATATATATATATATATATCCACACACATATATATCCACACACACATATATATATATATATATATATATCCACACACATATATATATATATATATATATATATATCCACACACATATATATCCACACACATATATATATATATATATATATATATCCACACATATATATATATATATATATCCACACATATATATATCCACACACATATATATATATATATATATATATATATCCACACATATATATATCCACACACACATATATATATATATATATATATATCCACACATATATATATCCACACACACATATATATATATATATATATATATCCACACATATATATATCCACACACATATATATATATATATATATATCCACACATATATATATCCACACACATATATATATATATCCACACATATATATATCCACACACATATATATATATATATATATATATCCACACATATATATATATATATATATATATATATCCACACATATGTGTGGATATATATACATATGTGTGGATATATATACATATATATATGTGTGTGGATATATATATATATATATATATATATATATCCACACACATATATATATGTATATATATATATTGAAAGATAGAGAGAGATAGGATGCGGAATAAGAGAGAGAGTGAGGAAGAAGAGAGAGAGAGAGAGAGAGAGAGACAGAAGAGAGAGAGAGAGAAAGAGGAAGAAGAGAAAGAGAGTGATGAAAAGGAGAGAGAGTGAGAGAGAGTGAGGAAGAGAGAGTGAGGAAGAGAGAGTGAGGAAGAGAGAGTGAGGAAGAGAGAGTGAGGAAGAGTGAGAGATAGTGAGGAAGAAGAGAGAGAGAGAGAGAGAGAGAGAGAGAGACGTACCCCTATGGAGACGGTAAATGTTTCCAGAAAATGTTGCATTGTATATCACAACAATATATTGTGTAACATTGTAAATAAATGTTTAAAATATCGTATAAAAATCTATGTATTTTGTTTTGAAACTTAAAATTTCGTGTAAAAATCTGTTGATATACTTTTGAAATCACGGTAAGTAAAAATGTTTCAAATATCGTATAAAAATCTATTTAAAATTTCGTGTAAAAATCTGTTGATATACTTTTGAAATCACGGTAAGTAACAATGTTTCAAATATCGTATAAAAATCTATTTGTTTGGTTATGTTTAAAATATCGTATAAAAATCTATTTATTTTGTTAAATAATGGTGTAAAAATAATTAAATAATGGTGTAACAATAATGTTTAAAATATATTGTGTCCAAAAATCAAAAAAAAAAATCAAAACGTAAACAAGCATTCAATTCATATATGGGCACTCCAAATATGGCGTGGGCGTGGCCTAACGAGCTCAACAATTTCCTCGATAATTTACGACGTCAAACTGAAAGATCGCCAACAAGTTTCCCTGATTGAATAAATAAAAAAAAGTTGATGAAAGTCAAAAAGCTAAGATGGAATACGTCTTACGTGTGACGTCAGATAACTGATTGGATGAAATATAAATCGAAAACGAAACTGGAGTTTTCCGCGAAATCTTCTATATTGAAAAAAGTTAAACCGTTCTTTAAAGTTCATGTTGATATTTAGAATCTTTTTTATTTTTAAATATGATTTCCTAAAATTATTTGATTGCTGATTTCAATAAATATTTCATTAGTAGAAGATTAAAAAAAAAATTCAATGCGCATTTCTCAAGGTTGCGTACAGGCGAAGAATTCCACACGGACATAGGAGATTTTGTCTATTTTTTTGTGTAATTGTTTTTTTATTTTTAATAATTAGATGTTAATCGAAATATGCGAGATATTTCAACCGTCCCTACGCTACAATTGAAATGAAATAACGCAATTAAATCCCTTTTTAAAAATCATTTAAACTGCCCCCCCCCCTCCCTTTTTATTCTTTGGTGAAGATTATGATTGGAGACAGCGTCGTTTTAGGGTTAACGCCCTCCTCCTCCCGCGCGAGACTACCCGCTAAATAAATACGGATTATTTGCGCTTTACACTTTTAGAAAACCTGAATTAAAAAAGGACATTTTAAAATCTTTTACACCGGCTATAAAGTCAGCTTCTACTTTCAAAATATGAGTTAAAAATAAAATAAAAGTTTTAATTTCCTTTGTGATAATTGTCTTTGAGAGGTTAGTCGACAATAATGCATTTTTTTTTTGGCGAATGGGCTTAACAGGTAGGAATGCTGGCTTCCGGTGGAAAAGGCTTGAAGAAAGTGTCTACGGATGCCTGTAAGTGATATAACAATTTTTTTTATTCATATTAATTTCAGACTTTTCCTTTTTGTCATATTAATTTGAGACTTTTCTTTCATCATAATCTAATAATTAACATAATACAGACTATTTGCAAAATAATTTATTTGTTTTTATTTGATTGTTTTCAAAACATTTTTTTTGTAATAATAGTGAAAACATTTTTTCTTGGAAATGGAGTAACTTCCAGAATCACACTTTTTTCTTAGAAATGGAAATGCCCTAACCGTAAACCAGGACCCTAATCCCTAACCCAAACCCTCCCCAAAAACATTATTTTCATTAAATATATAAAAAAAAACATTAGAATAAAAAAAATCACATTCCGTTGCTCAAAAACATTATTTCTTGAAAAATAAAGATTATTCGGTATTTTTTTACTATCCATTCCCAGCGCAGTTTACCACTTAAAAAAGTTCAAATCCTACTTTTTTTGTGCAAATACATTTAAACAGCCCAAAAAAACATCCGCAAAGAAGGAATTAAAAAAAAAATTAAATATTTAAGATTTTAGCGTGGGGGATCACTTTCCTTTATAAATTTAACGTAAAATGAGCACCCATTTCCTGGCCACTTAACATTAAACGAGACATGTAACCGACTTGAGTTTCTAATTCGAGACTGGAGATTTTCCTAGTTAGCTATTCCATTTGTTTTTATTTTTACGGGTTTTCATTAGACATGAAAAAAAATAAAATTCCGGGCACGGATTTTTACAGCAAAAACATGGCGTCGACAGTCTTGTTTTGTTAGCCTCGTTTCGAGTTCTCGTTGTCAAGTGTGTGTGTGTGTTTTTTTTACCGGGACTCATAATCAAAGCGACGTTTGTTTTTTTTTTACGATCAGGGCTGGGGTTAGAGTTAGGGTTAGAGTTGGGGTTAGGGCTGGGGTTAGGGCTGGAGTTGGGGTTAGGGCTGGAGTTGGGGTTAGGGCTGGAGTTGGGGTTAGGGCTGGAGTTGGGGTTAGGGCTGGAGTTGGGGTTAGGGCTGGAGTTGGGGTTAGGGCTGGAGTTAGGGTGGGTTTTTTTTATTAAATAAACACGTAGAAATTTAGTCAATTTGGGGTGAGGGGTATTTATTTATTTAATAAAAACATGTAGAAATTTAGCCAATTTAGTTTTCTGGGTTTTTAGGGGGGGGGGGAGAACTTAAGTCAAAGTTTGCCCACCCCCCCTCCAAAAACACGAAAATCGCTAAATTTTTACGTGTCTTTATTAAAAACTCAAGTCGGTTACATGTCTCGTTTGACGCTAACTGGCCAGAAAATGGGTGCTCATTTTACGTTACATTTATAAAGGAAAGTAAACCCCCATTCTAAAATATTTAATTTTTTTTTTAATTTTCTGGCCAGTTAGCGTCATATGAGACATGTAATCAACTTGAGTTTTTAATAAAAACACGTAAAAATTTAGCAGTTTTCGTGTATGTTTTGGAGGGGGGTGGGCAAACTTTGACTTGATTCCCCCCCCCCCCCTAAAAACCCAGAAAACTAAATTGGCTAAATTTCTACGTGTTTTTATTAAATAAATAAATACCCCCACCCCAAATAGGCTAAATTTCTACGTGTTTATTTAATTAAAAAACCCACCCTAACTCCAGCCCTAACCCCAACTCCAGCCCTAACCCCAACTCCAGCCCTAACCCCAACTCCAGCCCTAACCCCAGCCCTAACCCCAACTCTAACCCTAACTCTAACCCCAGCCCTGATCGTAAAAAAAAAACAAACGTCGCTTTGATTATGAGTCCCGGTAAAAAAAACACACACACACACTTGACAACGAGAACTCGAAACGAGGCTAACAAAACAAGACTGTCGACGCCATGTTTTTGCTGTAAAAATCCGTGCCCGGAATTTTATTTTTTTTCATGTCTAATGAAAACCCGTAAAAATAAAAACAAATGGAATAGCTAACTAGGAAAATCTCCAGTCTCGAATTAGAAACTCAAGTCGGTTACATGTCTCGTTTAATGTTAAGTGGCCAGGAAATGGGTGCTCATTTTACGTTAAATTTATAAAGGAAAGTGATCCCCACGCTAAAATCTTAAATATTTAATTTTTTTTTTAATTCCTTCTTTGCGGATGTTTTTTTGGGCTGTTTAAATGTATTTGCACAAAAAAAGTCGGATTTGAACTTTTTTAAGTGGTAAACTGCGCTGGGAATGGATAGTAAAAAAATACCGAAATTAATATGAAAAAAAGAGGTCTGAAATTAATATGAATAAAACAAATTGTTGTATCACTTTCAGGTATCCGTAGACACTTTCTTCAACCCTTTTCCACCGGAAGCCAGCGTTCCTACCTGTTATGCGCATTTGCCTTTTTTTTGTAAAAAAAAAAGAATGAAATAGCCAAAAATAATATTTTACATGTATGATAGAGGATCAGTTTCGCATATATTTAACGTAAAATGATACACTATTTCCGATTATTCCTGCGTTTTAGTGCATTAGCTTAATTTGTTTTCATATACGAGGTAAATTGTGTGTTTTTTCGGACTTAAGGTTCGTGGTAAAAAAAAAAATTGTTAACTATGAATTTAGAATGGCCATGAAAGAGGGGGGGGTCATTTTACGTTCAATTAATATACGAAAAAGATGCCCTACTTTAAATTCTAAAATAATTACCTTGTTCTTCCCCCTAATTTATACAGGGTGTTTATACGTAAGCGACTTTTGAAAAGTGTTGTTTTTTTTGGTAGGCCCCCCCCCTCCCCACCAAAAAAACAACACTTTTTAAAAGTCGCTTACGTATAAACACCCTGTATAAATTAGGGGGAAGAACACCAACAGCACAAACTTTTATTGTAACGATTAATTTGGAAATTTTTTAGAAGATTTTAATTACAGTAAAATCTTATGAAAAAATTCATTGTCTTTTGATTTTTTTTAAATTGAAGAATTACTGAAAAATAGTAAAAAAATAAAGTTGCTGAAAAACATATGACGTCAGATAACGTATAAGCAATTTGATTGGATGAGATATGAATAAAAAACGAAACTGGGGTTTTCCGCGAAATCTTTCATTGGGGGGCGAATTAAAACTTATCCATTTGTAGTTGCGAAAATACAGAGGAGAGAGAGAGAGAGTAAAATATAGAGAGATGGGAAGATACAGAGTTTGCAAGCTGAGTTTCAGTTAAAAATGAAACGCTAAAATAACACGTTTTAATATGGCATACTTGTTGTCACCGTGCACACTTTGCGTGTTGATGGTGGCAGGAAGGATAAATAACGTCAATAAAGAGGGGAATAGTGAGATAAATGGAGTGATGTAAATAATTAAATCAGAAAGAGGGCGAGAGAGAAGGGAAGAAGAAATAGAGAGAGGAGGAAAGAGAGAGGGTATATTATGACATCACAATGTATTCAAACTTCGTTGTCGTTTTATAATGATGATGATCAATCAAAGTAAACATAAGGAAATTATAGATTTAATAATAATATATATGACAAATACAGAACCATGAATCTTTTTACCCACGAGTGATTAACAGATAAGCGAATTGCGAGCGGAGATAGCGGGGTATTGAGGTCAGTATGCGTGCACATAAAAATAAAAATGCCGATTCTTACGATTAAAACGTTTAGAAAAAACTGATTAGCGAAAAGTAAATTAAAAAAGATCTTGGCACATGTTCGTCTTTTCCCACAGTCCGTTTTTCACAACTTGTTACTGACCAGTTTTTTCTTTCTTTTTTCGGTGTACACTTACCTATAAGGCTACTAGAGAATTCCGGGGTTTTTGGAAAAATTTTTCAAACATTTTACATTTTAAGAGGGGGATCAGTTTCCTCTTTTTGACCATCTTAATTTTTTTTAAAATTATTTTCGTTGTACAATTACCTATCATGTCAATAGAGAATTCCGGGTTTTTTGGAAAGAAATTTTTAAAAATTGAGATTTTAAGACGGGGGATCAGTCTTGTTCGTCTTTTACCATAGTCCGTTTTTCACAACTTTTTACGTCTTAAGATCTCAAGTTTTTAAAATTTCTTTCCAAAAATCCCGGAATTCTCTCGCGACATTATAGGTATGTTAACAGAAGAATAATTTTAAAAATTTGGGTTAGTCAAAAAGAGGGGGATCAGTCTACGTTGAATTTACATTGAAAACTGATCCCCCGTCTTAAAATCTCAATTTAAAAAAATTTCTTTCCAAAAAAACCGGAATTCTCTATTGACATGATAGGTAATTGTACACCGAAAAAGATTTTTTTTTAAATTGAGATGGTCAAAAACAGGGGTATCAGTCTACGCTGAATTAACATTGGAAACTGATCCCCCTCCTAAAATGTAAAATATTTGAAAAAAATTTCCAAATCCCCGGGATTCTCTAGCAGTCAGATAGGTAAGTGTACACCGAAAAAAGAAAAAAAAACTGGTCAGTAAAAAGTTGTGAAAAACGAACTGTGGGAAAAGACGAACATGTGCCAAGATCTTTTACACCGGCTATAAAGTCAGTGTCCATTTTTGATATAATGGTGAAAAATATTTTCTTTGCATAATCTTCCTTCAGAAGTGGTAGTCGACAATAATTCGAATCGTTTAAAAAAACAATGTAAAAAAAATAGCCACAGAAACGAACTGACCTCAATTTCTAACATCCATCTATTCTTTAAAAATAAATAAAAAAGATTTAAAAAATTACGACAAACTGAATTCTAAGGGTAATGTGATAAGTAAAATAAGATTTTACTTACAGTTTATCGCCTTTAGTAGATTTTTTGAACTTCAAGAAACATGGAGTTGAATAACTGAATAAGTTGATAAAAGTCCAGAAAGTTAAAAGTACATGTGTCACGTGTGACGCCAGATAACTTAGAAGCAATTTGATTGGATTAGATATAAATAGAAAACGAAACTGGAGTTTTCCGCGAAATCTTTTTTATTGTAAATAAATGATAGGCGTTAAATAGATAAGTTATTTCAACCGTCCCCATGCTACAATTGAAGTGAATATGTTGCTTTGAATAAATTCCGAAATTAAATAACTTCTTAAAATCATTTACAATGTCATTCTTATTTTTATTCTTTGGTAGAAATTATGATTAGAGGCAGCTTCGTTTTATGGTAACGCCCCTCGAGCGAGGTCACCCATCAGTGATGGGCCATCACCAACAAAAGTACGACTTAACCTGTATAGCACAAATTTGAAAATCTTTTACACCGGCTATAAAGTCAGTGTCCACTTTCAAATAAATATATAATAATGAAAAATAAAAGATTTTTGTTTCTTTTTTGATAATTGTCTTCGTGTCGACAATAATCGTTTTTTTTTTTTGTAAAACGTAACGGCCTCAATTTCGAACATCCGTCGATTCTTTCTTTCGAAATAGAAAGAGAGGCAAAAAATAAATAGATAATGATTTGATTCTATTTGGAAAAAATAAAGGTTTTATTGTAGACTAGCGGGGCTACCCGGCGTTGCTCGGGGTCATAAAAACATATATTTGAAGAAAGATCGTGTGTGTAACATCTTTATATTCAAACTTCTATGTCCGCCCCCTCTCTCTATAGCCGTCTCTTTATCTGCTACCTTTCTCTTCCCTGGTCGCCCCATTTCGCTGCTACTTTCTAATTTTGTCTTTTGCAAAAGCTGTTTCTTCCCCACCATTTCTCCTATTGCCCAGGGTAATAGTATGACATATTTCTATAAAAAGTAACACCTCTATCTGCACCTTCTATATAGGTACTTATCTCCACCCCGGTGTTCATAATATATACGTATCTATCATCACCCCGGTGCGCATACTATATACGTACCTATCGCCGCCCCAGTGCACATACTATATACGTACCTATCGCCGCCCCGGTGCAGATACTATTTAAGTACCTATCGCCGCCCCGTTGCGAATGCTAAATAGTACCTATCGTTGCCCCGGTGTGAATGCTAAATACATACCTATTGCGCCCCGGTGTGCATGCTACATAAGTACCTATCGCTGCCCTAGTGCGAATACTAAAGACATACCAATTGCGCCCCGGTGTGCATGCTACATAAGTACCTATCGCTGCCCTAGTGCGAATAATTAATATGTACATATTGCCGCTTTGGTGTGAATGCTAAATACATACCTATCGCCGGCCCAGTGTGAATTCTAAATACGTACCTATAGCCGCCCTGGTGCGAATGCTAAATACGTACTTATAGCCGCCCCGGTGCGAATGCTAAATACGTACCTATCACCACCACGGTGCGAATGCGAAATACATACCTTTCTCCGCCCCGGTGCGCATGCTATATATGTACTGACTGCCGCCGCACAGCGCATGCTATGTACGTACTTATTGCTGCCCATGAGTACATGCTATATACGTAGCTATCGCACCCCTGAATTCTGAATACGTACCTATCGCCGCCCTGGTGTGGAAGCTAAATACGTACATATCGCCGCCCCGGTGCGAATGCTAAATACATACCTATCGCCGCCCCAGTGTGAATTCTAAATACATACCTATCGCCGCCCAGGTGTGAATTCTAAATACGTACCTATCGCCGCCCCGGTGCGGAAGCTAAATACGTACATATCGCCACCCCGGTGCGAATGCTAAATACATACCTATCGCTGCCCTGGTGTGAATGCTAAATACATACCTATCGCCGCCCCGGTGTGAATGCAAAATACGTACCTATCGCCGCCCCGGTGTGAATTTTAAATATGTACCTTTCGCCGCCCCGGTGTGAATTTTAAATATGTACCTATCCCCGCCCCGGTGCGCTTGCTATATATGAACCGATCGCTGCCTCAGTGCGCATGCTAAATACATACCTATCACTGCCCCGGTGCGCATACTATATACGTACTTATTACCGCCCATGTGCACATGCTATATAAGTACCTATCACCACCGCTGAATGCTAAATAAGTACCTATCGCCGCCCCGGTGTGGAAGCTAAATACGTACATATTGCGGCCCCTAAATTTGGGCGGACTCCTAAAAAATTTGGCCTGACCCCTAACATTTTCCCCGACCCCTAAATCTCTCCAGCCCCTAATTTTTCACTCTCCACCAACCATGAGAAATATATTGACTTCAAAACAAAAAAAAACAAAAAAAATTGGCCTGACCCCTAAAAAGTTCGTCCTGACCCCTAAAATTTTCCCCGACTCCTAAATCTCTCCAGCCCCCTAATTTTTCACTCTCCCCCAACCATGAGAAATATTTATAGTTCAAAACCAAAAAAAAGAAAAAAATTTGGCCTGACCCCTAAAAAGTTCGTCGTGACCCCTAAAATTTTCACCGACCCCTAAATCTCTCAAGCCCCCTAATTTTTCACTCTCCCCCAATCATGAGAAATATTTTGAGTTCATAACCAAAAATAAGGAAAAAATTTGGCCTGACCACTAAAAAGTTCGTCCTGACCCCTAAACTTTTCCCCGACCCCTAAATCTCTCCAGCCCCCTAATTTTTCACTCTCCCCCAACCATGAGAAATATTTTCAGTTCAAAACAAAAAAAACAAAAAAATTTGGCCTGACCCCTAAAAAGTTCGTCCTGACCCCTAAAATTTTCTCCGACCTCTAAATCTCTCCAGCCCCCTAATTTTTCACTCTCCTCCAACCATGAAAAATATTTTGACTTCCAAACAAAAAAAAACAAAAAATTTGGCCTGACCGCTAAAAAGTTCGTCCTGACCCCTAAAATTTTCCCCGACCCCTAAATCTCTCCAGCCCCCTAATTTTTCACTCTCCCCCAACCCTGAGAAATATTTTGACTTCAAAAAAACAAAAACAAAAAAAAACAAAAAAATTTGGCCTGACCCCTAAAAAGTTCGTCCTGACCCCTAAAATTTTCCCCGACGCCTAAATCTCTCCAGCCCCCTAATTTTTCACTCTCCCCAAACCATGAGATATATTTTCACTTCAAAACAAAAAAAAACAAAAAAATTTGGCCTGACCTCTAAAATGTTCGTCCTGACCCCTAAAATTTTCTCCGACCTCTAAATCTCTCCAGCCCCCTAATTTTTCACTCTCCTCCAACCATGAAAAATATTTTGACTTCAAAACAAAAAAAAAAAAAAAAAATTTGGCCTGACCCCTAAAAAGTTCGTCCTGACCCCTAAAATTTTCCCCGACCCCTAAATCTCTCCAGCCCCCTAATTTTTCACTCTCCCCCAACCCTGAGAAATATTTTGACTTCAAAAAAACAAAAACAAAAAGAAACAAAAAATTTGTCCTGACCCCTAAAAAGTTCGTCCTGACCCCTAAAATTTTCCCCGACCCCTAAATCTCTCCAGCCCCCTAATGTTTCACTCTCCCCCAACCCTGAGAAATATTTTGACTTCAAAACAAAAAAAAACAAAAAAATTAGGCCTGAGCCCTAAAAAGTGCGTCCTGACCCCTAAAACTTTCCCCGACCCCTAAATCTCTCCAGCCCCCTAATTTTTCACTCTCCCCCAACCCTGAGAAATATTTTCAGTTCAAAACAAAAAAAAACAAAAAATTTGGCCTGACCCCTAAAAAGTTCGTCCTGACCCCTAAAATTTTCCCCGACCCCTAAATCTCTCCAGCCCCCTAATTTTTAACTCTCCTCCAACCCTAAGAAATATTTTGACTTCAAAACAAAAAAAAACAAAAAAATTTGGCCTGACCCCTAAAAAGTTCGTCCTGACCCCTAAAATTTTCCCCGACCCCTTAATCTCTCCAGCCCCCTAATTTTTAACTCTCCCCCAACCATGAGAAATATTTTGACTTAAAAACAAAAAAAAACAAAAAAATTTGCCCTGACCCCTAAAAAAGTTGTCCTGACCCCTAAAATTTAATTGTGTTTTTAAACGTGAGTTAACGCACTTCCTTAGCTATCCTCAAAAAAATAAATTTCATTAAAAAACATTAATTGGTTTATGAACTTGAGGTATTACGTAATTAAATTACAATATGACTCAGCAATTTCAAATTACTATAAAATATAATGAAAAATAACTGAAAAGCCCCCCCCCCCCCGATGAAATATTCCCCATGGACCCGTAAGGGCTGGGTTAATAGATTCGGGAATACTCTCATCATCTTACCTTGTGAATTTTACATAAGAATACACTTTTATATGTTATGTATATATTCTCTAACCTTGTTTTAAACACCATAATTGTGTTTTTAAACGTGAGTTAACGCACTTCCTTAGCTATCCTCTAAATAATAAATTTCATTACAAAACATTAATTGGTTTATGAACTTGAGGTATTACGTAATTAAATTACAATATTATATAGATACAGGTAAATGCACATTGGCCTTTATTATAGATACAAATAAATACACATTGGTCTTTATTATAGATACAAATAAATGCACATTGGTCTTTATTATAGATACAAATAAATGCACATTGGTCTTTATTATAGATGCAGATAAATGCACATTGGCCTTTATTATAGATACAGGTAAATGCACATTGGCCTTTATTATAGATACAAATAAATGCACATTGGTCTTTATTATAGATACAAATAAATGCACATTAGCCTTTATTATAGATACAAATAAATGCACATTGGCCTTTATTATAGATACAAAAAAATGCACATTGGTCTTTATTATAGATTTGCTTAATACCCCCCCCCCCCGAAAAGATTTGGCCTGAGGCGCTCACACCGGCGAATGCTGACACTCTCTCCTCGCAACAGATACTACACTATCTCCACCCTCTCAAAAAGGTGTGAGCGCCGGCGAATGCCGACACTCCCCCTCCCCAAATTTGGCCTGAGGGACTCACACCGGCTAATGCCGTCACCCCCCCCCCCAATTTGACATGAAAGGAGGAGGTAATGCCTATCATGATAACGGAAGGGAGGGGGGAGGAATATTAGCGTCTATTAAAAGGTTGTAGTGTTAGTGAATTTCTTCCCGCCACTTTGCATTATTTTTCAAATTATCTGCCACTCTCTGACGTCATGATATAACCGGACACAATTTAGAGCAAGGGATTATGGGACAGGTGCGGATGTGATTGAGCAACCCTTGTTTCACTACACACTCTTAACGTAGGATTCCTATGTTGTTATTGATGCATCCGGACAGAAGTTATTGGATGATCTGATACAACCGGACACAATTTAGGGCAAGACCGGGTACATCCGGCAAGGGATTATGGGATGTTTACAGTGACTCTGTGGTTTTATCGGATTAGTACATAAATACATTAGATTATTTCGAATTTACTATCGAATTTGACCTCCTAGAACTGCACAGGACAAACCCATAGACCGACGGAATGAAGCCCCGAAGGCCAAGACGATACCAATCTATGGGGTGCAGTATCCATCGAAACTACACTTTGATCTTAGCCAAAAGAAGTGAATTAATGTCATTTTCGGTAATGCGTATGAAAGCTATGTTGAATTAGAGAAAAACAGCCTAAGGGAGTCTAAAATTAATTCTTGATATTCAAAAGTTAGATAAGAATTTGTTAAATAGTATTATACAATGTTTGTTCAAAGAAAATCATAGTTATTGTTACTTATTAATTTAATAATGTCATTTGAACAGTCTCTAGTGGATAGATCGCTGTTCAGGTGTAGTTTGGTTATAAATACCCCAGTAAAACCTCAGAATTTTAATTTCGGATCTTTACTTGGTCTTTTGGCTAAGATCAAAGTGTAGTATCTGTTCTCGGCATTTTTGCCTTGAGATAAAGTGTATTATCTAGTCCTATCCGATAGGTGTCGATCTTACACTGACGAATCAAAAATCAGATTATCATTTTATTTTTGAATCCCTTTTCCTTTTGTTCACTTCCTCTCCCCTAAGGTACGGGCTGATAAGCGCCCACTGTCGAGATCTCTCTCTTACCTACTATTACTCGTTTCGTCTTAGCCGGTCACAACGACGAATGCCGACACTCCCCATCCCCCAAATTCGGCCTGAGGCGCTCACACCGGCGAAAATTCGGCCTGAGGCGCTCATAGCGCTCATACTGGCGAATGCCGACGCTCCTCCCAAAATTTCGCCTGAGGCGCTCATACTGGCGAATGCCGACACTTCGCGTGAATCGCCCCACCGGCGAATGCTGACACTCCTCCTCCTCCCCAAATTTCGCCTGAGGCGCTCATACCGCCGACTGCCGACATTCCCCCGCCCCAGGTTTGGCCTGAGACGCTCATACCGGCGAATGCCGACATCCCCCCTCCCCAGATTTGGCCTCGCCGAATGCCGACACCCCCCCTCCCCAGATTTGGCCTGACACTCCCCCATCCCCAAATTTCGCCTGAGCCGCGCTGCCGACATTCCCCCTCCCCAGATTTGGCCTGAGGCGCTCATACCTGCGAATGCCGACATTCCCCCTCGCTAAATTCGGCCTGAGGTGCCCCACCGCCGAATGCCGACACTCCTCCTCCCCAGATTTGGCCTGAGGCGCACCGAATGCCGACACTCCCGCTCGCCCCCAAATTCGGCCTGAGGCGCCCCACCGCCGACTGCTGACATTCCCCCTCCCCAGATTTGGCCTGAGGCGCCCCACCGTCAAATGCCGACCCTCCCTTCCACCGCCGAATGCCGATACCGCCCCCCCTCCCCCATGTAATGCATGGGATGAGTGCATCATGACAACGGAACCGATACGACCCTACCTCTACACTTCTCAAAAAAGGAGGAGATAATGCATGGGATGAGGGCATCATGACAACGGAACCGATACTACCCTACCTCAACACTTCTCAAAAAAGGAGGAGGTAATACATGGGAATAGTGCATCATGACAACAGAACCGATACGACCCTACCTCAACACTTCTCAAATAAGGAGGAGATAATGCATGGGATGAGGGCATCATGACAACGGAACCGATACGACCATACCTTAACACTTCTCCAAAAAGGAGGAGATAATGCATGGGATGAGGGCATCATGGCAACGGAACCGATACGACCCTACCTCAACACTTCTCAAAAAAGGAGGAGATAATGCATGGGATGAGGGCATCATGACAACGGAACCGATACGACCCTACCTCAACACTTCTCAAAAAAGGAGATAATGCATGGGATGAGGGCATCATGACAACGGAACCGATACTACCCTACCTCAACACTTCTCAAGAAAGGAGGAGGTAATGCTCACACCGGCGAATACCGTAACCCCCCCCCCCCCCCCAATTTGGCCTGAAAGGAGGAGGTAATTCCTATCATGATTACAGAACGGCCACAGGGAGGGAGGGGGGGGGGAATATTAGCGTCTATTAATAATGCAAATAAATGCACATAGGCGCTCACACCGGCGAATGCCGTCACCCCCCCCCCAATTTGGCATGAAAGGAGGAGGTAATGCCTATCATGATAACGGAAGGGAGTGGGAGGAATATTAGCGTCTATTAAAAGGTTGTAGTGTGAGTGAATTTATTCCCGCCACTTTGCATTATTTTTCAAATTATCTGCCACTCTCTGACGTCATGATGACCTGATATAACCGGACACAATTTAGAGCAAGACCGGGTACATCCGGCAAGGGATTATGGGACAGGTGCGGATGTGATTGAGCAACCCTTGTTTCACTACACACTCTTAACGTAGGATTCCTATGTTGTTATTGATGCAACCAGACAGAAGTTAATGGATGATCTGATACAACCGGACACAATGTAGGGCAAGACCGGGTACATCCGGCAAGGGATTATGGGATGTTTACAGTGACTCGGCATTTTTATCGGATTAGTACATAAATACATTAGATTATTTCGAATTTACTACATATTAACGTTGAAATTTCGTGAAAAATACGAAAAAAACTGCTACCTTTTGTCGGAAAGTGGTCCGGTTGACTGTCAGCGAGTGAATCGTTTGTCGCGATTTTTAGATATTATGATTACGGGATATGTACGGTGCTAAAGATATCAACTTTTTGACATGTTGCCGCGTAGTTTTTGAGGAGATACTGGACATACAAACAAACAGACATACAGACAACTGCCCTTTATATAATAGACTAGCCCTACATCGACTCCCCTAATTAAGAACCGATCGATATAACTCGAGAGTTGTCTCAAATCGGAACCGCGTCTAGCTGTCCAAGCTCATACCCTATCACGGGGCTTTTCATTCCGGAACTTGTCGATAAGATCAAACTTATCGAGAAAGTCCCGAAATATTATAGCATCCCGATCAGTGTTAGTACCCCTAGGCCGATTACGATCTAAATCGGGATCCAGGACCGCGTTCCAGTCTCCCGCTAAAATGACCGTCCGAGTAGTATTCAAGAACTGCTCGATTTGCCGAAAAAAGGAACGAAGCTCAGAATGGCTATTGGGAGCATAAACCCCAACGAGTCGAAATGCTTTCCCCTTTATGGTAATATCCAAAACACATAGTCTCCCTTCCGGATCCATGTAGCAAGGGTCACACGACGCATCTAAAGTCTTGCTTACCAGCCAAGAAACCCCCCTTGCGGAAGAATTAAAGTACGCTGAATAAACGTGAAAACGCTTAGCCAACGCACCCAAATGGTCCCCTGAAATCAGGTGGGTCTCTTGCAAGCAACATACATTCACTCCGAGGCGCTGAAGGTCAGTAGCGACACGGAACTTGCGATCATTTGCTCTCAGGCCTCGCACATTTAGACTTGCTAGATAGAGAGCCATAAAGATGCCTTAGGGTTGAGTTTGGGAAACGAACATAAAAGAGGTCAGGATACCGACGGCTCTCCCAAATGACTGTGTACCAGTTTGGTCGTTAATTAGAGCATCATAGGAGATGCCGCCAATATCCTGAGGATACGTTAGTTTAGCTATCCTATACAGGGAAGGGTGAATTTAGATAGGTAGCCTTCAAAAACAATCGTTTCTCATCTCCATCAATTCGCTAGATTTGAATATGGCAAGAGGAAGGGCAAAATTGAAGGCCGAGTTCGCCTCCTCCAACATCTCCCATAGAGCCTTTGCTTCAGATCTTTTTCTGATGACAGTTACCACTCTTGTTGCGTTGGGGAAGTTTTCGGGGTCTTCGATAGATAAGCCACCAACCTCATCGAATTTTAATAGTCTGATGAGGTTGGTGCTACGCATATTCTTAACTGTGTCGATTTGGACATGGGTAACTTTACATATATCTCTTCCCGAGAGAAAAGTAGATTTTTTAAATCTCCTTTTCTCTAGGGAAGGACTCCTATGTCTTTTAGGAGTCGGAGGGGGCATGTCTTTCATGGGGGGAGGGGAGGGGGAGCTGGGCTCTATGGGAGACGCCGGAGAAGGTGCAGGGGAGGGATGCTTTGAGGGGGATGCAGGTGGGGAGCTTCTAGGGGTATTAGCAGGGGACACAAAAGGCGAAGGTCTGGGGGATTTTTTAGGGACTTTTTGGGGACTCATAGGGATTAATTTGTACGGTTTATCGATTATAGGTCCAGTTATCGGAGGGGGCATTGATTTGGGGGTCTGAGGATTAGGGTTTTTTTTAGGGGCAGAGTCAGGAGTGGGCTTAGGGTTATTATTTACTTTTTTCAGCAATTTTTTTGCTTTAACGTAAGAGTCTTTTCCGGGGTCATGTTTCAACATTTCCTTTTCCCTAATCTCCTCCAAAGTTAGACGTCCCGGGTTTTTTTTCCAAGTACAATGACCCATCCTTCCTTGTCAGTTACTTTATCCTCGCCTTTCTTAGCTGTCGGTAGAGCCGGGAATTCCTCGTCGGAATCTTCGCTTTCGGAGATTATTTGATGTCCAATAACCGGCGGTGCATCAATGTAAGCTCCTGCTCTCGATTTTTTATTTGAAGCAGAAGTTGTCTTAATTGTCGCTTCCTTTTTTTTGGGACAATCCACTGTTAAGTGTCCCACCTCTTCACAAAACCAACAAATAGGTCTGCGGCCTGTGAGTATTATTGGTAATTTGTCTTCTCCTATGAGTAGATAATAGGGTATTCCATCGTAAGACTTTTTGTCTACAAAGATTTCAAAATTCCATACTCCCAAGAACTCCTCATGAATGACGTCGCTGATTTCGCCAAATTTCAATAAATATGCGCCTATGTGCTCCCCCTTAACATGGAAGGGCACATTAAAAAAAGATACGGAAGAACGCCTTCTTCCCATGTACTCTGTTCTTAGTACATAATCCGGCGTTATTATTGGGGTTAAAGAAAGTTTGTTGCAGGTGTCTTCATCCTGGAAAAGGGTCGACCAAGTGTTAACACCCTTAGATTTAATGAGTCGTTGAGGTTTAAAGTCGACCGTGTTAAGTAGTTTGAGAATTAATTCCTGGGTGGCTCTGATAGATTTTTTACTTCTCTTATCCATAACAAAAAGCGTCACCGTTCTTTTTTGGATCTCCTCCAGTTTCAGCAAATCGACCAGCAATCCAGTCTCTGTGACCATGTGGGTAAATTTTTTGGCATCCTCCACGAATTGTCGTACATCAATATGAACTTCCGGTGGTTTAGACCACTCAGTACTTTCCGAATTCGGCGATTCAGTAGCCATCTAGTTTGTAAGCACTAGAGGCTAGAAAAGAGAAAAAAAAAGTGGGGAAAAAAAAAAAAAAAAAAAAGTGGGGAGAAAAAAAAAACTCCGTGATTCAAAAATAACGTAACAAAAGGTTCAACAATAACGAGAAAGTTCAAATATTAACAAGTAACAAAATAACGGGAAGTCCAACAATAAGAAATAACACGTAACAAACGAATAATCCGGCGCAAAGTAAATGTGTAGACAGTTACAAGTTAAAATCACGAACGCATTTAGGTAACACACTCTAAGGCCAACCTAGGCTTGCCATTCATAGTGTAACGTTATTCGTATATGCAAATGAGTGGTTGCCACCACAACACATACCATACATGCACAATGCATATATACATATACCCATACATACATACACGCATATACACGTTTATACAGCAGACACATAGGTAAATAAATAAATATGCCCATTACCCACCTATACATACACAAGGAATGAATATAGAATGCAAATAAAATATGAATATAAAAATAAAATAAAAATTAAAATTGTTCACCAGTATAAACATACTTGGACAACTAAGATATCAGTCAAGTATCAACACCCGTACATACACATATATTTCGATCAAATCACGCATGCATAGATACATACACACACATATGCTCATAAACACATATCCATACCTACATACACCATACAATTATATACTTATACACCCTTACAGATACGCGTACACTTTCCTACCCATATGGCATAAAAATACATGAAATTACATAAAATAAGTATACATGTCTACAGACACTGTGCACACACATATGCGAGTGTACAGAACTACTCGCACGCATGTACACAAAACAGGACCGCATGTACACAAGCATCTATAATTCAGTAATTAAAACCATTTATTATATATATATATATATATATATATATATATATATATATATATATATATATATATATATAAAGAGTGAGAGACGCCTGATGAGGGTGAAACATTCTCACTTCTTGCTGATCAGTGTGCCAATGAGCTAGCCGAATGGGTCCAAAGCAGGCATATATATATACACATATGTGTATATATATATATATATGTATATACTGTTCATGTGTACAGTCTTTCTTGAAAGACACGTAGTACAACACTATGCCCATACTCAGATAAACCTACTTAATAAACACCTGCAATAGTTCAGCCTTAGTGATTGACGACCTTCTACACCACTGCTAGTCTACATTATCTTATGACCACATCAAACATGTATTTTTCGTACATAAAGTACATATTTTACTTACTTATACATGTGTTACTATGTTTGTTTTTGATAAATATATATATATATATATATATATATATATACATATATATATATATATATATATATATTTCTCTCTCTGTCTATATATATACATATATGTATATATGTCTATATATATACATATATGTGTATATATATTAGGGTAGGTCGATTTTACACTTTTTTTAAATACTAAAAAAAGGCACGTACCGAAAGTTGTATATAGACCTATTAAATACTCATGCAAAAAATTAGATCAAAAACTTCAGCGGTTTTTTGAGCGTTTGGTATCAAAGATCGTAGACAAGAATATACTGAAAATTCCTCGTTTTTGCAGGATTTGCTTGAATACTGGTGTGAAAACCAAATAATTTGTGCATTTAAAATCAGGGACTGTCCTTTTATTTTATAAAAAATTATATTAATTAAAGAAATCTTCAAATTGAAAATTTGCCCCCCCTCATTTTCAGTATCTGCTTTTGTAAACTACCTTTTAACGTTATGAATTAAACAGTAATATTTGAATACCTAAACAAATGAGTTTTATCTGTTATAAGTGAAAATATAACAAGCAAAGAAATAAGGAAAAACCTAACACTATTTTAATGGAGCTTAATCTTGAGAGTCAAATTGCTCCATATAAGACCCCTTAGACAAAAATGCTGGTCTCAATTTCTGACTCAAAACTTTGGCTGTAATGTGTTGATGCCTTGCTTCAAAACCATATACAGTTTGTGAAGCTTCTGTTATAAACTTAACTGCCTGTTCCACGCCCTGAGAATGCCAAAAATGCAGCATAATTTTAAATCTATTAATTGTGTCCAATGTATGGCATAAAAATTAATAGGTGGTATTCTTTTTAATCTTTTTCTGGATAACTCCTCACTCCTGAAAGAACAAATTAATTAATTGAATTATTAAAAAATTCCAATCTGTACTGCTTTAATAATTATGGTGAAATTAGATAAAATCTTTAAAAATCATTCTATAAATTGGAATAAATAATTGAGTCAGAGATATATGAATAAATATTACTTACCTAATGGCCAAAATTCTTTTTAAAGCTTCTTCTCTTACTTCAATCTCCTCAGATTTAACCATGGAATATAGAAAGTTTTCAGGCAGTAAACAAAATGTATAACCTTGTATATTTCTAAATGTGATATCTTGGATTTCCTGAGGCTGCTCCTTAATCCTCTGGATCATATTAAAAATGTGCACTTACTGATTGTGGAATTTACTATTTCTTTTCATTTCAAACCAAGACGTGACGTACACATTTACAATAACATTTACTACATAGTGTAGTTTTGTAGTGTGCCTTTGTGGGTATGCACCACGAGTCCATAAACACATGAGCCTGATGGCCAAAGTTAACCATCTTGCTTGGTTTAAAGGACCAATTTTTCAGGAGGTATATCTAGAGTCAACCTTACCTCTAGAAATACCTACTGTGTATTCATAAAGGAGTCTTTGGTCAGAACTAAGATCATGTATTTCATCAATTTTAAAAATTGACTCTAGAGGATTGCTAATAGTGGAAAATGATATTTGGGGTAAATCATGGCAATCATTTGAGCATAATTTCCCCAGAGGGCCACTGAATGTTGTAGGACCCTTTGCGCAACCATCTATGTTTTTAAAAAGGGATCTGAAAGGTAGTTCATTATGATGCAAAGAGCAACCAATTGTGTGAAGATTTTTAAAAAGTTTTTTTTCTAAAATTGCAACCATTCTACCTTTGCAAGCTGTGTTGGTATTAGTGTTGTCAACAAGTATAGCCTTGATACTGTTCTCACTGTGGAATTCATGCAAAACATCCACCACTTGATCTGCATGAACATCACCTGTTGCACCACTATTAAGAAGAACTCTGTGTCAGATATTTACTTTCACATAGTGTTTCTTTTGTAAAAGTTAAATGGTGTTCTGGTCCCTTTGTTTTTTTCATAATTCTCTGTCTATTTTCATCCACAATTTCCTTATACATCAATGTGTCCTCATCCATTCTCCCATCAACTCCAATACATATAATATTTTAGGTGGGGTAAAAACCCCTGGCTCAAATAGTTTTATTGGTCTACCTCCAACAAGGTAAGATGTGACACAAGGTCATGAAAGTGGGATTAGATAAGCCTGCGCTATAGAGGTGAGCACTCTGACCATTAAAAAATTGACTGGGAAGCCCCGTCGGCATTCCCCTGTAGGGCCGTCTCAGACAGTTAGCAATAAACTTACTCCTCCCCGAAGAGGGACGGCAAAGCCTGGGAGGGTGCACCTCCTAGAATTGCACAGGACGGACAAGCCCCAATAGACGGGCGTAAATCCAGACCCAAAGGCCCGGACGATACCGATTTATTTGGTGGGGTAAAAACTCCTGGCTGAACTAGATTGTATTTATCTACCTCCAACAAGGTAAGATTGACACAAGGTCAGGAAAGTGGGATGAGAAAGCCAGTGCTCGAGAGGTGAGCACTCTGGCAATTTAAAAATTGCCTGGGCAGCTCCGTCGGCATTCTTTGGTAGGGCCGCCTCAGACAGTAAGCAATAAACTTACTCCTCCCCAAAGAGGGAAGGCAAAACCTGGGAGGTGCACCTCCTAGAACTGCACAGGACGGACAAGCCCCAATAGACGGGCGTGAATCCAGACCCAAAGACCCGGACGATACCGGTTTATTTGGTGGGGTAAAACACCCTGGCTGAACTAGTTTTTGTTTATCTAACTTCCATAAGGTAAGGTGTGACAAAAGGTCGGGAAAGTGGGATTAGATAAGCCAGCGCTCGACAATTCAATATATATTTGTGATAACAGAATCAACACGTGAATTCAAATTCGCTCGTTGAATTTTCAACCGGTGAATACCATAAAAAATATCCAATAAATAAATCGTCTATGTAAATAAATAATTATTTATATATAAAATTAAATATTATAGTGTTTTATTCCTTTTTAATTTGAATATGTACATTTAATTTCTTAAGAAAAGGAATAATAAACTTTAAAATATTTATTATTAAGTAATGTATTACTTTTTTATGTTAAAACCCGGCTTTAATTTAAGGCGACACTTCTGCCGGTGAAATCTATGCTGTGAGAAAAAATCTCGATTTATTTGATCTTAAAGTTGAAATGCTCAAATAAATACAAAGTTTTGAAGAAAAATATTTCTTGTGGAAACTTTTGACATTATTTGGCAACTTTCTTCGAGTGCGATAATTTACAGTTTCAAAATCGACCTCCCCTAATATATATATATACCATTCTCTCTATATATATATGTATGTATATATATATATATATATATATATATATATATATATATATATATATATATATATATATATATATATATATACTATTATATATATATATATACTCTTATATATATATATATATATATATATATATATATATATATATATATATATATATATATATATATATATATATATATATATATATATATATATTATTTTTGTTTTATACTTTTTTAAGTATATTAACTTTAAGGGACTTCAGTTCATTTTTAAATTTTTTTATTAAGTCATGTTTTTAGTATTTTTTTAAAAAATGTTTTGATTTATAAATATTGTTTGATGATTTTATTGCTTATAACAACATTTATTAATAGTATTATTACTATTGTTATTATTATTCATATATAGTGTGTCAATAAATATCTCTCTCTACCTCTCTATCTCTCTCGCTCTCTCTCTCCATATATATATATATATATATATATATTGGTTAATACATCCATTAAATTAATATGTACCTATCTTTCTATTTAAATAACTTTACCTATATAATGTGTATCATATAATAACTTTTGGCACATATATTCAAGTCATGGCCGCTCTGTTAAACTATTTTGTATGCATATATTTATATTTTTATTCATTTAAATGCCTATATATCTATTTATATACATTTGTATATCATTTTATAACTTCAATACTATTTCATTATTACTAATATTAATATAATCATCATTTTTATTATAAATATTATTATTATTGTTTTCAACTTTTAGATTTGTTGGTTAGATATTTTTTTGAACATCAAATCAATTTCCTCTTAAATTTTACATTCAATCACATTCACCATTTCCGTACAGACAGACATATTGAGCATTAGAAAATAACCTCTCTCGTCATTCTGTTCCAGTTATTTATGGTTGCTTTTCGGCATGATTCCAAGCGTTCAAATTACAACGAAAACACGTTGATTCTATACATTTCTATAGGCAAACTAATTCGCATTTTACACCTTAGTATTTACTAGCGGGGCTACCCGGCGTTGCTCGGGGTCATAAAAACATATATTTGAAGAAAGATCGTGTGTGTAACATCTTTATATTCAAACTTCTATGTCCGCCCCCTCTCTCTATAGCCGTCTCTTTATCTGCTACCTTTCTCTTTCCTGGTCGCCCCATTTCGCCGCTACTTTCTAATTTTGCCTTTTGCAAAAGCTGTTTCTTCCCCACCATTTCTCCTATTGCCCAGGGTAATAGTATGACATATTTCTATAAAAAGTAACACCTCTATCTGCGCCTTCTATATAGGTACTTATCTCCACCCCGGTGTTAATACTATATACGTATCTATCATCACCCCGGTGCGCATACTATATACGTACCTATCGCCGCCCCAGTGCACATACTATATACGTACCTATCGCCGCCCCGGTGCAGATACTATTTAAGTACCTATCGCCGCCCCGTTGCGAATGCTAAATAGTACCTATCGTTGCCCCGGTGTGAATGCTAAATACATACCTATTGCGCCCCGGTGTGCATGCTACATAAGTACCTATCGCTGCCCTAGTGCGAATACTAAAGACATACCAATTGCGCTCCGGTGTGCATGCTACATAAGTACCTATCACTGCCCTAGTGCGAATAATTAATATGTACATATTGCCGCTTTGGTGTGAATGCTAAATACGTAACTATCGCCGGCCCTATGCGAATGCTAAATACGTACCTATAGCCGCCCTGGTGCGAATGCTAAATACGTACCTATAGCCGCCCCAGTGCGAATGCTAAATACGTACCTATCACCACTACGGTGCGAATGCAAAATACATACCTTTCGCCGCCCCGGTACGCATGCAATGTATGTACTGATCGCCGCCGAAGAGCGCATGCTATGTACGTACTTATTGCTGCCCGTGTGTACATGCTATATACGTAGCTATCGTCACCCCTGAATTCTGAATACGTACCTATCGCCGCATTGGTGTGGAAGCTAAATACGTACATATCGCCGCCCCGGTGCGAATGCTAAATACATACCTATCGCCGCCCCGGTGTGAATTCAAAATACGTATCTATTGCCGCCCCGGTGTGAATTCTAAATACGTACCTATCGCCGCCCCGGTGCGGAAGCTAAATAAGTACATATCGCTGCCCCGGTGCGAATGCTAAATACATACCTATCGCTGCCCCGGTGTGAATGCTAAATACATACCTATCGCCGCCCCGGTGTGAATGCTAAATACGTACCTATCGCCGCCCCGGTGTGAATTTTAAATATGTACCTTTCGCCGCCCGGTGTGAATTTTAAATATGTACCTTTCGCCGCCCCTGTGCGCATGCTATATATGTACCTATCGCCGCCCCGGTGCGCGTGCTATATATGAACCGATCGCTTCGTCAGTGCGCATGCTAAATAATACCTATCACTGCCCCGGTGTGCATACTATATACGTACTTATTACCACCCATGTGCACATGCTATATAAGTACCTATCACTACTGCTGAATGCTAAATAAGTACCTATCGCCGCCCCGGTGTGGAAGCTAAATACAGACATATCGCCGCCCCTAAATTTGGGCAGACCCTAAAAAATTTGGCCTGACCCCTAAAATTTTCCCCGTCCCCTAAATCTCTCCAGCCTCTAATTTTTCACTCTCCCCCAACCATGAGAAATATTTTGACTTCAAAACAAAAAAAAAACAAAAAAATTTGGCCTGACCCCTACAAAGTTCGTCCTGACCCCTAAAATTTTCCCGACCCTAAATGTCTCCAGCCCCCTAATTTTTCACTCTCCCGCAACAATGAGAAATATTTTGACTTCAAGACAAAAATAAACAAAAAAATTTGGCCTGACCCCTAAAAAGTTCGTCCTGACCCCTAAAATTTTCCCCGACCCCTAAATCTCTCCAGCCCTTTAATTGTTCACTCTCCCCCAACCCTGAGAAATATTTTGAGTTCAAAACCAAAAAAAAACAAAAAGATTTGGCCTGAACCCTAAAAAGTTCGTCCTGACCCCTAACATTTTCTCCGACCCCTGAATCTCTCCAGCCACCTAATTTTTCACTCTCCCCCAACCATGAGAAATATTTTGACTTCAAAACAAAAAAAAACAAAAAAATTTGGCCTGACCCCTAAAAAGTTCGTGCTGACCCCTAAAATTTTCCCCGACCCCTCAATCTCTCCAGCCCCCTAATTGTTCACTCTCCCCCAACCCTGAGAAATATTTTGAGTTCAAAACCAAAAAAAACAAAAAAATTTGGCCTGACCCCTAAAAAGTTCCGCCTGACCCCTAAAATTTTCCCCGACCCCTAAATCTCTCCAGCCCCTTAATTTTTCACTCTCCCCCAACCATGAGATATATTTTGACTTCAAAACACAAAAAAACAAAAAAAAAGAAAAATTTGGCCTGACCCCTAAAAAGTGCGTCCTGACCCCTAAAATTTTCCCCGACCCCTAAATCTCTCCAGCCCCCTAATTTTTCACTCTCCTCCAACCATGAAAAATATTTTGACTTCAAAACAAAAAAAAACAAAAAAATTTGGCCTGACCCCTAAAAAGTTCGTCCTGACCCCTAAAATTTTCCCCGACCCCTAAATCTCTCCAGCCCCCTAATTTTTCACTCTCCCCCGAACCCTGAGAAATATTTTGACTTCAAAACAAAAAAAAACAAAAAAAAACAAAAAAATTTGGCCTGACCCCTAAAAAGTTCGTCCTGACCCCTAAAATTTTCCCCGACCCCTAAATCTCTCCAGCCCCCTAATTTTTCACTCTCCCGCAACCATGAGATATATTTTGACTTCAAAACAAAAAAAAACAAAAAAATTTGACCTGACCCCTAAAAAGTCTGTCCTGACCCCTAAAATTTTCCCCGACCCTTAAATCTCTCCAGCCCCCTAATTTTTCACTCTCCTCCAACCATGAAAAATATTTTGACTTCAAAACAAAAAAAAACAAAAAAATTTGGCCTGACCCCTAAAAAGTGCGTCCTGACCCCTAAAATTTTCCCCGACCCCTAAATCTCTCCAGCCCCCTAATTTTTCACTCTCCCCCAACCCTGAGAAATATTTTGACTTCAAAACAAAAAAAAACAAAAAAATTTGACCTGACCCCTAAAAAGTCTGTCCTGACCCCTAAAATTTTCCCCGACCCCTAAATCTCTCCAGCCCCCTAATTTTTCACTCTCCCCCAACCATGAGATATATTTTGACTTCAAAACAAAAAATAAGAAAAAAATTTGGCCTGAACCCTAAAAAGTTCGTCCTGACCCCTAAAATTTTCCCCGACCCCTAAATCTCTCCAGCCCCCTTATTTTTCACTCTCCCCCAACCATGAGAAATATTTTGACTTCAAAACAAAAAAACACAAAAAAAAACAAAAAATTTGACCTGACCCCTAAAAAGTTCGTCCTGACCCCTAAAATTTTCCCCGACCCCTAAATCTCTCTAGCCCCCTAATTTTTCACTCTCCCCCAACCATGAGTTATATTTTGACTTCAAAACTAAAAAAAAAACAAAAAAATTTGGCCTGACCCCTAAAAAGTTCGTCCTGACCCCTAAAATTTTCCCCGACCCCTAAATCTCTCCAGCCCCCTAATTTTTCACTCTCCCCCAACCATGAGAAATATTTTGACTTCAAAACAAAAAAAAACAAAAAAAAACAAAAATTTGGCCTGAACCCTAAAAAGTTCGTCCTGACCGCTAAAATTTTCCCCGACCCCTAAATCTCTCCAGCCCCCTAATTTTTCACTCTCCCGCAACCATGAGATATATTTTGACTTCAAAACAAAAAAAAAACAAAAAAATTTGGCCTGACCCCTAAAAAGTTCGTCCTTACCCCTAAAAATTTCCCCGACCCTTAAATCTCTCGAGCCCCCTCATTTTTCACTCTCCTCCAACCATGAAAAATATTTTGACTTCAAAACAAAAAAAAACAAAAAAATTTGGCCTGACCCCTAAAAAGTTCGTCCTGACCCCTAAAATTTTCCCCGACCCCTAAATCTCTCCAGCCCCCTAATTTTTCACTCTCCCCCAACCATGAGAAATATTTTGACTTCAAAACAAAAAAACACAAAAAAAAACAAAAAATTTGACCTGACCCCTAAAAAGTTCGTCCTGACCCCTAAAATTTTCCCCGACCCCTAAATCTCTCCAGCCCCCTAATTTTTCACTCTCCCCCAACCATGAGATATATTTTGACTTCAAAACTAAAAAAAAAACAAAAAAATTTGGCCTGACCCCTAAAAAGTTCGTCCTGACCCCTAAAATTTTCCCCGACCCCTAAATCTCTCCAGCCCCCTAATTTTTCACTCTCCTCCAACCATGAGAAATATTTTGACTTCAAAACAAAAAAAAACAAAAAAATTTGGCCTGACCCCTAAAAAGTTCGTCCTGACCCCTAAAATTTTCCCCGACCCCTAAATCTCTCCAGCCCCCTAATGTTTCACTCTCCCCCAACCCTGAGAAATATTTTGACTTCAAAACAAAAAAAAACAAAAAAAAAGAAAAAAAATTGGCCTGACCCCTAAAAATTTCGTCCTGACCCCTAAAATTTCCCCGACCCCTAAATCTCTGCAGCCCTCTAATTTTTCACTCTCCCCCAACCATGATATATTTTTTTACTTCAAAACAAAAAAAAACAAACAAATTTGGCCTGACCCCTAAAAAGTTCGTCCTGACCCCTAAAATTTTCCCCGACCCCTAAATCTCTCCAGCCCCCTAATTTTTCACTCTCCTCCAACCATGAAAAATATTTTGACTTCAAAACAAAAAAAAACAAAAAAATTTGGCCTAACCCCTAAAAAGTTCGTCCTGACCCCTAAAATTTTCCCCGACCCCTAAATCTCTCCAGCCCCCTATTTTTTAACTCTCCCCCAACCCTGAGAAATATTTTGACTTCAAACCAAAAATAACAAAAAAAAACAAAAAAATTTGGCCTGACCCCTAAAAAGTTCGTCTTGACCCCTAAAATTTTCCCCGACCCCTAAATCTCTCCAGCCCCCTAATTTTTCACTCTCCCGCAACCATGAGATATATTTTGACTTCAAAACAAAAAAAAACAAAAAAATTTGGCCAGACCCCTAAAAAGTCCGTCCTGACCCCTAAAATTTTCCCCGACCCTTAAATCTCTCCAGCCCCCTAATTTTTCACTCTCCTCCAACCATGAAAAATATTTTGACTTCAAAACAAAAAAAAACAAAAAAATTTGGCCTGACCCGTAAAAAGTTCGTCCTGACCCCTAAAATTTTCCCCGACCCCTAAATCTCTCCAGCCCCCTAATTTTTCACTCTCCCCCAACCCTGAGAAATATTTTGACTTCAAAACAAAAAAAAACAAAAAAATTTGACCTGACCCCTAAAAAGTCTGTCCTGACCCCTAAAATTTTCCCCGACCCCTAAATCTCTCCAGCCCCCTAATTTTTCACTCTCCCCCAACCATGAGATATATTTTGACTTCAAAACAAAAAATAAGAAAAAAATTTGGCCAGACCCCTAAAAAGTTCGTCCTGACCCCTAAAATTTTCCCCGACCCCTAAATCTCTCCAGCCCCCTAATTTTTCACTCTCCCCCAACCATGAGAAATATTTTGACTTCAAAACAAAAAAAAACAAAAAAAAACAAAAAATTTGACCTGACCCCTCAAAAGTTCGTCCTGACCCCTAAAATTTTCCCCGATCCCTAAATCTCTCCAGCCCCCTAATTTTTCACTCTCCCCCAACCATGAGATATATTTTGATTTCAAAACTAAAAAAAAAACAAAAAAATTTGGCCTGACCCCTAAAAAGTTCGTCCTGACCCCTAAAATTTTCCCCGACCCCTAAATCTCTCCAGCCCCCTAATTTTTCACTCTCCTCCAACCATGAGAAATATTTTGACTTCAAAACAAAAAAAAACAAAAAAATTTGGCCTGACCCCTAAAAAGTTCGTCCTGACCCCTAAAATTTTCCCCGACCCCTAAATCTCTCCAGCCCCCTAATTTTTCACTCTCCCCCAACCATGAGATATATTTTGACTTCAAAACAAAAAAAAACAAAAAAATTTGGCCGGACCCCTAAAAAATTTGGCCTCTCCAGCCCCCCCCCCAACTTTTTTTTTCAGTGTCCCACAACCCTGAGAATGATTTTAAGTTCAAAAAAAGAAAAAAAAAAATTTGACCGGACCCCTAAAAAATTTGGCATGACCCCTAAAAATAATCTCTTTATTATAGATACAAATAAATGCACATTGGCCTTTATTATAGATGCAAATAAATGCACATTGGTCTTTATTATAGATACAAATAAATGCACATTGGTCTTTATTATAGATGCAAATAAATGCACATTGGTCTTTATTATAGATGCAAATAAATGCACATTGGTCTTTATTATAGAAACAAATAAATGCACATTGGCCTTTATTATAGATGCAAATAAATGCACATTGGTCTTTATTATAGATACAAATAAATGCACATTGGTCTTTATTATAGATGCAAATAAATGCACATTGGCCTTTATTATAGATACAAATAAATGCACATTGGTCTTTATTATAGATACAAATAAATGCACATTGGTCTTTATTATAGATTTGCTTAATACCCCCCCCCCCCAAGAAAAAGTTTGGCCTGAGGCGCTCACACCGGCGAATGCCGTCACCCCCCCCCCAATTTGGCATGAAAGGAGGAGGTAATGCCTATCATGATAACGGAAGGGAGTGAGAGGAATATTAGCGTCTATTAAAAGGTTGTAGTGTGAGTGAATTTATTCCCGCCACTTTGCATTATTTTTCAAATTATCTGCCACTCTCTGACGTCATGATGACCTGATATAACCGGACACAATTTAGAGCAAGACCGGGTACATCCGGCAAGGGATTATGGGACAGGTGCGGATGTGATTGAGCAACCCTTGTTTCACTACACACTCTTAACGTAGGATTCCTATGTTGTTATTGATGCAACCGGACAGAAGTTATTGGATGATCTGATACAACCGGACACAATTTAGGGCAAGACCGGGTACATCCGGCAAGGGATTATGGGATGTTTACAATGACTCTGCATTTTTATCGGATTAGTACATAAATACATTAGATTATTTCGAATTTACTACATATTAACGTTGAAATTTCGTGAAAAGTACGAAAAAACTGCTACCTTTTGTCGGAAAGTGGTCCGGTTGACTGTCAGCGAGTGAATCGATTTTCGCGATTTTTAGATATTTTACATCCGGGATTTGTGCGGCCCTGTAGATGTCAACTTTTTGACATGTCGTCGGGTAGTTTTTGAGGAGATACTGGACATACAAACAAACATACAAACAGACAACTGCCCTTTATATAAGAGACTAGCGGGGCTACCCGGCGTTGCTCGGGGTCATAAAGACATAATTGAAGAAAAATCGCGTGTGTAACATCTTAATATTCAAACTTCTATTTCTCCCCCTCCTCTGTAGCCGTCTCTTCATCTTTCAACCTTCTCTTCCTTGGTCGCCCCATTTCACCGCTACTTTCTAATTTTGCCTTTTGCGAAAGCTGATTCTTCCTCACCATTTCTCCTACGTTGCGCAGGGAAATAGTATGACATATTTCTATAAAAAGTACCACATCTATCTGCTCCTTCTATATAGGTACTTATGTCCGCCCCGGTGTTCATACTATATACATATCTATCGCCACCCGGGTGCACATACAATATACGTACCTATTGCCGCCCCAGGCAGATACTATATAAGTACCTATTGCCGCCCCTGTATGCATACTAAATAAGTACCTATCGCTGCCCCAGTGCACATGCTACATACGTACCTATTGCCGCCCCAGTGCGAATGCTGCATATGTACCTATCGCCGCCCCGTTGCGAATGCTACATACGTACCTATCGCCGCCCCGGTGAAAATGCTAAATACGTCACTATCGCCAGCCTGATGCGAATGCTAAATATGTTCCTATTGTCGTTCCGGTGCGCGTGCTAAATATGTACCTATCGTCGCCCTGGTGTGCGTGCTATATACGTACTGATAAACTCCCCGGAGCGCATGCTAAATATATACCTATAACTGCCCTGGTGCGCATTCTATATAGATACTCACTGCCATCCCTGTGCACATGCTATATAGTACCTATCGCTACCTCTATGCACTACTATACACGTACCTATTGCCACCCTGGTGCACATACTATATATATACCTATCGCCCCCCCGGTGCGCATACTATATTCGTATCTATCGCCGCCCTGGTGTGCATACTATATATTTTCCTACGAAATATTTTAAGTTGAAAAAACAGTAAACTTTCGCCCGACCCCTACAATTTCCTCGACCCCTAATATCTCAAGCCGCACCCTTCAATTTTTTTTTACTCTCCCCAACCCTGAGAAATATTTTGAGTTCAAAACAAAAAAAAACAATAAAACTAACCTGACCCCTAAAAAGTTCGGCCTGCCCCTAAAATTTTACCGGACCCCTCAAACTCTCCAGCACCCCACATCCTTACTTGTTTTTCACTCTCCACTAACCCTGAGAAATATTTTGAGTTCAAAAAAAAAAAAAAAAATTTGGCTTGACCCCTAAAAAGTTCGGCCTGACCCCTAAAATTTTTCCCGTCCCCTCAATCTCTCAAGCCCCCTAATTTTTCACTCTCCCCTAACCCTGAGAAATGTTTTGAGTTCAAAATAAAAAAAAACAAAAAAATTTGGCCTGACCCCTTAAAGGTTCGGCCTGACCCCTAAAATTTTCCCATACCCCTAAATCTCTACAGCCCCCCCTCCCAACTAATTTTTCACTTTCCCCCAACCCTGAGAGATATTTTGAGCTCAAAACAAAAAAAAAGAAAAAATTCTTTACCTGACCCTTAAAAATTCGGCCTGACCCCTAAAATTTTCCCCGACCCCTAACTCTATCAAGCCCCCCTCCCAACAAATTTTTCACTCTCCCCCAACCCTGAGAAATATTTTGAGTTCAAAAGAAAAAAAAAAAAATATTGCCTGACCCCTAAAAAGTTCGGCCTGACCTCTAAAATTTTCCCAAACCTTTCAATCTCTCCAGCCCCGCTAATTTTTAACTTTCCTCCAACCCTGAGAAATATTTTGACTTCAAAACAAAAAAAAACAAAAAAATTTGGCTTGACCCCTAAAAAGTTCGGCCCGACCCCTAAAATTTTCCTGCACCTTTCAATCTCTCCAGCCCACTAATTTTTCACTCTCCTCCAACCCTGAGAAATATTTTGACTTCAAAACAAAAAAAAAACAAAAAAAATTTGGCCTGACCCCTAAAAAGTTCCGCCTAACCCCTAAAATTTTCCCCGACCCCTAAATATCTCTAGCCCCCTAATTTTTCACTCTCCCCTAACCATGAGAAATATTTTGACTTCAAAACAAAAAAAAACAAAAAAAATTTGGCCTGACCCCTAAAAAGTTCGTCCTGACCCCTAAAATTTTCCCCGACCCCTGAATCTCTCCAGCCCCCTAATTTTTCACTCTCCCCCAACGATGAGAAATATTTTGGCTTCAAAACAAAAAAAAACAAAAAAATTTGGCCTGACCCCTAAAAAGTTCCGCCTAACCCCTAAAATTTTCCCCGACCCCTAAATCTCTCTAGCCCCCTAATTTTTCACTCTCCCCTAACCATGAGAAATATTTTGACTTCAAAACAAAAAAAAAGAAAAAAAATTTGGCCTGACCCCTAAAAAGTTCGTCCTGACCCCTAAAATTTTCCCCGACCCCTGAATCTCTTCAGCCCCCTAATTTTTCACTCTCCCCCAACGATGAGAAATATTTTGACTTCTAAACAAAAAAAAACAAAAAAATTGGCCTGACCCCTAAAAAGTTCCGCCTGACCCCTAAAATTTTCCCCGACCCCTAAATCTCTCTAGCCCCTAACTTTTAACTCTCCCCTAACCCTGAGAAATATTTTGAGTTCAAAAAAAAAAAAAAAAAAAAAAAATTTTGCCTGACCCCTAAAAAGTTCGGCCTGACCTCTAAAATTTTCCCCGACCCGTCAATCTCTCCAGCCCCCTGATTTTTCCCTCTCCTCCAACCCTGAGAAATATTTTGACTTAAAAACAAAAAAAAAAAAAAAAAAAAATTGGCATGACACATAAAAAGTTCGGCCTGACCCCTAAAAAGTTCGGCCTGACCCCTAAATCTCTCCAGCCCCACATCCCAACTAATTTTTCACTATCCCCCAACCCTGAGAAATATTTCGAGTTAAAAACAAAATAAAAATGAACAAATTTGGCCTGACCCCTAAAAAGTTCGGATTATCCCCTAAAATTTTCACCGACCCCTCAATGTCTCCAGCCCCCTAGTCCCAACTAATTTTTCACTCTCTCCCAACCCTGCGAAATATTTTGAGTTCAAAACAAAAAATGTTATTTAACATGTATACAAATATTAGTGAAAACAATGGCGGAGCATAATTACTTCTCTTCTTACTTTACTTCTTGAGACGTTATTTAATATGTATACAAATATTAGTGAAAACAATGGCGGAGCATAATTATCTCTTTTCTTACTTTACTTATTGAGACGTTATTTAACATGTATACAAATATTAGTGAAAACAGTGGTGGAGCATAATTATTTCTCTTCTTACTTTACTTCTTGACACGTTATTTAACATGTATACAAATATAAGTGAAAACAATGGTGGAGCAAAATTATTTTTCTTCTTACTTCACTTATTGATACGTTATTTAATATGTATACAAATATAAGTGAAAACAATGGCGGAGCATCATTATTTTTCTTCTTACTTCACTTATTGATACGTTATTTAACATGTATACAAATATTAGTGAAAACAATGGCGGAGCATAATTTTTCTCTTCTTACTTTACTTATTGACACGTTATTTAACATGTATACAAATATTAGTGAAAACAATGGCGGAGCATAATTATTTCTCTTCTTACTTTACTTATTGACACGTTATTTAACATGTATACAAATATTAGTGAAAACAACGGCGGAGCATAATTTTTCTGTTCTTTCTTACTTATTGACACGTTATTTAACATGTATACAAATATAAGTGAAAACAATGGCGGAGCATAATTATTTCTCTTCTTACTTTACTTATTGACACGTTATTTAACATGTATACAAATATTAGTGAAAACAACGGCGGAGCATAATTTTTCTGTTCTTTCTTACTTATTGACACGTTATTTAACATGTATACAAATATAAGTGAAAACAATGGCGGAGCATAATTATTTCTCTTCTCACTTTACTTATTGACACGTTATTTAACATGTATACACATATTAGTGAAAACATAGGTGGAGCATAATTATTTCTCTTCTTACTTTACTTATTGACACGTTATTTAACATGTATACAAATATAAGTGAAAACAATGCTGGAGCATAATTATTTCTCTTCTTTCTTTACTTATTGACACGTTATTTAACATGTATACAAATATTAGTGAAAACAATGGCGGAGCATAATTTTTCTCTTCTTACTTTACTTATTGACACGTTATTTAACATGTATACAAATATAAGTGAAAACAATGGGGGAGCATAATTATTATTCTTCTTACTTTACTTATTGACACGTTATTTAACATGTATACAAATATAAGTGAAAACAATCGTGGAGCATAATTATTTTTCTTACTTTACTTATTGACACGTGATTTAACATGTATACAAATATTAGTGAAAACAATGGTGGAGCATAATTATTTCTCTTCTTTCTTTACTTATTGACACGTTATTTAACATGTATACAAATATTAGTGAAAACAATGGTGGAGCATAATTATTTCTCTTCTTTACTTATTGACACGTTATTTAACATGTATACAAATATTAGTTAAAACAATGGTGGAGCATAATTATTTCTCTTCTTACTTTACTTATTGACACGTTATTTAACATGTATACAAATATAAGTGAAAACAATGGTGGAGCATAATTATTTCTCTTCTTTCTTTACTTATTGACACGTTATTTAACATGTATACAAATATTAGTGAAAACAATGGCGGAGCATAATTTTTCTCTTCTTATTTTACTTATTGAGACGTTATTTAATATGTATACAAATATTAGTGAAAACAATAGTGGTGCATAATTTTTTATTACTTTAATTTCACTGATAATACACTAACTTCACACCTCTCAAAAAGGAGGAGGTAATACCTGGGAGGATGGTATCATGTCAACAGAAGAAATGCGGTTAGTATAAGCAACTCTTGCTTCACTATAAACTCATGTTCAAAAAAGTGCCGTTATTGATTAAACAACACTTGCGTCACTATAAACGCATGTTTCAAAAAATGCCGTTAGTAGTTAAGCAACCCTTGCTTCACTATAAACTCATGTTCAAAAAAGTGCCGTTAGGGATTTCCTCTGACGTCATTTCTTGTTAAAAGCGTGACGATGATAGCATTGTTTTTTTCTGAAATTAGTACTAAACAAGTGATGGAAAAAGCCCCCCCCCCCGAAGAGTCAATTTTTTTTTCCGACACTCCCCCCTCCCATAATTTCGCCTGACGCGCCGCTCCCCCAAATTTGGCGAATGCCGACACTCCCCCCCCTAATTTGACCTGAAGCAGTCACATCACCGCACTATCTCCACAACTCTCAAAAAGGAGGAGGTAATGCCTAGGAGGGTGGTATCATAACAACAGAACGGGCGTAGGGGAGGAAGGGAAGGTAGAAAGGGTTGGAGTGAGAGGGAAAGAAGAGTTTTAGTGTGAGGGATTTTCTTCCCTACACTCTTTTCCTCTGACGTCATTTCCTGTTAAATAAAAGCGTGACTTTGCATATTTCTAAAATTATACATGATAGCATTGTTTTTTCTCAAATTAGTACTAAACAACGTTGAAAATCGAGGAAAAAAACACACCCCCATTGGAGAAAAGTGCTCAGTCGACCCCCAAAGAGTCAATTTCTATTTCCGGTTCTGAGATATTACACGTCCCGGGGCTGGCCGGTCATGATGATGTCAACCGTGTGACTGTTTGTTGGGTCCTCTCGGAGGAGTATCTGGACATACAAACAGACAGACAGACAGACAGACAGACAGACAGAAAGACATACAGACAACTGGCCTTTATATAGGAGACTAGCAGGGCTACCCGGCGTTGCTCGGGGTCATAAAAACATATATTTGAAGAAAGATCGTGTGTGTAACATCTTTATATTCAAACTTCTATGTCCGCCCCCTCTCTCTATAGCCGTCTCTTTATCTGCTACCTTTCTCTTCCCTGGTCGCCCCATTTCGCCGCTACTTTCTAATTTTGCCTTTTGCAAAAGCTGTTTCTTCCCCAACATTTCTCCTATTGCCCAGGGTAATAGTATGACATATTTCTATAAAAAGTAACACCTCTATCTGCGCCTTCTATATAGGTACTTATCTCCACCCCGGTGTTCATACTATATACGTATCTATCATCACCCCGGTGTGCATACTATATACGTACCTATCGCCGCCCCAGTGCACATACTATATACGTACCTATCGCCGCCCTGGTGCAGATACTATTTAAGTACCTATCGCCGCCCCGTTGCGAATGCTAAATAGTACCTATCGTTGCCCCAGTGTGAATGCTAAATACATACCTATTGCGCCCCGGTGTGCATGCTACATAAGTACCTATCGCTGCCCTAGTGCGAATACTAAAGACATACCAATTGCGCCCCGGTGTGCATGCTACATAAGTACCTATCGCTGCTCTAGTGCGAATAATTAATACATATACATATTGCCGCTTTGGTGTGAATGCTAAATACGTACCTATCGCCGGCCCAGTGCGAATGCTAAATACGTACCTATAGCCACCCTGGTGCGAATGCTAAATACGTACCTATAGCCGCCCCAGTGCGAATGCTAAATACGTACCTATTACCACCACGGTGCGATTGCAAAATACATACCTTTCGCCGCCCCGGTGCGCGTGCTATATATGTACTGATCGCCGCTGCAGAGCGCATGCTATGTACGTACTTATTGCTGCCCATGTGTACATGCTATATACGTAGCTATCGCCACCCCTGAATTCTGAATACGTACCTATCGCCGCCCTGGTGTGGAAGCTAAATACGTACATATCGCACCCCGGTGCGAATGCTAAATACATACCTATCGCCGCCCCGGTGTGAATTCTAAATACGTACCTATCGCCGCCCCGGTGTGAATTCTAAATACGTACCTATCGCCGCCCCGGTGCGGAAGCTAAATACATACATATTGCCACCCCGGTGCGAATGCTAAATACATACCTATCGCTGCCCCGGTGTGAATGCTAAATACATACCTATCGCCGCCCCAGTGTGAATGCTAAATACGTACCTATCGCCGCCCCGGTGTAGATTTTAAATATGTACCTTTCGCCGCCCCGGTGTGAATTTTAAATATGTACCCTTCGCCGCCCCTGTGGGCGTGCTATATACGTACCTATCGCCGCCCCGGTGCGCGTGCTATATATGAACCGATCGCTGCCTCAGTGCGCATGCTAACTACATACTTATCACTGCTCCGGTGCGCATACTATATACATACTTATTACTGCCCATGTGCACATGCTATATAAGTACCTATCACCACCGCTGAATGCTAAATAAGTACCTATCGCCGCCCCAGTGTGGAAGCTAAATACGTATATATCGCCGCCCCTAAATTTGGCCTGACCCCTAAAATTTTCCCCGACCCCTCAATCTCTCCAGCACCTAATTTTTCACTCTCCCCCAACCATAAGAAATATTTTGACTTCAAAACAAAAAAAAACAAAAAAATTTGGCCTGACCCCTAAAAAGTTCTGCCTGACTCCTAAAGCTTTCCCCGACCCCTCAATCTCTCCAGCCCCCTAATTTTTCACTCTCCCCCAACCCTGAGAAATATTTTGACTTCAAAACCAAAAAAAAGAAAAAAATTTGGCCTGACCCCTAAAAAGTTCGTCCTGACCCCTAAAATTTTCCCCGACCCCTAAATCTCTCCAGCCCCCTAATTTTTCACTCTCCCCCAACCCTGAGAAATATTTTGACTTCAAAACCAAAAAAAAGAAAAAAATTTGGCCTGACCCCTAAAAAGTTCGTCCTGACCCCTAAAATTTTCCGCGACCCCTAATTTGTCACTCTCCCCCAACCATGAGATATATTTTGACTTCAAAACAAAAAAATTTGGCTTGACCCCTAAAAAATTCGTCCTGACCCCTAAAATTTTCCCGACCCCTAAATCTCTCCAGCCCCTTGATTTTTCACTCTCCCCCAACCCTAAGAAATATTTTTGGTTCAAAACAAAAAAAAAGAAAAAAATTTGGCCTGACCCCTAAAAAGTTCGTTCTGACCCCTAAAATTTTCCCCGACCCCTAAAATCTCTCCAGCCCTCTAATTTTTTACTCTCCCCAAACCATGAGATATATTTTGACTTCAAAACAAAAAAAAAGAAAAAAATTTGGCCTGACCCCTAAAAAGTTCGTCCTGACCCCTAAAATTTTCCCCGACCCCTAAATCTCTCCAGCCCCCTAATTTTTCACTCTCCCCCAACCATGAGAAATATTTTGAGATCAAAACCAATAAAAAGAAAAAAATTTGGCCTGACCCCTAAAAAGTTCGTCCTGACCCCTAAAATTTTCCGCGACCCCTAAATCTCTCCAGCCCCCGCCTTTTTCACTCTACCCCAACCATGAGATATATTTTGACTTCAAAACAAAAAAAAACAAAAAAATTTGGCCTGACCCCTAAAAAGTTCGTCCTGACCCCTAAAATTTTCCCCGACCCCTCAATCTCTCCAGCCCCCTAATTTTTCACTCTCCCCCAACCATGAGATATATTTTGACTTCAAAACAAAAAAAAACAAAAAAATTTGGCCTGACCCCTTAAAAGTTCGTCCTGACCCCATAAAAGTTCGTCCTGACCCCTAAAATTTTTCCCGACCCCTAAATCTCTCCAGCCCCCTAATTTTTCACTCTCCCCCAACCCTGAGAAATATTTTCAGTTCAAAACAAAGAAAAAAGAAAAAAATTTGGCCTGACCCCTAAAAAGTTCAGCCTGACCCCTAAAATTTTCCCCGACCCTTCAATATCTCTAGCCCCTTATTTTTTCATTCTCCCCAACCTTGAGAAATATTTTGACTTCAAAACAAAAAAAAACAAAAAAATTTGGCCTGACCCCTAAAAAGTTCGTCCTGACCCCTAAAATTTTCCCCGACCCCTCAATCTCACCAGCCCCCTAATTTTTAACTCTCCCCCAACCCTAAGAAATATTTTGAGTTCAAAACAAAAAAATGTTATTTAACATGTATACAAATATTAGTGAAAACAATGGCGGAGCATAATTATTTCTCTTTTTACTTTACTTATTGAGACGTTATTTAACATGTATTCAAATATTAGTGAAAACAATGGCGGAGCATAATTATATTTCTTCTTACTTTACATATTGAAACGTTATTTAATATGTATACACATTTTAGTGAAAACAGTGGTAGAGCATAATTATATTTCTTCTTACTTTACTTATTTAGACGTTATATCATATGTATACAAATATTAGTGAAAACAATGGTGGAGCATAATTTTTTTTCTTATTACTTTACTTATTGAGACGTTATTTAATATGTATACAAATATTAGTGAAAACAATGGCGGAGCATAATTTTTTTTCTTCTTACTTTACTTATTGAGACGTTATTTAATATGTATACAAATATTAGTTAAAACAATGGTGGAGCATAATTATTTATTACTTTAATTTTACTGATACTACACTAACTTCACACCTCTCAAAAAGAAGGAGGTTATACCTGGGAGGATGGTATCATGTCAACAGAAGAAATGCAGTTAGGATTAAGCAACCCTGGCTTCACTACAAACTCGTGTTCAAAAAAGTGCCGTTATTGATTAAGCAACCCTGGCTTCACTGTGGATTCATGTTCAAAAAAGTGCCGTTAGGAATTAAGCAACCCTTGCTTCACTATGGACTCATGTTCAAAAAAATGCCGTTAGGGATTAAGCAACAGTTGCTTCAATAAAAACTTATGTTTCGTTGGGATAAGGCAACCCGTGTTTCACTATAAACTCATGTTCAAAAAAGTGCCGTTAGGGATTTCCTCTGACGTCATTTCCTGCTAAAATCATGACTTTGCATTATGCCGACAATCCCCCATCTCCAAATTTGGCCTGAGGCGCCCCACCGCCGAATGCCGACACTCACCCTCCCCAGATTTGGCCTGAGGCGCCCCACCGCCGAATGCCGATACCCCCCCGCTTCCCCAAATTTCTCCTGAGGCGCTCACACCGGCGAATGCCGACACCCCCCACACCCACCCCAAGTTTTCAATAAGTATACAATATGTATAGAAATATTAGTGAAAACAATGGGGGAGCATACAAATATTAGTGTAAACAGTGGGGGAGCATAATTATTTATTACTTTAATTTTACTGATACTACACTAACTTCACACCTCTCAAAAAGGAGGAGGTAATACCTAGGAGGATGTTATCATGTCAACAGAAAAAATGTGGTTAAGATTAAGCAACCCTTGCTTCACTATGAACTCATGTTAAAAAAAGTGCCGTTATTGATTAAACAACACTTGCGTCACTATAAACGCATGTATCAAAAGTTTTTATACATATATAGAGTGGTTATGACCCAACGGGTCACTGGTAACATGTACTGGTTAAATTCTTTTTTATTTTTTTATACATATATAGAGTGGTTATGACTCAACGGGTCACTGTAAACGTGTACTTGTCAAATTCCTCTTTTTTTCTTGTTTCATCACTATAAAATATAATGAAAAATAACTGAAAAGCCCCCCCCCCCCCGATAAAATATGCCCCATGGACCCCTAAGAGGTGGGTTTATAGATTCAGGAATACTCTCATCATCTTACTCTGTGAATTTTACATAAGAATAAACTTTTATATGTTATGTATAAAAATATGTTGAAGTAAAATAAGTTTTGAAGAGAAAAAAAAATTCAAAACTTATAACGATGACGTCATATACCTATTACTGTGACGTCACGTGCACAAGAATAAGTTGGGTGAAAACAAAATTATTATTACATAATTACATTGGCTGATTTCCAAATTACTACTGAATAACATTAGAAAAGTTTGAAAAAACCAGACCCGCTGCCGAAGACTGGCCCCGTTGACCCCCAGCAACATGTTTTTTTGTTGTAATTTTGAGATATTATGATCCCAGGTGTTGTACGGTTCTGAAGATATCAACTTTTTGACATGTCGCCGCGTAGTTTTTGAGGAGTATCTGGACATACAAACAGACAGACAGACATACAGACAACTGCCCTTTATAGGAGGAGATTAACACACACACACTGAGTCTACTTTTAATGCAATTACGTGTGAACACATTGAAAAACATTTCAGAAGAAAAAAATGAAATTTAATTTTAGGTTGGACGATCAGTTTTGCATATATATTTAATAATTTTAATTCTAAAATAATTGTTTTTTTCTTTCCACTAAGTTATACAGTGTTTATACGTAAGCAACTTAAAAACAAAATTGGGGTGCACAAAATTATTCTAAAGATTAATTTGAAATTTTAGAATCAGATTTTGTGGTGAACACCACGATTAGGGGCACATGTTCGTCTTTAACCACTGTCCGTTTTTCACAACTTTTTACTGACCATTTTTCTTTTCTTTTTTCGGTGTACACTTATCTATCAGGCTGCTAGAGAATTCCGGCGTTTTTGGAATTTCTTTTCAAATATTTTACATTTTAGGAGGGGGATCAGTTTCCAATGTTAATTCAACGTAGACTGATCCCCCTCTTTTTGACCATCTCAATTTTTTTAAAAATCTTTTTCGGTGTACGATTACCTGTCATGTCAATAGAGAATTCCGGGGGTTTTGGAAAGAAATTTTAAAAAATTGTGATTTTAAGACGGGGATCAGTTTTCAATGTAAATTCAACGTGGACTGATCCCTCTCTTTTTAACCATCTCAAATTTTAAAAATTATTCTTCTGCTTACAATTACCTATCATGTCAATAGAGAATTCCGGCGTTTTTGGAAAGAAATTTCAAAAAATTGAGATTTTAAGACGGGGGATCAGTCTTGTTCGTCTTTTACCATAGTTCGTTTTTCACAACTTTTTACGTCTTAAAATCTCATTTTTTAAAAATTTCTTTCCAAAAACCCCGGAATTCTCTCGCGACATGATAGGTAATTGTAAGCAGAAGAATAATTTTAAAAATTTGAGATGGTTAAAAAGAGGGGGATCAGTCCACGTTGAATTTACATTGAAAACTGATCCCCGTCTTAAAATCACAGTTTTTTAAAATTTCTTTCCAAAACCCCCGGAATTCTCTACTGACATGATAGGTAATTGTACACCGAAAAAGATTTTTAAAAAAATTGAGATGGTCAAAAAGAGGGGGATCAATCTACGTTGAATTAACATTGGAAACTGATCCCCCCTCCTAAAATGTAAAATATTTGAAAAAAAATTCCAAAAACGCCGGAATTCTCTAGCAGCCTGATAGATAAGTGTACACCGAAAAAAGAAAAAAAAAATGGTCAGTAAAAAGTTGTGAAAAACGGACAGTGGTTAAAGACGAACATGTGCCCGATTAGGTACTCTCTTTCTTTCTTTCTTTCTTTATTTAACCCTGCTTCGTCTATGAAGTGGAGAAACTCGCGAAATCTCGCAGAATCACATTGGCCAAAGGATTTCGGCCAATAAGATACGGACTGACCGGCTTGACCACGCGTGATTTGAAATCTATAAGAAGGTACGCTTCCCTTCCTCACTCTCTTTTTCCCTCAGCGTTCTGGGACGAACGCACACAAAGAACGCTCGACAACAAACGCCCCCCCCCCCACAAGCTCGAACGAGCTGTGTGGGGAGGGAGGAAGAAAAAAGGTAACCCTTTTCAATTCAAGAATCTATCTTTCAATTTAACGAACTTTTTCTCCAAACATACACGTTAAGATCATCACACAAAAAGACATTCATCTCGCTCGTATATATATCACTTATAAAATATTAAATAAATAAATTGTTTTGTTAATATAAATGTTTTCTTTTTTATTAACCCTTATAAAATGCCTATTCGTATATGTTGTATAGCTTATTCATTCCTTCGCTTTCTCTTTTAATATAAGTTTTTAATAATAATGTTTTCTTCCTTTCTTCTTTGTTTGTCTTAACTGTTTTATTTAATCTACACGTGGTCCGATGGTGGAATCTGAACAGTGAGATTACGTGCCGTTACAATATCGCAATTTTAACCAAGTACAGGCCAAAATCGATACACGTAAGGACCTCGGGCAATAACTAGACAATTAAATAAACAGTAAGAAAAAAAAACAAGCTATTATAAACAACAAATAATTTATTGAAGAAAAAGAAAAAAAGGTAAAATGGGTTCGGCAGAAAGTTCAAGTTCAAAGTTCACTTCATAGACTGAATTTAAGTTCCGATGGACACACGGAAAGGTTGCATAAATAAAGTCCTAATTATGCTGCCCGAAGGCTTATTAACTTTGCTAGGAAAGACATGTCAGAAAAAGAGAAAACTTACTTGAAAGAATTTTGTTAGTAAAATAAAAAAATACCAGAAGAATATAGAAAAGCCCTTTTTGTTCGCGCTGTTTGTTTCCTTTGGTTGTTCATCTTTTTTCATTAACATCGCATCGTTTCTTCGATCGACTCCTTTTGAGAATAGTGGCACTCTTTCACGTCAACTCTCATTTGGAGACATCTTTCGGAACACACTTCGTTTTGTCTTTTCCAAAGGCACATTTGCCTTTCAAATGAATATCTTCCTTGTTTCTGTTTTTAGACTTCAGTGGACTTCTCCGTCCAACGTAAATATTCAACCTCGAACACTAGTTGAAACTCCAACTTCATTGAAGATTTTTACAGGCATGCTCTCTACATATTCCTGTTTTAACATTCTTGTTTTTAGGACTTCTTCATGTCCGAGTTGAGTCGACCGACCTCTCCAGCTCGAGGTCGTTTCAGCAACTAACTTGAATTTCGCGGTTATTTCAACGGCTTCCGGCGTCAAACGCCCACGCTTCCGACACCGACACGTGTCATCAGCAGCAGTCATTCATTACAAGTTCTTAAAAAAAGGGGGTTTTAGAAGAAGAAGAAAAGAAAAGAAGAGGAAGAAGAAGAAGAAGAAAATAAATTTCTGACACTCTCCCGAACAAAAAAAAGAAAAAGAAAAAGATCGCTCACTTACAGTCTAATAGTAAACATAGTCAGGATTCTTATTCTTAACACATTTTCTACCTCTCTTAGGTTTAGAATTCTCAGCTCCATCATCATCACTGCACGAATCCTTATTTTTCCCAGGTCTCACTTGGTACGAATGAGATATAGATAGCTCCATAGGATACAAATGCTTAATAGAATGCTCACTACATGTCTCTCCCTTCTTTATCAAGGCAGAGCGAACAATTCCGTCAGACCCCTGAGTGAGCTTAACAACTCTACCTAGCTTCCAATAGGGCCTAGGTTTAACGAGATTCCTAACTAGGACTATATCATCTACCTTAATTTTGTTACTAAATTCCGCTTGATGCAAATCCTTAGACAATTCCCTCAGACTCAGTAAATATTGCTCATACCACAATGACTTGAATCTGATCAAAAGGCATTCTCTACCTTTCAAACTCTCGATCAAATCCACTCGATTCGGGGGCACTTCTAAACAAGAATCGTTTTCAAGGTTCAAGAACACGGTTTTCCCAGGAGAAAAACGCATAAAGGCACTAGGAGAGATGACTTCTAGGGAAGCATCATCGCTACAACGATAAGTCAAAGGCCTATCATTTACCGCTCTTTGTATGTCAGACAAAATGGTTAGCAGTTGAAAGTAATCCAACCTCTTGCGACCAATTGTTTTGAATAGACAACACTTGACAGTTTTTATCAACCTTTCCCATATTGCTCCGAACCAAGCAGAATACGAAGGAATCCTGCAGTGTTTTATATTACACATTTCCAAATCTCCTCTGAATCCATCAGAGAGAAGAACTTCTTTCACTAAGTCGCACCCAGCAACAAAGGATAAAGCATTGTCTGAGTATATGTGTGATGGCACACCATATACATTGAAGAACCTCAAAAAGGCTAACACTACCGATTGAGTACTCATTTCTTCAACCAACTCCATATGTATAGAACGCACACTAAGACAAGTGAATAGCAATATGTACATCTTTTTTACTTTACTACCGTCCTCTACCCACAGGTGACCCGTGAAGTCTATCCCCGTATGGTAGAAAGGTCTGATAAGATTAACTCGATGCTTGGGTAGGTTTGTCATCTTAGGATAACGAAAAGACAAGGAGTTAAACTTCTTGCATACCATACAACTAGCAAGAACAATCTTGACGGCCTGCCTGGCCTTGGGTAACCAAAACCCAGAATTGCGCACCTTATCAAGCGTAGCAGCAATCCCCAAATGCTTGCATTTTATGTGACACTCCATCACCAACAAACTGGTTAGGTGACACATTTTAGGCAGCAGAACAGGACTTTTCACTTCTTCGGAAAAATATTCAGAGTTTTCTATACGTCCCCGACAACGTAACAAATTGTTGTCATCCAAAATTAGGTTCAACTTATTCACCAACAAAGGAATATTACTTTCAACTTTACTTTTCAGAAAACTTATTTCTTCAGCGAAAAACTCACCCTGAGTAACCTTAATCAAATAGGACTTTGCCTCAGATGTAAAATTGACATCACGCTTATCGCCCTTTAACTTGGCAATAAATTTAAACACAATCTCTAAGGTACTTATCAACCTTTTGAGAGAAGAGAATCTTTCCAACTCAACCACACATGAGTTAGAATCCCCATTCAAGCCAGTATAAGCAGTTACCAAGGTCTTGCATTTGTCACTAATGCAATCCAACTTATAGTCAGGCCACTTCAACTTTTCTGTCTGTAACCATACTGGACCTCTAATCCAAAAGTTTTTATCCTTTTTAAACTTACTAAAGGAAACGCCTCTAGTTAACAAATCTGCAGGGTTTTCACTAGTACTTACATACTTGAACTTTAAGGTATAACCCTTACAACTTATCTCATTCATCATGAATTTTATATCCTTCAAACGATTTTTAGTGAACTGGCACTTAGTGTGTACAGATTCAGACAACAACCAAGATAGCACTACCTGTGCATCTACAGCAATGATAATTTCCTCAAACAGCTTGGGAAACATTTCAATCAAAATAAGGAGATGCTTAATTCCCAGATATACAGCTAGTAATTCCAACGTAGGAAGAGTTCTTTTAACAGAAGGAGCCACTTTGGCTTTCGCATAAAATAGCCTGGCCTCTCCTCCCTGATACATATATTCGACTATGCCATAAGCAAGATTCGAAGCATCACAAAACACGATCAAGGTAACAGGCGAATTGGTTTGTACTGAACATCTTTCAAAACCAATTTTTTGAACATCTCGGAGATTTGCCTGAAAACTATTCCAAACAGACAACAAGCTATCAGGAACTACCTGATCCCATGCCACTCCTGATTTCCAAACTTGACTTAATATAATTTTTCCTTTTATAGTTATAGGCAATACTAAACCTAACGGATCGAATACAGACGAACTAACGGATAGCATATCTCTTTTTGTGGAGACTGACTTTTTAACTTCACCTTTGGAGATACCAATTTCGTCTGACTCAGGGTCATACCAATACCCCAGTACTTTCTCACAGGGCACTCCATGAGAAGAGTAATTGTTATCTGCTCGAATGCGAGCAGACACCAATTTACTGTTACTACAGCACGTTTTCAATAAGAAGCTTCCCTTTTCCATGACATTCACAGCCTCGGTATAGAGTTTCAACAATTCATCAGGAGACCCATGTGTTTTCACTAGATTATCTACGTAAAAGTTTTTTAACAACATGTCTCTACAAGGTCCCGATGAGTGCTTCTCAACGTGGTGCTTCACTACGTAACTTAAGATGAAGGGACTAGACACAAACCCGAATATCAGAGTTTTGTATCGAAAACACACTAATTCATCTTTTATTTTTAAAAAGAAACAGAATCTATTTTTGTCAAAGTTATTCTTTAGTCTAATCATCAGAAACGCCTTTCTGATGTCAGCCAATAATACATAATTATCTGTTCTAAACTTGAACAGAAGTTCCAACATGTCAGTATACAGATTTATGCCACTATAAGCACAATCGTTGAGAGAAGGTTTATTATTTACCCTCAACGAGCAATTGAAAACAGGCCTAATCTTAGTCGTGCACTGCACATCATTTTTAAAGACTGGCCGGTGCGGCATCCACGTATACTTGTAGAACTCCGAAGGAGTCGGATGGATTCTTTCAATCACACCCTCACATTCCTGGTCTAGGAAGACTTTGCAATACTCAGAATATAAGTTCTGAGAGGATAATCTGTCCACTACTTTATCTAGGACAGCTAACGATACTCTATGGTTAGAGGGTACTTTCTTTAATTTATCTAAGTCCCACGACAAACCTATGTAGTAATTATTATCTCTGTATTCAATAGAGGAGCTGAATTCTTCTATTTTCTTTCTGTCGTAATCACTACTAACTTCATTAACTATCCCTAATGATTCCAATTTGAACATTTGTTCAATACCCCTGTCCACGGAAGCTCCATCAAGACCATTCCAAGGATCCAGATGGTTGGACTTAGGTTCTAGAGCAAAGTAAACATGGGTCACATCACAAGAAGCATGTTCACCGATGACTTGATTATAATTTAAACCAATCTCCATATGTGGTTCAAAATCAGAGGGGTCGCCAAATAATATCATACCTAGCGAGGACTCAAAAGCAGAACCATTTTTAATCTTTGTTAATCTTAAGGGTCCCAGAAATCTAATCACATCAATCCCTATCAGACCGTATATTTCAAGAACATCACTTCTCAATTCGGAGAAATCAGCAGCAAGTTTAACGTCGCTCTTCTTCAAATTACTGATCACCTCCTCCAACCCTTTCATTCTGAAGGACAAATCCAACTGTTCATCCATCAGAAAATTTATACTTCTCGCAACATCGGGAAAGGACACCTTCAATGTCACTTCATTCAAGTCTTTCTCTTGGCTACCAATAAAGGTCTTTATTACGTATTTTCGACGATGCAAGGAAGACAACTCTTCTTTCATAAATCTATCAGAAAATCTTTTACCCATATAAGACCGTTCACTACCAGTGTCTAGCAGACAATTTACGGTGTGAAATTCGCCACCTACTTCAACTGTGATACCTATCACAGGCAACAATGAAGAACTACTCTTCAACCTGCAAATATTTGACATCACCACAGGTTTTAGAAAACTCGGACACAAGGCGGACAAGTGTCCCGACTGTTCGCACGACCAACACGTAATCTTATCGTTTTTTTCATAAGGACATAAATTCTTCAGATGATAAGAGCTAGTACACCTAGCACATAACTTCAATTCGCCACATCTTTTAAGTCTTTCTTCGTAAGAGGGAAACTTATTACAGTCACGAGACAGATGATAATCGTTTCTACAAAAACAACACTTAAACTTAACCTTATGTGTTTTAACATGAAAATTTTTCAACGTGGAAGGTTTCTTTTCAGGTTCGAAAGGCCTGAATTTACTCTTTTCCTTAAAGGAATCAACTTTACGATATCGCGAATCGTGTTCACAAAACTCCAGTGTTTTAAATATCTCAACACTATTCTCCAGAATTTGGTTCAAAGAGGGATAATTTCCGTTCACCTTATGTATTAATTCTGACTTAAAGGAAGTTGTCAGTTTATTGAATACAATGTGACTTAACAAACGATTTCCCGGAGAATCACTTTCAAAGAAATCCAAACCGAACGAGTTCTTTAACTCGTACAATTGGGTCTTCATCTTAGTCAGGAATTTCTTTACGACATTATTATTATACATGCGATTTTCATTCAACATGGACGAAAATATAGAGTCGACGATACACTTTTCGTCTAAGAACTCTTTCGATAGCAAGTCCAAAGCTACTCGATAATTTTCATCTGATACAGACAGATGTTTTATCACATGAAAGGCATAACCAGAAAGATGGTTTTTCAATATCACTAATCTTAATGCGTCACTATCAAGATTAGCTACACAATTCAAAAATTCTCTATGGAAGTTTAGATAAGCTAACTTATCCGTTTCCAGATCCCTATCGCTAAACTTGGGACAAACTATTTTAGGGGTCAAATCGATGCCTTTTATCCCCTTACTAATTCTGGAATTCTCGTCAACGTCTTTTTTACAAGGCTTAAACGTAGTTAATTTTTCTATCACTTGTATTTTAAATAAGGCAGCTCCCTTATTAAAATTTTCCACTAACTCATCGTCTACACCATCAGAGAGATAAGCATCCATAACTTGTTCCTCCAACCGAACTACGTCTTTCAGATATTCATCAATCTGTTCTTTACACAAAATATATTTAGATTCTTCTATCTCACTAGAAGATTTTAACACTTCAAATACGACTAATATTTTATCTTTAGCGTATTTTATTTTTTTCAACAAGACATCTGCTGTTAAACTCGCCATTTTTCAAATCCCTCCCCACCGACTCCTTTCTACAAGTACTAAGAGAGGGGGGGGGGGGTTACTACAGACAGTGACACCTACACTTGGCGCCAAATTTTCCCGCCAACTTAAACTGAACAAGACAAGATGGCTGACTCACCACGTGGAGACAATAAAATGGCGACACGCACGCGCGCAAGACAAATTACACAATGAACTCAAAGCAGCGACGAAGATAAAACAGAAAATCATTAATTGACTATAAAAGCAGCTTCTTCAGTCCAGTGAACCTTGATAAGTCTATATACAGTTTGGGCACAAACGACTACCTTTTCAGTACAATAAATAGCGCTTATAGAACCACTCCCAAACGATAGACAGAAAGAAATGGTCTCGCTCACTATTCTTAGTAAGACAGAGCGTAGATACCATTAGGGCCGAACGCCTCTGTGTTTAAACATAGACACAGAATAGAACACAGAGACCTAGATTTTATTTATGCAGAATATCGCAATTTTAACCAAGTACAGGCCAAAATCGATACACGTAAGGACCTCGGGCAATAACTAGACAATTAAATAAACAGTAAGAAAAAAAAACAAGCTATTATAAACAACAAATAATTTATTGAAGAAAAAGAAAAAAAGGTAAAATGGGTTCGGCAGAAAGTTCAAGTTCAAAGTTCACTTCATAGACTGAATTTAAGTTCCGATGGACACACGGAAAGGCTGCATAAATAAAGTCCTAATTATGCTGCCCGAAGGCTTATTAACTTTGCTAGGAAAGACATGTCAGAAAAAGAGAAAACTTACTTGAAAGAATTTTGTTAGTAAAATAAAAAAATACCAGAAGAATATAGAAAAGCCCTTTTTGTTCGCGCTGTTTGTTTCCTTTGGTTGTTCATCTTTTTTCATTAACATCGCATCGTTTCTTCGATCGACTCCTTTTGAGAATAGTGGCACTCTTTCACGTCAACTCTCATTTGGAGACATCTTTCGGAACACACTTCGTTTTGTCTTTTCCAAAGGCACATTTGCCTTTCAAATGAATATCTTCCTTGTTTCTGTTTTTAGACTTCAGTGGACTTCTCCGTCCAACGTAAATATTCAACCTCGAACACTAGTTGAAACTCCAACTTCATTGAAGATTTTTACAGGCATGCTCTCTACATATTCCTGTTTTAACATTCTTGTTTTTAGGACTTCTTCATGTCCGAGTTGAGTCGACCGACCTCTCCAGCTCGAGGTCGTTTCAGCAACTAACTTGAATTTCGCGGTTATTTCAACGGCTTCCGGCGTCAAACGCCCACGCTTCCGACACCGACACGTGTCATCAGCAGCAGTCATTCATTACAAGTTCTTAAAAAAAGGGGGTTTTAGAAGAAGAAGAAAAGAAAAGAAGAGGAAGAAGAAGAAGAAGAAAATAAATTTCTGACAACAAAGGCATCTATCCCACTACCAAAGGATTATGGTTTTGCGATAATGAATCCCCCATTCATTATCGCAAAACCATAATCCTTTGTTCTCCCCTTCGAATCTCTCGCCATAAACACACACTTCACTCGCGGCCATAATTTTACTTACAGTTTATCGTCTTTTGTGAATTCTTTTTAAACTTCAAGAAGAAAAAAGTTTGTCTGGAAAAGTTTAGTGAATAATTTGATAAAAGTAAAAGAAGTTGCTGAAAAAAGTATGACGTCAGATAACGTATAAGCAATGTGATTGGATGAGATATAAATAAAAAACGAAATTGAGGTTTTCCGCTAAATCTTTCATTGGGGAGGGGAGGGGAGAATTAAAACTGATCATTTTGTAGTTGCGAAAATACAGAAAAGGAAAGAGACCGAGAGAGTAAGAGATAGAGAGAAGGGAAGTAGAGAGAAGGGAAGAAAAGAAAGAGAGAAAAGATGAAGAGAGAAGAGAGAGAGAGGAAGAAAGAGAGAGAAAGGAAGTAAAGAGAACAGAGAGAGAGGAAGGTTTGGTTTGGTTTGGTACTTTTGTTTTACGGCATATCAACCCTTTTTTGGTTATTTAATGCCGAATCTGGTCTTGTTTTCTTCTCTTTTTTGTTTCTTTCCCCTTTTAATATCTGTTTCTATTTAACCCATAGTTGGGACCCTAACAGGTACTACCACTCCGGGTCAGGGTGGACCTGGGAGCAATGGTAATTAAGAGGAGGCTCCACATTCCCCAAAGTCCGTAAGCCGGATCTCACCATCGGATGTAGTTTAAGGTCATATCCAGGACCGGGAGTAGGGTAGGAAAAATAAAAATAAAAAAGGGGAGGGAGAAAGGGAGAGGGGCTGTTGTTTTTGTTTTTGTTTTTGGTTTTGTAGAACATAATTAAGTTTTACAAACAAAAAAAACAAACAAAAAAAAAACGTCAATGTAGGTGAATTTCGTCTCAGGGAGCCACAGGGCAGCCTGATCTGGTATCACCAGGAGAGAGGAAGGAAGAGAGAGAAAGGAAGTAAAGAGAAGAGAGAGGGAGAGGAAGAAAGAGAGAGAGAGAGAGAGTAAGAGATAGAGAGAAGGGAAGAAAAGAGAGCGTAAGAGATAGAGAGAAGGGAAGAAAAGAGAGAGGAGGTAGAGAGAAGGGAAGTAGAGAGAAGGGAAGAAGAGAGAAGGGAAGTAGAGAGAAGGGAAGTAGAGAGAGAGAGAGTAAAATATAGAGAGATGGGAAGATACAGAGTTTGCAGGTTAAAAATAAAACACTAAAATAACACGTTGTAATATGGCATACTTGTTGTCACCGTGCACACTTTGCGTGTTGATTGTGGCAGGAAGGATAAATAACGTCAATAAACAGGGGAATGGTAAGAGAAATGGCGAGATGAATGGAATGATGTAAATATTTAAATGAGAGAAAGGAAAGAGGGTGAGAGAGAAAGATAGATAGAAGGGAAGAAGAGAGGAGAGAGAGGGTCTACTATGACAGCACAATGTATTCGGACTTTGTTGTCGTATAAAGATGATGAATCAAACATTAAGAAATTATATATATATATATATATATATATATATATATATATATGTATATATATATATAACTCGACTCCAAAGAAGGCAAGTTGCCACTGTAGAAGAAAGAGGCTACTGAGAATTAGAGTGACATTTTTTGGGATCATCCTAAGTTGGGAACTATGTAGCGAGATGTTTGTTGACATTAGTTTTAAATTACTGCATGTCGGCACAGTCGGGAATACACGGAGCAGGGAGGGTGTTCCAAAGGGCAGCAGCTCTAGTAAAGAAGCTATTGAAGTAGAAGGCTCTCCGGCATCTGGGGACCTCCACAGTGAATGGATGGGATTTAGCTGATTATCGGATTGATCTGGTGTTTTTACGTCGAGGGGGTACCAGAGCAGCAAGTTCATCGGAGCACATTCCATTGAAGTACTTATAAAACAAGCACAAAGATGCAACATTGCAGCGATGGGACAGGGGCTAGAGCTTGGTTGATAGTGAGAGACATATCAGTTTAGATACTTTTTTTTTGGACCTGGTCTAAGAGGGAGAGTCGAGTGGATGGTGCACCAGCGCAGATGTGACAACAATACCCTATGCATGAGCGGATGGTGGCTTTGTAAAGATATAGGGTACTGTCAGGTGAGAAGTTTTCTAGCACGGTAGAGGGTGGCACACTTTCTTTAGAGCAACCGTGGCAATATCTTCTTTGTATTTGTTCCAATTCATGTTACCTGCGAATTTTAGGCCGAGTCGTTTGAATGTTGAACTCTCAGGTAGGGTGTTATTTGCCATGGAAATCGCTGGTTAATGAGGTTTCTTGTAGTTGTTGAAGGAAAGAAGTTTTTAAATATCACCATCCATTTATGACTCAATTCCACTACATAGTGGAGGTTATTTTCTAAAGATTCAGCCATTGCCTCGGATATGTGGGCGTACATTTTGTTCACATGATGAGAGTAGAGCGTAGTGTCGTCAGCAAATATACCAATCTCAGACACAATCTCATCTAGGAGGTCGTTTATGAAAATCAGGAACAATAAAGGTTGAAGGATCGATCCCTGGTGCACACCTGCATTTATGTTGGATCGGAAGGATTTAATTATATTAAATATTTGTCCAGTAATATCATATGAATAAATTTTTATGAGAAGACCTTTATAACAGATCTTGTCAAAAGCTTTGGATATATCAAGCGTTACTGCTCTAGATTCATCTACCTTGCCCAGTGTATGGTATATGCGTTCGAGTATGACTGTAAGGATATCCGCAGTAGGCCGTGCTTTCCTAAATCCATACTGATGGTCAGAAAGAAGTTTAGTATTAATGAGGTGCCGGACTATTGCTCGATTAATTAAGGATTCAAAGATTTTAGCAAAGAGCAGGAGTAGGCTGATGGGGCGATAATTCTGAGGGTCAGTTCTATCTCCAGAATTCTTGAAGACTGGTACCACAGAGGACACGTTCACGCTATCGGAGAAGCAAGATTCAGCTAGAGTAGAGTTTGGAGAGGACAGGGGCCAGTTCAGCAGATCATTTTTTTTATTACTATTACTGGTACAGGATCAGACCCATATGCTTTGGCGGTGTCAAGGTTTTTTATGATGTGTATGACATGAGATGGGGTGATTACCAGGTCATCGAGTATGGCTTCTGTCCGCAGTGAGAAATTAGGGAGGGAGTGGTTTGCGGAGTCTAAAGTTGAGTTCAGTCTTGTCAGTTGCCATGCAAACGACATCATTGTGGTTGGATAGCGGGGGGATAATTGCTCATTGTTCATCACACTATTGTACATTTTCCAAAAATCACGAGAATCTTGTTTCTGCGATTGAATACCTTTCTTTTTCTTCAGCTATCACAGTCTTACAATTATTTCTTATCTCTACTAATTTCTGTCGATTCGTAGTAGACTTATGGCGGCTGTATTGTCAGAATACTTGCTGGCTCCGAGCAATAGCAGCTGCACATTTCGAGGTGAACCACTGTGGAGAGTGGGATTGCTGTATTATTTTCTCATGGAGACATGTGCTTTGACCCATTTAGTTGCCTCATTTTCACATTGATCAGCAGGGAGAAAAATAATTTCACTCCATGGGGCGTTTCTGATGTGGTGTCTGATGGAGTCAAAATCAGCCCGCTTTTAGAATCTTCAGCTTTGGCACGAGATTTTAAGGTGATATTAATAATTACCACAAGGTGATCAGCGTTCCTAGGCTGGCTATAGACATTCGTCACACAAGCCTTGGTTGGGAAGTCAAGAACAGGTCGAGTAGTGAGGTTTGCGGGTCCACACGATTAGGGAGGCGGGTCGGGAAAGTGACAGTCTGTGAGAGGGAGTGCGCTATGGAGAAACTATACGTGGAGTTACCAGCTGCGTCTGTATAGCTGGTGATTCCCAGCCAGTCAAGGTGATGTGCATTAATCCCCAAATACATGTATTTGACCACTCGTGTAAAGTGAGAGTGCTATATCTATGCTTTCAGAGACAGAGTTAAGAAGGGTACAGTCCTGGGTCGAAGGAGAACCATATAAAATATCAGTAGCTAACACTGTGCTGCAGAGTTAATCTAAAGCACATGTAGGCTTCATCATCTGTTTTTAGTCTATGTTCTCGAGTTACGTGGAGGCTGTTCCAGACATAAACTCCTAGCCCGTGCATATGTTTGTCAGACTCTTTTTGGTAGAGTCTGAGGTAATCAGTAATGTCAAAATGGTGTGAGGAGATGTATGATTGCAAGTCTTTTCACTTAGTGCTATATATTTAACTAGCAGGACCCGTGTCCCGGCGTTGCCCGGGGAAATATAATAGCCTGATTTTCATTTTTAAGTTAAATGAATAGATTCACAAAATAAATCATTTCACTGGAAGTAATTTAGGTAATTAAAATTGGATTCAACACGGAGCTGTGCCCTAGCCTTCTTGTGTTTGTTCCAACAGATGTCTCCTTTATAGTGGTAAAAGTTATTCGTACAAAGCTCTTGAACATCCTACATAAAACTGCCCATGGCTAAAGCAAGGGGAAGTCAAGTTTAGACCCACCACTGCCAATGATTGTCCTTGGGACTTGTTAATTGTCATGGCAAAACACAATTTAACTGGGAACTGAAGCCTTTTAAAACCCTTGCCACATCAGTTAGTATTACAGCTTCTATCACATGAGGTTGCATGCGTTTAACACAGTCTCGTTCCATTACATAGCCTTGGAGCATCAAGATTCCAGAGTAACATAATTGGGCATCCAGCTTTCAGCTGTGTGTTGGCATACCAGGCAATTCTAATGAATCTAAAAATTCTGTAGGGTATTGTACAGCCTGGACGCGATCGAGAATAGAATCCACAAAAGTGAACGTTACAGTTTTAATGTACTTCCACAAATATGACAATTTAATGCAAGCATTAAGCTCATCAGGGGGACTTCCACGTGGAACAATAGGAAGCGTTTGTCGGAAGTCACCTGATAATAATAGTGTTATGCCACCCATAACAGCATCACGTCTCTTGAGATCACGCAATGTTTTATCTAGAGCCTCGACCGCTTGTTCATGTGCCATTGTACATTCATCCCATACGATCAAGGAACAATTCTGTAAGACTTTGGCTGAATCTGACCCTCTTTCTATTTCACAAATTGGATCAGCATCTTTTGTTAGATATGGGCAAGTTAAATGTGGAGTGAGCTGTCCTACCACCAGGAGTACCTCCGGGTGCATCAAGAAATATAAGGCCACCTTGCTGATCTTCTTCAGTATTAACTACAGTACGAAAAATATGAATTTGCTCATTATTTAGTTGTGCGATACCATCTCGAACAATTGATGCTTGCTCATGAGGTTGATAACTAATTTCACGCGTCCATGCAGTAATGACCGGATGTGCATTAGATCGATTAGGTGAGGTAAGACCCAATTTTGTCAGTGGTTTACCATTGATCTTATAAGTCATATCTTCGATATGAACTAAAGCCATATTGAAGATGTCGTCTAAAAATGTTATATCAACTTCAGGCTGTTGATTGTGTTTCCTAAGAAGGAAATCTTCACTAAAAGCTTATTTGTGTGCATCCCAAAGTCGTTTTGGATGAGACACTGCACATGATGTCAACATGATGGCAAACAAATGTCTCAAATTGTCTGCAGATTCAGATATAGATGCTTCCTGTAATGTGGCATCCCAGTGGTTATCATCCTCAAGTAGTCCATGTGCACTACAGGCATCCCTGAATGTAGTCATAACTTGACCATTGATCGTTTTTAGGTCATTAAAGCTCTGTGAACCTCTAACATTGTGTAGAAGCAGTCTCAAACAGAAGCAGTCAAATTGATTTGGATGCACGGTGTATACCCTGCCCCAAAACTTCTGTTCTTTTAGCGCACAGATAGCCTGGAACTGGCTTACCCTGTAACCGTCGCTTGAAGACCTTAGTTTTAGTGTCCCAGGTATAATAAAGTGGAACTTCTCAGTACAAAAGTGTACGTGCAAAAAAATCTGTTTGACACAATTTGAAGAAAGTTGTTAGAGTGGTTGAAGGTGGATTTGCAACTCTATCTGCTGCAGTACTTTCAGTAAAGTATATACGCTGTCCATTTTCTAGATGAACTGATAGGTGAATAACTGGTGGATGATGTATATGTATGTGAAAGTTAAGTATTCTCCAAATGGCTTCATTGGTTGATATGTAACGTCCCGTATCGTATCTCTTAAGTTCATCATGAGCATTACTTTCAATTGTGAAGATAGCTTGAGCACTACCCTTATTTTCATATTTACAAATGTATTTTAGTGATTTCATGCTGTTGCAATATTCAACATTGATATGTGCATCAAAAATCTTACAAAGCAGTTTATTATGTGGTACAACCCATCGGTTATATACAGGAACTGTTATGTTGCCAGGTAGGGTAACTGTCGTCTCAAAACCTCCAGCTAAAGGAGATAGTCGTCGATATTGTATCCGATTGAGTTTCACTCAAGAAGTGTCTTGGATATCTCTTACTGCAGTGTCCATCTTTGAGACAGAGTGAACATCTGTTTATGTTTCCACATGGTCCATGACTCATATGGTGCCTAATGAAATCATGTAAAACCGGATCTGCCACTGGATCTTGAATTCCCGCACTGATAACTGAATCTATGTCAGAGGATTTCAATTTTTATCCTCTTTTCTGCCACTCAACAGTGTACATGTATGCTATGACATATAAGGGCAGCAGTTTTTGTCGCCGCCACTTACTGCCACCAAGCACAATCAATGATTTGGTTTACCCGACTCAAATTAAACAATAGCAAGCAATTAAAAGTAAAGAGGATTGTCTGCATGTAATGTTATAACAAAAATGTTTTTTTTTACTTATTGTTATGCCCCCCCCCCTTACACATCGTGGACCGTACATTTGCTCGCCAGAAGGTGAATCGTAACATAAAACGGGCAGCACTTTTCCCGGTCGCCATTGGCATTTGGCTCACGTGACTCAATCGCAGTCATGAAAAAAATTTAGAGAATAGTCTTCATTATTAAAAATAAGTATATAATCGTAATTTTAGTGCCCCCCCCCATCCGAATACAATTTGTAATGCTCTGCAGCCTACATTAATTATATTTGTGTGTTTCAGTGGATTTTAATGGGGCTATGTAGGCCTCTTTAATTTTCCAAGGGCCCTTATCACAGACAGAGCCGGTGTTTATAAAAAAAATGAAAATAAAAATTCTGGTGAAATAAAAGTAAATTGCTTTCAGTATATATCGAACAGGCTTCGTTTAACTATATTAATTTGCATAATAATAATTTATTCCCCATCGGTGGGTTAGTGGTTACGACGTTACAGTTTTTGGCGTTCGATCCCATTCTACTAAAACGAATTTTTTTTTTAATGTTAAACATTTGTCAACACGGTAGCACGGGGGACTTAAAATTCTATCAGAATAGTCAATAGTGATCGTATAAAACGAAAATTTATAATGTAAAATGAAAAATGCAGTCTGGCATTTCAGGTTGACTCGTTGGAATGAAGTTGTTTTAACTTTATGTAAATAAGGAAAACGTAAATGTTTTTATTAATTGTTAGAGTTGAATTTTATTTTGAAATTATTATAATATGAAATATCAGAATTATTCAATTTTTTTTTCGTATCGTAGCATGTTTTCGATTGTGAAGGTGGTCGGATTAATGTAATCCGTTATTCGATTACTGTGAATTGTTACGAAAGAAGAATAACGGAATGATATTCGTTTAATCTGTAAGCGGGGTGGTTTGTTATCTTTCTTAAAAAAATGTATCTAATCGGTTTGTTTGTTTTGTTAGTTGTCTCAAAGTATTTAACGGTGAGGGAATTCTTCCCAAAGAAGTTAATCGATTTCGACAATGTTTTTTTTTATTTAGTAACTTATAAAAACAATGTAAATGTTGTTTGTTATTGTATGAAGTAAAACTTTCGCAAAGTAGGCAACAGTGAATTTTAAAACGAAAATATATAATATTGTATTATTGAAAAGTTTCTCAAAATAGGCAACAGTGAATTTTTTTATTGTATGAATTAAAATTCTATTAGAAGAGTCAATAGTGATCGGTGAAAACGAAAATTTAGAATTTAACATTCAGTCTGGCACTCGGTGGAATGAATGGAAGTCTTCCAATTGATGTTTGAAATACAGAAGTATCCTTATTTAAAAGTCAAGGATCTGTTCTTTTGAATTGTTTTTCTTCTCATAGTCGGTAACTGAAATCCCATTTGTAAAAAGTATATGCTTATTTTATTAACGATTTGAAAAAAAACCAGTTCGGTTCAAATAGTGTAGAAGTCACATGTTTGTTTTTAAAGTAAGTGATAGGTATAATTATTGGTATATATTGCTTCTTGAGTTGTATATATCGTAACATAATGAAAACTTAAATGTTTTTATCTTATATTTTAGAGTTGAAATTTTTTATTTTTTTGTATTATGTAATCGGTGTTCGGTACGTGAAATAAGGAAAGAAAGTGAAAAATACGTGTAAACTGAGGTTTCCCCCTCCCCCCGGCAGAAACATAAAAGTTATTTGGAATATTGTTTAGTATGTAATATAATTTGTTTGATGTGTATTTTTTGTGCAAAATAAATTTGGTTCAAATAGTGTAGAAGTCACATGTTTGTTTTTAAAGTAAGTGATAGGTATAATTATTGGTATATATGCTTCTTCAGTTGTTTATATCGTAACATAATGAAATCTTAAATGTTTTTATCTTATATTTTAGAGTTGAAATTTTTTAATTTTTGTATTATGTAATCGGTGTTCGGTACGTGAAATAAGGAAAGAAAGTGAAAAATACGTGTAAACTGAGGCTTCCCCCTCCCCGACAGAAACATAAAAGTTATTTGGAATATTGTTTAGTATGTAATATAATATGTAACTTGTTACTAATGTAAACTGATCTGATTGAGGCTTGCGAAGAGTAAACTAATGGAAAAGTAAGTAATACATATAAAATCGAATAAGAAATGTTGTACTTTCTGTCAGAAGTATACTAATGTATTTATTAGTACAATGAAGGTGAATAAATCGTCGTGTTTGCGATTGTCAATGTGTTCAGTTTAATGTAATCTGTTATTCGCTAACGTGAAAATGCTACGTAGCAAGAATAATGGAATGTCAATCGGTTAATCTGTAACCGGTTTTTTTTTAACCTAGTACGTTAGTATTGTAGCAGCAATTTTAAGAAGTGAAGTAGATGAATGTATAACGGAAATAGCAGAACAGGAACGGTATATTACCTGAAGAAAAGTTTGATCGGTAAGGGGAATCGGTATAATTGTTTAAGGCTAGTGAATCTGGCAGGCGTTTCGTGATCTGTAGTTGCTGGTTGAGGCTTAGAGTAGAAGCCTTAATTCTTTTTTGGTGGAAGTGACGTAGTCAGATGTATTGAAGGGAGCGTCTGCTATATTTTCTGTGCAACGTTTGCTACTGTGTGGTGAGGTGAAGGCATATTTAACGTAAATAATAAGGTGTAAATTTTGTGAAAGTATCCGTTGTGTATTTGTTCCCGGTGTAGACTGGTAGCGTGGGAGGAGTAAAATGTTAGAGAGAAATGTTCTTGCTACTACCTGTATGGTGTCTGGTTTGGGGAGAGTGACTGAGTGAGGAACGAAAGTAATAATTTGCCCGAGGTGGATGTAAGAGTCTAGTGTTTGCTAAGAACACGCTCGAGCGAATAAGCTTGATGTTGTAGTGATTGTAGTAACCTATTGAGTTCGAGTTTATTTTCCTATTCGACGCGAAGGTACAGGGGAAAAAACGTCTCTACTTTATATATTTAATAATATATATAACATATATTTAACTAACGAGTAATGGGTGATCTAGTTAGACATTAAAAATTGGTTATGAATAAGACTAAACACTGACAGAAAAATAAAAATATAATTTTCATCTTCAATTTATTTTTATTGTGAAAAGTTAATTTTATTTTTGTCAACTTTAAGTCATAATTACAATTCTTTAAAAATAGAATTTTGTTAAATTATTTTATTGCTATTAGTCATATTTCATATTAAATTTAATTTAATCGTAAACATGTGATATATCACACCGAATCGTATCATATATAGCATGTTAGGTAATGATATGATATGAAGTGCTATGATGTGATGGGATTTCATACAACATAGAGTGACATAATCTGCTTGCTGTGATGTGATATTATGTTATGTGTTGTAAAGTTATGTGATATCATTTGACGTTATATAAAGATTTATTATTTGATGCGGTATGGTTTTATATTATGTAATCTGACATGATATGATGTTGGGATTTTCCCTGTTCAAACGAGGTACGAAAACTCTAGCCTCCTGTGTTGGAAAGACAAAGGGTTAAAAACGTGACTTGACAAAAGAGTTTCGTTAATATAGATATTTTATAAAATTAAAGAAAAAAGAAGAAAGAGAAGAAAAATGTTGGTTGCAAAATGGGGTAGTATTTGCAGACTTCATTTTGTAGTTTAATTTTGTTAACATGGTCTCCTCGTTGGTGTGAACTTTGATGAAAACGTATAATTTAAATAAGGGAGCCTTTCTTCACTCAAGTGCACAAAATACACGCAATATACATGCATGCTTGTTGGATCAAGCATATTATGTATAGACACGGAGGTCTGTGTCTTTATCGCCAAATCGCCACAGGAAAGGGAAACGCAAACCGCTTCTGTTGGCTCACGCTGGAAAAAAAGGACGTTGCTTAAAAAAAAAACGCTGACGTCAGTTCGTTAGTAGTGGAGAAAGGTGGCCTGTGATTAATTTATTTTCAGTCAATCACAGGGCACATAAAAAACGAGGCGTTATAAATATTTTCAATAATCATGCTTGTTGAATATTACATGTTTTTAAATTTTTTAATACTTTTGTTTTTGCTGGGGATGCCAACAAGTAACCTGATTTTTCAGAAACTGCAACTGTGATTGCTTTTTAAGATACGGACCGTCCTTTTAAGCAGAATTATTTTATCTTACTTGTGCTTATATATATATATATATATATATATATATATATATATATATATATAAATATATTATTTATAAATAAACATTAAATTATTAATACCTACAGACGCTAGCGTTTCATCAATAAAGGAAAGTAACAATTTCAGACGGTTCACAGATTGAACCTAGAATCTGCAAGCAGTCGCCATATCCACTCGGCCAACGGAAACTGTCATGTAATTAAGGGAAATTAAGATCTATATGTACCTAGAAGCGGACACATATAGAAGACTAGTCGAGAGTGTTCGACGAACGTATTCGGAACTTTGCATTAGAGCTTTTTGACAGTCTATTTTTAACATCCCCGAGAGTGCTCAATTTAATTTCTTAAAACAGCTTAGTATAATATTTATAAATAAATATTAAATTAATAATACCTACAGACGCAAGCGTTTCAAGTTTATTGCTCTCATCAGTGCAGGAAAGTAACAATTTTTGACGGTCGGGATGCACGAACCCGGTTCACAGCGTCAACCTAGAATAAGATAGTTAATTCAGAAAATATTTGTCACGTTGTTGGTTGACACTTTCTTCCACTTTTTTGCAATGTAAAGTATAAGTGTATTTCTGCCGGCTCTTTTGGACAAGCTTTTCCGTGGAAGACGTATTTTCTGTTTCTGTTCCATTTGTAAGAAATGTAAGGTATTGGTATATTTCTACCGATTGTTTAAGCAAGCTTCCGTAGGTTGACCTTTTTTCGGTTTCTGTCTCATTTGTAAGCAACATAAGGTTTTTGTGTATTTCTGCGACTATTTTGGGCAGGCTTTTACGCGGAAGTCATCTTTTCTGTTTCTGTCTCATTTATAAGCAATGTACGGTTTTGGTGTATTTCTGCCGGCTCTTTCGGCAGTCTTTTCTGAGGCAGGCTTTTTCTATTTCTGTTCTATTTGTAAGCAATGTAATGTTTCAGTGTATTTTTGCCCGCTCTTTTGGGTAGGCTTTTCTGTTAAAGGCTATGTGTTTGTTTCTGTCTTATTTGTAAGCGATGTGAGGTTTTGGTGTAGTTCATCTGGTACTTTAAGGCAGACCTTTCCGTTGCAGGCTTTTTTCTGTTTCTCATTTTAAGCAATGTAAGGGTTTGGTGTATTTCTGCGACTCTTTTGGGCACGCTTTTTTTCTGTTTCTGTCTCATTTGTAAGCAATGTAAAGTTTCAGTGTATATCTGCCGCCCTTTTTGGCAAGTTTTTCCGTGGAAGGCTTTTTTTTCTGTTTCTGTCTCATTTGTAAGCAATGTAAAGATTCAGCGTATTTCTGCCGCCTTTTTGGCAGGTTTTTCCGTTGAAAAGTTTTTTTTTTCTGTTTCTGTCTCATTTGTAAGCAATGTAAAGTTTCAGTGTATTTCTGCCGCCCTTTTTGACAGTTTTTTCCGTGGAAGGCTTTTATTTTCTGTTTCTGTCTCATTTAAAAGCAATGCAAAGTTTCAGTGTATATCTGCCACCCTTTTTGGCAAGTTTTTCCGTGGAAGGCTTTTTTTTCTGTTTCTGTCTCATTTGTAAGCAATGTAAAGATTCAGTGTATTTCTGCCGCCTTTTTTAGCAGGTTTTTCCGTGGAAGGCTTTTTTCTGTTTCTGTCTCATTTGTAAGCAATGTAAAGATTCAGTGTATTTCTGCCGCCCTTTTTGGCAGGTTTTTCCGTGGAAGGCTTTTTTCTGTTTCTGTCTCATTTGTAAGCAATGTAAAGTTTCAGTGTATATCTGCCGCCTTTTTTTAGCAAGTTTTTCCGTGGAAGGCTTTTTTTTCTGTTTCGGTCTCATTTGTAATCAATGTAAAGATTCAGTGTATTTCTGCCGCCCATTTTTCGCAGGTTTTTCCTTGGAAGGCTTTTTTCTGTTTCTGTCACATTTGTAAGCAATGTAAAGATTCAGTGTATTTCTGTCGTCGTTTTTAACAGGTTTTTCCGTGGAAGGCTTTTTTTCTGTTTCTGTCTCATTTGTAAGCAATGTAAAGTTTCAGTGTATTTCTGTCGCCTTTTTTAGCAGGTTTTTCCGTGGAAGGCTTTTTTTTCTGTTTCTGTCACATTTGTAAGCAATGTAAAGATTCAGTGTATTTCTGTCGTCGTTTTTAACAGGTTTTTCCGTGGAAGGCTTTTTTTCTGTTTCTGTCTCATTTGTAAGCAATGTAAAGTTTCAGTGTATTTCTGTCGCCTTTTTTAGCAGGTTTTTCCGTGGAAGGCTTTTTTTCTGTTTCTGTCTCATTTGTAAGCAATGTAAAGATTCAGTGTATTTCTGCCGCCTTTTTGGCAGGTTTTTCCGTGGAAGGCTTTTTTCTGTTTCTGTCTCATTTGTAAGCAATGTAAAGTTTCAGTGTATATCTGCCGCTTTTTTTAGCAAGTTTTTCCGTGGAAGGCTTTTTTTTCTGTTTCTGTCTCATTTGTAAGCAATGTAAAGATTCAGTGTATTTCTGCCGCCCTTTTTAGCAGGTTTTTCCGTGGAAGGTAGGTTTTTCTGTTTTTGTCTCATTTGTAAGCAATGAAAAGTTTCAGTGTATTATATCCGCCCTTTTTTGCAGGTTTATCCGTGGAAGGCTTATTTTCTGTTTTTGTCTCATTTGTAAGCAATGTAAAGTTTCAGTGTATTTCTGCCGCTCTTTTTGACAGGTTTTTCCGTGGAAGGCTTTTTTTTATGTTGCTGTCTCATTTAAAAGCAATGCAAAGTTTCAGTGTATATCTGCCACCCTTTTTGGCAAGTTTTTCCGTGGAAGGCTTTTTTTCTGTTTCTGTCTCATTTGTAAGCGATGTAAAGTTTCAGTGTATTTCTGCCGCCCTTTATGGCAGGTTTTTCCGTGGAAGGCTTTTATTTTATGTTTCTGTCTCATTTGTAAGCAATGTAAAGTTTTAGTGTATTACTGCTTGCTATTTCAAGCAACCTTTTTATGTTGCAGGCTACTTTTTAGTTTCTGTTATATTTGTAAGCAATTTAAGGTTTTAGTGTATTTCTGCCGGCTTTTCTTGGGCAGGCTTTTCTGTTATAGGCTTTTTTTCTGTTTCTGTCTGATTTGGCAGCAATGAAAAGTTATAGTTTATTTCTAACGGCTTCTTTTTGGCAGGCTTTTATGCGGCAGGCTTATGTTTTTTTCTGTCTCAGTTAAAAGCAATATAAGGTTTTGGTGCATTTCTGCACTTTTTTGGAGGGCAAGTTTTTCTGTGGCTGGCTTATTCACTGTTTCTGTCTGAATGTCTGTTTCTCTCTTGTTTCTAAGCAATGTATGGTTTTAGTGTATTACCGAAACAAGCTTCGGACTTTCGCATGAGTCGAATTTATACCTGGTGGGAAAATTTACTAAAACTAAAACAAGTTAAAGGGATGAAGCGTCACATTCCATTAAAAGTTTGCACATCTACAGCCCCTGTCACCCTGTAAAGAATTACCCCTAAATGTATCAAACCAGAATTTTAACCCTAACCCATCTCATCCTGTAAGGAATAATCCCCAAAAGGTACGAAACCGGAATTTGAAACCTAACCCCTGTCGTCCTTTAAGGAATTACCCCCAAAATGTATCAAAGTGGAATTGTGAATTTTTTTGTTACACGTATTATTCTGATTTTTGTCAGCAAAAACACATATGCCTATGTCACAATCCAGCCCAAGTCCTTTGGGGACCAAAAGACACACACCAACAGGACACACATGACGAGACGCATTAACGATTCACTGTAGACATAGCCACACATATATATTCAGCTCACCAAACGTACATAGAAGCAAGTGCACACATACACTCTCTCAAGAGCAAAAAAGGCACGCTAATATGTATATATAATATGTCATATCTTCATTCCTACCCTATTTACAAACACGTAAATGCAGAAATCAACATATCAACTCAATTTAAACAAGATGAAACACCTTAACCAAAAATTTCTTAGACTCTTTTAACTCTCATTCATTTTTAAGACTTTAGATTGAATTATCTTAACAAGTTGTCAATAAAAAATAATTTTCCATGGATTGACTGTCATTCTTTTATATGATGATGTTCAATCATCTCATTGCAGTCTCTTTCAACATGTCTCCCTCCGAGTATGTTATCTGCAACAATGAAATTACCAAAAATAACAGCTAAAATCAGATTTTTGTATTTTAATGTTAATAATAATTTTAGCCCTCGATAAATTGTTATGTGATTTGGCAGTTTATTCTTCAATATGATGCTGTCATTTGCACTAAAAAAAGTTCTAGTCAAAAAGCAAATATTTGGGGAGAAAGTTAACAAAAATCCGCATAATCCATTTCCTCATAAAACACATTTCCTGATGGGAAAGAAACCAAAACTGAAGTAGAATGAATCTTTTATGTGACAATTCGTGGAAAAAGGTTGAGGAGGATTCCTGTTGGAGCCGCTTCCTGACACATTTGCCGCCAGCGTTGAATCATAACCTGAGCAGATTGAAATGAAGTTGATAGAAGTGCAGTTTAATAGAAAGCAAAGTATAACCCTGTGGTGTCAGCATATTTCATTCGTTTCATACCTGATGCAATGTCCAAACTCTGTTTACCCGAATTTTGAAGACTGTCTTGAACTGGAATCACATATCTGTGTGAGGAACAGCTGTTCTCTTTGAGGAACTTGAATAAAATAAGCGTCGTCTCAACAACAACAACGAAATCTTGCCCAGAACATCAACTTGACATGTTAGCATGTGTTGGATGACCTTCAGAGATTGTCTTTCAAACCAACCTAGATTTAGTTAGATATTTATTTATCCACCTTTTCTCTCAAGTCCATCTTTATCACTTCCTCCCATGTTTATTCGTTCCTATCAACTGACCCTGCTATCACAATTCACATTTTTGAGTGGGTTGCATTCATTTATGGTGCCGTGATAGAAGTCTTGATCTCAACAGTTTTAATCCACACAAAATCTCTCTGTCTTCGTGATCTTCACAGAATAAATGCTTTAAATTAAGCAACCAGATTTCCACTTCTTTGAGAATTCTTGTATTTTTCTCAAAAATATTGCGCCATCTTTTTACCTCTTCTGCCGTTTCTTGCCTCATCTTTTTGCACACATCCAAAGCATCCAACTTGGCATTTTCTACGATCTGTTCATATTTTATCCAGATTCCCTGGCATTTAGACTCGCATTCAAGATTTGATTCATCAGAATATTTAAAAAGATTTTCGTTTGATAAGTTCAAGATTTCTTCAAATTCGTTCATTTCTTTCTCCAGGTTCGGGACTTGAGTTTTCATTTTAAAAGTCTCATCTTTCACTAGCAAGGGAGGCACGTTCATACAGTTGCTGCTGGGGTTAGTCGAGTGACAATTGTAACAAGTGTTATAATAACACACGTTACATCTTTCACAAAACAATTCAACGGCTTTTCTGTGCAACAAACATACTTTTCCTATCATCATTTCAATGGCATCCACTCTCTTCATTTCTTCCAAGTTTCTTTAAATGTGTTCTTGTGTGAATTTATTATCAAATCGATTGTGAAGTCGTATGCAATTGGTGCAAAAGAGCTCCTCACACTGATCGCACCAATATTTCGACACAGTTGCGATGCCTGATTCCACGCATTGCCATTCGGGCTGCCTAAATCGTTGGCGTTGTAATTCATTGGCCACCATAGGCGAAAGGCTCAAGGGTTTATCATTATGAAAGCCGTCGTCACATTCGGGACATTTGTCTTGTGTCTTTTCATCTTCTAATGTGTTGCGGAAACTTGAATTGCACACGCTATGAAGACATTTTTATTGGTGTAATTTCTACGCCTTCTTTTGTAAATTAGCCTCACAAGCAAAAACTGTTTCGTTTTTTAGACACAAGAAATTAAATTGGCTTTTTGTTTGAACGATTTTTTGTATCTTTAAAAATGGATAAATTTTTATTCTTTCCCAAAAAATAAGTATTTTCTGTCCTAATCCACAAACAACAAATTATTCCGGGGAAATTGAACACATGTGAAGAGTTTTGATTTTCTTGATCAGACAATAGAAATTCACTCACAAATTGTCCGCTTTCACTCATTTCAATTATTGATTAATTTTCATTATCACAAAGAAAGATATGGTTATCCTTTTCACTGATTTGAATCGTCCTGATTGATCGCGATTTTGATCCAGGAAGAATCCATTGATTTCCTTTTACTAGTTTTTTGACAGGAATTGTGTTTCGAACACAAGAAACTGACGGGATTTGTCTACCTGCCAATGGTTCCATAGCTTGATGCCACCAGTCAGGCAATGTGAAACATAATTCACATATCTGAGTGGGTCGCATCCATTTATGGTGCCGTGATGGAAGTCTTGATGCCAGCAGTTTTAATCCACACACATTCTCTCTGTCTTCGTGATCTTCATGGAGCAAATGCTTTAAATTTAGCAACCAGATTTCCACTTCTTTGAGAATTCCTGTATTTTTCTCCAAAATATTGAGCCATCTTTTTACCTCTTCTGTCGTTTCTTGCCTCATCTTTTTGCATCCAACTTGTCATTTTCTACGATATTTTATCCAGATTCCTTGGCATTTAGATTTACATTCCTATTCATTTCGTCCAAGTTTTTCGAAATGTGTTCTTTCGTGAATTTACTATGAAATCAGCACACAACAGTTTCTCACAGTGAGCGAACCAATATTTAGCTATGGTTGAGATGCCCTCTTCTACGCACAAGTCATATTGCCATTCCGACAAATCGTTGAAAATGTAAATCGTTGGCGTTTTAATTCATTGATCAAAATAGTTGAAAGGTTCAAGAGTTCATCATTATAAAAGCCGTCACCACATTCCGGACATTTGTTTTCTGTCTCTTCATCTTCTAATGTGTTGCGGAAGCATGATTTACACACGCTATGAAGACATCGTAATGTCTTGGAACTTTTCGTTAATAGGAATTTACATCCGTACATTGGAAAAGTGATTGATATCAATCAGACGCAATCAAGGAAATATAAAAATGCAAATCAAACTGAAAAAAAAAAAAATATAATCTCAAAAAATAAAAAAAATCAATTTATCAGACGTTTAACATTATCACTTAAATAACAAATTAAAGCTGAGCCATCTTCACGGAGTCAAAAATAAAATGAAACCTCTCAATTGTCTACTGTCTGTTGCCAGCTTTCTTAAGCGCAAATAGAACTTAATATCCCTTCTATACCTGATAATACTCCGTGGCTGTAGGAGGAATAGATATAGGTATAAGAATAATGAGAAAACAAAAATAAGGAAATTACGAAAAAAACAGAAAAAAACCGGGTAGTGCCTATCGGTTAAGCTCCGCTTACTGGTGAGGAACTATTATGACAGATCGATAGATCGATGAGACGAACGGGTATTGAAGGAAAGTGCTAGCCTGCTTAGTTACTCACTTTTCTTTCTAGGTTCGTTCGGCTTACCCTCTCTTCTTTTTTCCTCTTCCTTTTCTTTTCATTTCTTTTATTCTTTTTGAAGAGGGAATCACCTTGCGGTCAGGCTCGAAAAATAAGTAATAACAGATGTAGCCAAAGTGTGAACTCAAGGGAAAGTGTTCACACATGTTTTGAACAAGTAGGTGTGAAATAAACTTTTATAAAACCAGCGAATTATCGAAACAGGATCAGTGTTCCTGGCGACAACCGAATGAGTCACCTCGCTCTCATGAAGACATCAACAACAACAAAAAACACCCGACTTGAAGTGCGAACCCCAGCATCCACGTTTAAGCACACCTGCTGTCTCCCCATAATAACAGCTTAACCCAAGTAAACACACACGCATACTGAACTGTAAAGACAACTTTAACGCTCGTGTAGTTTTCAAACATTTTTCTAACCATCACAAACTTATCGTTATATTTTACATCTTTATAAAATTGTTTCTACATTAAACTTTTATGTTTTACTTTACATTTTCACTTTTTGTAATAACATTATTATATTGTTAAAAGTTAGCACTCGCTAATTAGTGATCCTTGCCAATCATATATGTTGTTATTGAATCGGTCCCAATTTACCTACACAAGATTACTTGCTTAGTAGGGTGCTTCGCAATCCCTAAAGATGCGACCGTCGTCTAACCAGATCAGAAGTTTGCGTGTTCAGATAACGTCGGGTGCACCAATGTGGAGTGTCTTGGTTCCCGGTTTTGGATCTGGTATTTTAAACGACGGTCACGTCTTTAGTGATTACCAAGCACCACACTAAACAATTAATCTTGTGTAAGTAAATTGGGACCGATTCAATAATAACATATATGATTGACAAAGATCACAAATCGCCAGCATTTATGTTATGTTGCTTAGATGAACGGCCATCGAAGACAACCTGGATTTTTCTTTTGGTTAGGAATGATCTAAGTATATTAAGTAATTGCTCAGTAATACCGTATGAGCGTATTTTCAGGAGAAGCCTTTCATGACATACCTTATCAAAGGCCTTGGTTATATCAAGCGGCACTGCCCTAGCTTCACCTGCCTTGTCGAGTATATGACACATGCGTTCAGACATGATCGTTAGGATGTCTGCAATAGATCATGTTTGTCTAAATCCATACTGGCGGTCACATAGAAGTTTAGCATAAATTAAGTGCCGTACTATGACTAGATTGATTAAGGATTCAAAGATTTTAGCAAAGATCGATAGTAGACTGATTGGGCCGTTGTTCTGAGGATCGGTTCTATTCCAAGAATTCTTGTAGACTGGTACCACAGAGGCAATTTTCGAGCTATCGGGGAAGCAAGAATCAGCTAGGCATTTATTGTAAAGTTTGGAGAGAACATGGTCCAGTTCATCCGATCATTTCTTTATTACTGTTACAGGTATAAGATCAGGCCCACAAGTTTTGGAGGTGTGAGGGTTTTTTTATTATGTCTCTGACTTAGGATGGGGTGATGATCATGTTATCAATATTGGTCCGCCATGAGAATTTAGGGAGGGGTGGTTTTCTGAGTCCCAAATGGAGTTTGACGCGAAACGCTGGGTAAGTAACCCAGCATTATCAGTTGCCATGCAAACGACATCATTGTGGTTTGATAGCGGGGGAATCGTTCAGTGACCATTGTTCCCCACACTATTGTAGATTTTCCAAAAGTCTCGAGTACCTAGTTTCTGTAACGGAATGCGTTCTTTTGTTAACTCAGTATACTTTCTCTTTGCTTCAACTATCACGGCCTTACAGTTATTTTTTTACTCTATAAATTTATGTCTATCAGTAGCTGACTTATGGCGGCCAAATTTACGGAATGCTTGCTGCCTCTCAGCAATGGCAGCTGCACATTCCGAGGGGAACCATTGGGGAGAGTCGGGCTTGCTAAAGAATTTTAGCATGGGGACATAAGCTTCAATGCCTGCTTTGACCCATTCAGTTAACTCATTTGCACACTAGTCAGCAGGGAGTTAGAAGGTTTCCCTCCATGGGGCGTCGCTGATGTGATCTCTGATTGACTCACAATCAGTCTACTCGTAGTATCTCGTTAGTTTGAGCAACGGTTCATCAGCTTTTGGACGACTTGTTAGAGTGATATGAATCATTAGCACAATGTGATCAGCATTCCAGAGTGGGCTATGAGCTTTCGTCACACAAACCTCAGGCATTGATGTCAAGAAAAATTCTAGAAGTGAGGTATGTTGGTCTACTCGATCGGGGATGCGGGTCGGAAAATCGACAGTCTGAGAGAGGGAGTGAGCTAAGAAGAAATTATACGTAGAGTTGCCGGCTGCGTCAGTAAGGCTGGAGAATTCCGGCCAGTCACGGTGGTGGGCATTAAAACCCCCGAATACATGTATCTGGGCATTCGAATGAGTGAGAGTGCTCTATCTATGCTTTCAGAGACAGTTTAGCAGCGTACAGTCCTGGGTCTAAGGGGAACGGTATAAGAAATATAAGTAACTGACGCTGTGATGTAAAGTCAATTTAAAGCACATGTAGTCTTGCTCATCCGATTCTAACATATATTCTCTAGTCAGAAGGAGGGTGTTCCGAACATAAACTCCTAGACGGTGCATATGTTTGTCAGAGTTTTTACAATAGAGTGGGAGGTTATCAGTCATGTCAAAGTGGTGAGAGGAGATTGAGGATTGAAGGTTTGTTTCACTTAGTGCTAGGATATCCGGGGATTTTGTCAGGAGAAAGGTTTCTACGTCGTTGATGTTGGTTCTAAGTCCCCGAATATTTGTGAATGCGAGCCTATAGAGCGGAGGCGAAGGTGATTTTGTTGTGTGTCTGGTTTAGGTTTGATTTGATTTTTTTGTGATGACATGTTTGTTTTGTTATAGAGTTAGTTGGGCAAAGTGGGTGCTTGTTAGGTACCAATAAGCTCACACAACCAGTTAATTAGTCGCAACCTGGTCCATGGGGATTGTGGCCTCGGGAAATCCCACCGGGGATAACTACAGGGACTTTTTCCATGCGCGACATGGCACATACAACTACCCACGCTATTATGCAACGGATGATGAAGCAGCCGTTCTTAGCGCTACCCAAGAGTTTGGGCTCCTGTCCTGTCAGTCGGAAACAGCAGCCAGACAAGCTGTCTAACATATGTTCTGATTTTTATTTTATTAATAAATTGTATTTTATTACTAGATATCGCATTCATACATGATTTTATAGGCTTTTCACCTTATTATTAAATTCTTAAAAAATATTTTTAAAAGAAACAAATAAACTCTCCTATTTTAATATATATATATATATATATATATATATATATATATATATATATATATATATATATAAGACACGTTTATTTTATATTGCAATAGCCATGGTTTTTGTTTCTGTTTTTATTTTTTAACATTTTCAAAAAACATAACATTTATGTGAGAGGTATATTTACGACTCGTTTCTCTGGGGATGAGCCAACCAACATTATTATATCGAAGATGAAAAGCTCTCAAATTTAAAAGTCCTATAATAAACTTTCATCACACTGTGGGTCATTGTAGGGGAAAACAAAGAAGAACACCTTCACATTTAGGATATATATATATGTATATATATTTCAACGCATTGATGGTTATTTTAAGTATAATTGCTACTAGAGTAGCTGTGGTATATTGGTGACTGAACTATTCTTAGCTTACAGTAAGATAGAAATTGTAAGATAGACAGATCATGACTAACAAACCCAATACATCTACACTTTTGATGGCCTTGTGCTTTATTTGTCAAAATGTATATGTTATATTCTTTCTAAATAAATAATTCAGAGTTTAGTATCAGTTCTAATACTACAGTTCATCTTTTCTCACACGAGCCAATTAAAATTTTTGTCTCAGTCCAGAGTGTCTTTTTGTAAAGTTCAGGAATATCATTAACAGTAGAAACCATCATATTATCTACTAGTATACAAGTGCGTTCCCTCAGTGAAGTATCTAAATTAAACTTATCCCGTACAACTGTCAGAGTCTCGTCAGTTGGCACTTTCGTTAACACGTAACTTCGTCGAGATTCGCCACCTGGTTGGAATGAATGGGATCAGTATTTGTTTTTTTTCCGCGGAGTGAGCGGAATTTTTAACATATGATGGACATTTTCCTGTGAGCGGTGTGGTTATATCTATCAGGAATCGGATCAATGCATGGAATGCTGTACCTCGGGCGCTGACAACGCGCCTTAACGAAATAATTACTTAAAACTTCTACCCGGTCATGCCTGACAAGACGAGACAAAGCTACCCCGTGAATTAAATAAAAGGATAGCGTTCGAAATTAGTACAAATTCGCGAGTTCGACAGAAATATTCGAGTTCAACAGAAATATTCGAGTTCGACAAGATGCACCTAAAGAAGGTCAGAGGTTACACCAGCCGAAACGTTGTGAGTATAACATCCAAGATGAGAACAGTAGTTAAAATAATAATATAAATTTTTACTCGTTTAATATATAACACTATGACGTAGTTCAAAATAAAATCTTACTCGTTTAATATATAACACTATGACGTAGTTCTAAATAAAATTTTACTCGTTTAATATATAACACTATGACGTAGTTCAAAATAACATTTTACTCGTTTAATATATACTATGACGTAGTTCAAAATAAAATTTTACTCGTTTAATATATAACACTATGATGTAGTTCAAAATAAAATTTTACTCGTTTAATATTGTGAGAATTTCTTCTCAAATAGAAGATGGCTAAAAATCACGAGTCGTAACGCACACAACCACACTTACCTTGATTCCGGGAGAACTCCAAAAGGGAAATGGCCTGTCTTGTGTTGCAGAAACGGTACGAACTGCGTAATCAGCCTTTTAGTTGATCATCAATTAGAGATAAAATATTGACACGAGGTTACTTTAATTGCTCGGTCATTAAATCCTCTTTCTATTAGAGTTGGCGCATAGTTAATTCCTCGCAAAATCAACACTAGAAACTTGTAAAATACAAAGAGTCGGTATACACGAGGTTCACTGTTGCCTCGCAAAATCTCAACTACTATCAGATTCGAAAAAAGACCTCGCATGCGGGAAAATGGCGCGCAAAAGAAGGTTCACTCAAGACGGGGTCAGCAAGTGCGGTTGCCGGCACTGTGATTTCTAACAATATATAACACTATGACGTAGTTCAAAATAACATTTTACTCGTTTAATATATAAAACTATGACATAGTTAATATAACGTTATACTCGTTTAATATATAACACTATGACGTAGTTCAAAATAAAATTTTACTCGTGAAAATATAACACTATGACGTAGTTCAAAATAAAATTTTACTCGTTATATATATACTATGACGTAGTTCGAAATAAAATTTTACTCGTTTAATATATAACACTATGATGTAGTTCAAAATAGAATTTTACTCGCTTAATATATAACACTATGACGTAGTTCAAAATAAAATTTTACTCGTTTCATATATAATACTATTACGTAGTTCAAAATGACATTTTACTCATTTAATACATACTATGACGAAGTTCAAAATAATATTTTACTCGCTTAATATATAATACTATGACGTAGTTCAAAATAAAATTTTATTCGTTTAATATATAATACTATAACGTAGTTCAAAATAAAATTTTACTCGTTTAATATATACTATGACGTAGTTCAAAATAAAATTTTACTCGTTTAATATATCATACTGTGACCGTGTTCAAAATAAAATTTTACTCGTTTAGTATATACTATGACATAGTTCAAAATAAAATTTGTACTTGTTTAATATATAAGACTATGAAGTAGTTCCAAAATTTTTTTTACTCGTTTAATATATAATACTATGACGTAGTTCAAAATAAAATTTTACTCGTTTAATATATAACACTATGACGTAGTTAAAATAAAATTTTACTCGTTTTATATATAACACTATGAAGTAGTTCAAAATAAAATTTTACTCGTTTAATATATACTATGACGAAGTTCAAAATAAAATTTTACTCGTTTAATATAAAATACTATGACGTAGTTCAAAATAAAAGTTTACTCGTTTAATATATAACACTATGACGTAGTTTAAAATAAACCTTTACTCGTTTAATATATACTATGACGTAGTTAAAAATTAAATTTTACTCGTTTAATATATAATACTATGACGTAGTTCAAAATAAAATGTTACTCGTTTAATATATAACACTATGACGTAGTTCAATATAAAATGTTACTCGTTTAATATATAATACTATGACGTAGTTAAAAATAAAATTTTACTCGTTTAATATAAACTATGACGTAGTTCTAAATAAAATTTTACTCGTTTAATATATAACACTATGACGTAGTTCAAAATAAGATTTTTACTCGTTTTATATATAACACTATGACGTAGTTCAAAATAACATTTTACTCGTTTAATATATACTATGACGTTGTTCAAAATAACATTTTACTCGTTTAATATATAACACTAAGATGTAGTTCAAAATAGAATTTTACTCGTTTAATATATAATACTATGACGTAGTCAAAAATAAAAGTTTACTCTTTTAATATATACTATGACGTAGTTCAAAATAAAATTTTACTCGTTTTATATATAATACTGTGACGTAGTTCAAAATAAAATTTTACTCGTTTAGTATTTACTATGACGTAGTTCAAAATAAAATTTTACTGGTTTAATATATAATACTATGACGTAGTTCAAAATAAAAGTTTACTCGTTTAATATATAACACTATGACGTAGTTCAATATAAAATGTTACTCGTTTCATATATAATACTATGACGTAGTTAAAAATAAAATGTTACTCGTTTAATATAAACTATGACGTAGTTCTAAATAAAATTTTACTCGTTTAATACATAACACTATGACGTAGTTAGAAAAAAGAGTTTTACTCGTTTTATATATAACACTAAGACGTAGTTCAAAATAACATTTTACTCGTTTGATATATACTATGACGTACTTCAAAATAAAATTTTACTCGTTTCATGTATAACACTATGACGTTGTTCAAAATAACATTTTACTCGTTTAATATATAACACTATGATGTAGTTCAAAATAGAATTTTACTCGTTTAATATATAATACTATGACGTAGTAAAAAATAAAAGTTTACTCTTTTAATGTATACTATGACGTAGTTCAAAATAACATTTTACTCGTTTAATATATAAAACTATGACATAGTCAATATAACGTTATACTCGTTTAATATATAACACTATGACGTAGTTCAAAATAAAATTTTACTCGTTAAAATATAACACTATGACGTAGTTAAAAATAAAATTTTACTCGTTATATATATACTATGACGTAGTTCGAAATAAAATTTTACTCGTTTAATATATAACACTATGATGTAGTTCAAAATAGAATTTTACTCGCTTAATATATAACACTATGACGTAGTTGAAAATAAAATTTTACTCGTTTCATATATAATACTATTACGTAGTTCAAAATGACATTTTACTCATTTAATACATACTATGACGAAGTTCAAAATAATATTTTACTCGCTTAATATATAATATTATGACGTAGTTCAAAATAAAATTTTACTCGTTTAATATATAATACTATAACGTAGTTCAAAATAAAATTTTACTCGTTTAATATATACTATGACGTAGTTCAAAATAAAATTTTACTCGTTTAATATATCATACTGTGACCGTGTTCAAAATAAAATTTTACTCGTTTAGTATATACTATGACATAGTTCAAAATAAAATTTGTACTTGTTTAATATATAAGACTATGAAGTAGTTCCAAAATTTTTTTTACTCGTTTAATATATAATACTATGACGTAGTTCAAAATAAAATTTTACTCGTTTAATATATAACACTATGACGTAGTTAAAATAAAATTTTACTCGTTTTATATATAACACTATGAAGTAGTTCAAAATAAAATTTTACTCGTTTAATATATACTATGACGAAGTTCAAAATAAAATTTTACTCGTTTAATATAAAATACTATGACGTAGTTCAAAATAAAAGTTTACTCGTTTAATATATAACACTATGACGTAGTTCAATATAAAATGTTACTCGTTTCATATATAATACTATGACGTAGTTAAAAATAAAATTTTACTCGTTTAATATAAACTATGATGTAGTTCTAAATAAAATTTTACTCGTTTAATATATAACACTATGACGTAGTTCAAAAAAAGATTTTTACTCGTTTTATATATAACACTATGACGTAGTTCAAAATAACATTTTACTCGTTTAATATATACTATGACGTTTTTCAAAATAACATTTTACTCGTTTAATATATAACACTAAGATGTAGTTCAAAATAGAATTTTACTCGTTTAATATATAATACTATGACGTAGTCAAAAATAAAAGTTTACTCTTTTAATATATACTATGACGTAGTTCAAAATAAAATTTTACTCGTTTTATATATAATACTGAGACGTAGTTCAAAATAAAATTTTACTCGTTAAGTATTTACTATGACGTAGTTCAAAATAAAATTTTACTGGTTTAATATATAATACTATGACGTAGTTCAAAATAAAAGTTTACTCGTTTAATATATAACACTATGACGTAGTTCAATATAAAATGTTACTCGTTTCATATATAATACCATGACGTAGTTAAAAATAAAATGTTACTCGTTTAATATAAACTATGACGAGTTCTAAATAAAATTTTACTCGTTTAATATATAACACTATGACGTAGTTCAAAATAAAAGTTTACTCGTTTAATATATAACACTATGACGTAGTTCAAAATAAAATTTTACTCGTTTAATATATACTATGACGTAGTTAGAAAAAAGAGTTTTACTCGTTTAATATATAACACTAAGACGTAGTTCAAAATAACATTTTACTCGTTTGATATATACTATGACGTACTTCAAAATAAAATTTTACACGTTTCATGTATAACACTATGACGTTGTTCAAAATAACATTTTACTCGTTTAATATATAACACTATGATGTAGTTCAAAATAGAATTTTACTCGTTTAATATATAATACTATGACGTAGTAAAAAATAAAAGTTTACTCTTTTAATGTATACTATGACGTAGTTCAAAATAACATTTTACTCGTTTAATATATAAAACTATGACATAGTTAATATAACGTTATACTCGTTTAATATATAACACTATGACGTAGTTCAAAATAAAATTTTACTCGTTAAAATATAACACTATGACTAAGTTCAAAATAAAATTTTACTCGTTTAATATATACTATGACGTAGTTCGAAATAAAATTTTACTCGTTTAATATATAACACTATGATGTAGTTCAAAATAGAATTTTACTCGCTTAATATATAACACTATGACGTAGTTCAAAATAAAATTTTACTCGTTTCATATATAATACTATTACGTAGTTCAAAATGACATTTTACTCATTTAATACATACTATGACGAAGTTCAAAATAATATTTTACTCGCTTAATATATAATACTATGACGTAGTTCAAAATAAAATTTTACTCGTTTAATATATAATACTATAACGTAGTTCAAAATAAAATTTTACTCGTTTAATATATACTATGACGTAGTTCAAAATAAAATTTTACTCGTTTAATATATCATACTGTGACCGTGTTCAAAATAAAATTTTACTCGTTTAGTATATACTATGACATAGTTCAAAATAAAATTTGTACTTGTTTAATATATAAGACTATGGAGTAGTTCCAAAATTTTTTTTACTCGTTTAATATATAATACTATGACCTAGTTCAAAATAAAATTTTACTCGTTTAATATATAACACTATGACGTAGTTAAAATAAAATTTTACTCGTTTTATATATAACACTATGAAGTAGTTCAAAATAAAATTTTACTCGTTTAATATATACTATGACGAAGTTCAAAATAAAATTTTACTCGTTTAATATAAAATACTATGACGTAGTTCAAAATAAAAGTTTACTCGTTTTATATATAACACTATGACGTAGTTTAAAATACACTTTTACTCGTTTAATATATACTATGACGTAGGTAAAAATTAAATTTTACTCGTTTAATATATAATACTATGACGTAGTTCAAAATAAAATGTTACTCGTTTAATATATAACACTATGACGTAGTTCAATATAAAATGTTACTCGTTTAATATATAATACTATGACGTAGTTAAAAATAAAATTTTACTCGTTTAATATAAACTATGACGTAGTTCTAAATAAAATTTTACTCGTTTAATATATAACACTATGACGTAGTTCAAAAAAAGATTTTTACTCGTTTTATATATAACACTATGACGTAGTTCAAAATAACATTTTACTCGTTTAATATATACTATGACGTTGTTCAAAATAACATTTTACTCATTTAATATATAACACTAAGATGTAGTTCAAAATAGAATTTTACTCGTTTAATATATAATACTATGACGTAGTCAAAAATAAAAGTTTACTCTTTTAATATATACTATGACGTAGTTCAAAATAAAATTTTACTCGTTTTATATATAATACTGTGACGTAGTTCAAAATAAAATTTTACTCGTTTAGTATTAACTATGACGTAGTTCAAAATAAAATTTTACTGGTTTGATATATAATACTATGACGTAGTTCAAAATAAAAGTTTACTCGTTTAATATAGAACACTATGACGTAGTTCAATATAAAATGTTACTCGTTTCATATATAATACTATGACGTAGTTAAAAATAAAATGTTACTCGTTTAATATAAACTATGACGTAGTTCTAAATAAAATTTTACTCGTTTAATATATAACACTATGACGTAGTTCAAAATAAAACTTTACTCGTTTAATATATAACACTATGACGTAGTTCAAAATAAAATTTTACTCGTTTCATATATAATACTATTACGTAGTTCAAAATGACATTTTACTCATTTAATACATACTATGACGAAGTTCAAAATAATATTTTACTCGCTTAATATATAATACTATGACGTAGTTCAAAATAAAATTTTATTCGTTTAATATATAATACTATAACGTAGTTCAAAATAAAATTTTACTCGTTTAATATATACTATGACGTAGTTCAAAATAAAATTTTACTCGTTTAATATATCATACTGTGACCGTGTTCAAAATAAAATTTTACTCGTTTAGTATATACTATGACATAGTTCAAAATAAAATTTGTACTTGTTTAATATATAAGACTATGAAGTAGTTCCAAAATTTTTTTTACTCGTTTAATATATAATACTATGACCTAGTTCAAAATAAAATTTTACTCGTTTAATATATAACACTATGACGTAGTTAAAATAAAATTTTACTCGTTTTATATATAACACTATGAAGTAGTTCAAAATAAAATTTTACTCGTTTAATATATACTATGACGAAGTTCAAAATAAAATTTTACTCGTTTAATATAAAATACTATGACGTAGTTCAAAATAAAAGTTTACTCGTTTTATATATAACACTATGACGTAGTTTAAAATACACTTTTACTCGTTTAATATATACTATGACGTAGGTAAAAATTAAATTTTACTCGTTTAATATATAATACTATGACGTAGTTCAAAATAAAATGTTACTCGTTTAATATATAACACTATGATGTAGTTCAAAATAGAATTTTACTCGCTTAATATATAACACTATGACGTAGTTCAAAATAAAATTTTACTCGTTTCATATATAATACTATTACGTAGTTCAAAATGACATTTTACTCATTTAATACATACTATGACGAAGTTCAAAATAATATTTTACTCGTGATAATATAACACTATGACGTAGTTCAAAATAAAATTTTACTCGTTATATATATACTATGACGTAGTTCGAAATAAAATTTTACTCGTTTAATATATAACACTATGATGTAGTTCAAAATAGAATTTTACTCGCTTAATATATAACACTATGACGTAGTTCAAAATAAAATTTTACTCGTTTCATATATAATACTATTACGTAGTTCAAAATGACATTTTACTCATTTAATACATACTATGACGAAGTTCAAAATAATATTTTACTCGCTTAATATATAATACTATGACGTAGTTCAAAATAAAATTTTATTCGTTTAATATATAATACTATAACGTAGTTCAAAATAAAATTTTACTCGTTTAATATATACTATGACGTAGTTCAAAATAAAATTTTACTCGTTTAATATATCATACTGTGACCGTGTTCAAAATAAAATTTTACTCGTTTAGTATATACTATGACATAGTTCAAAATAAAATTTGTACTTGTTTAATATATAAGACTATGAAGTAGTTCCAAAATTTTTTTTACTCGTTTAATATATAATACTATGACGTAGTTCAAAATAAAATTTTACTCGTTTAATATATAACACTATGACGTAGTTAAAATAAAATTTTACTCGTTTTATATATAACACTATGAAGTAGTTCAAAATAAAATTTTACTTGTTTAATATATACTATGACGAAGTTCAAAATAAAATTTTACTCGTTTAATATAAAATACTATGACGTAGTTCAAAATAAAAGTTTACTCGTTTAATATATAACACTATGACGTAGTTTAAAATAAACCTTTACTCGTTTAATATATACTATGACGTAGTTAAAAATTAAATTTTACTCGTTTAATATATAATACTATGACGTAGTTCAAAATAAAATGTTACTCGTTTAATATATAACACTATGACGTAGTTCAATATAAAATGTTACTCGTTTAATATATAATACTATGACGTAGTTAAAAATAAAATTTTACTCGTTTAATATAAACTATGACGTAGTTCTAAATAAAATTTTACTCGTTTAATATATAACACTATGACGTAGTTCAAAAAAAGATTTTTACTCGTTTTATATATAACACTATGACGTAGTTCAAAATAACATTTTACTCGTTTAATATATACTATGACGTTGTTCAAAATAACATTTTACTCGTTTAATATATAACACTAAGATGTAGTTCAAAATAGAATTTTACTCGTTTAATATATAATACTATGACGTAGTCAAAAATAAAAGTTTACTCTTTTAATATATACTATGACGTAGTTCAAAATAAAATTTTACTCGTTTTATATATAATACTGTGACGTAGTTCAAAATAAAATTTTACTCGTTTAGTATTTACTATGACGTAGTTCAAAATAAAATTTTACTGGTTTAATATATAATACTATGACGTAGTTCAAAATAAAAGTTTACTCGTTTAATATATAACACTATGACGTAGTTCAATATAAAATGTTACTCGTTTCATATATAATACTATGACGTAGTTAAAAATAAAATGTTACTCGTTTAATATAAACTATGACGTAGTTCTAAATAAAATTTTACTCGTTTAATACATAACACTATGACGTAGTTAGAAAAAAGAGTTTTACTCGTTTTATATATAACACTAAGACGTAGTTCAAAATAACATTTTACTCGTTTGATATATACTATGACGTACTTCAAAATAAAATTTTACTCGTTTCATGTATAACACTATGACGTTGTTCAAAATAACATTTTACTCGTTTAATATATAACACTATGATGTAGTTCAAAATAGAATTTTACTCGTTTAATATATAATACTATGACGTAGTAAAAAATAAAAGTTTACTCTTTTAATGTATACTATGACGTAGTTCAAAATAACATTTTACTCGTTTAATATATAAAACTATGACATAGTCAATATAACGTTATACTCGTTTAATATATAACACTATGACGTAGTTCAAAATAAAATTTTACTCGTTAAAATATAACACTATGACGTAGTTAAAAATAAAATTTTACTCGTTATATATATACTATGACGTAGTTCGAAATAAAATTTTACTCGTTTAATATATAACACTATGATGTAGTTCAAAATAGAATTTTACTCGCTTAATATATAACACTATGACGTAGTTCAAAATAAAAGTTTACTCGTTTCATATATAATACTATTACGTAGTTCAAAATGACATTTTACTCATTTAATACATACTATGACGAAGTTCAAAATAATATTTTACTCGCTTAATATATAATATTATGACGTAGTTCAAAATAAAATTTTACTCGTTTAATATATAATACTATAACGTAGTTCAAAATAAAATTTTACTCGTTTAATATATACTATGACGTAGTTCAAAATAAAATTTTACTCGTTTAATATATCATACTGTGACCGTGTTCAAAATAAAATTTTACTCGTTTAGTATATACTATGACATAGTTCAAAATAAAATTTGTACTTGTTTAATATATAAGACTATGAAGTAGTTCCAAAATTTTTTTTACTCGTTTAATATATAATACTATGACGTAGTTCAAAATAAAATTTTACTCGTTTAATATATAACACTATGACGTAGTTAAAATAAAATTTTACTCGTTTTATATATAACACTATGAAGTAGTTCAAAATAAAATTTTACTCGTTTAATATATACTATGACGAAGTTCAAAATAAAATTTTACTCGTTTAATATAAAATACTATGACGTAGTTCAAAATAAAAGTTTACTCGTTTAATATATAACACTATGACGTAGTTCAATATAAAATGTTACTCGTTTCATATATAATACTATGACGTAGTTAAAAATAAAATTTTACTCGTTTAATATAAACTATGATGTAGTTCTAAATAAAATTTTACTCGTTTAATATATAACACTATGACGTAGTTCAAAAAAAGATTTTTACTCGTTTTATATATAACACTATGACGTAGTTCAAAATAACATTTTACTCGTTTAATATATACTATGACGTTTTTCAAAATAACATTTTACTCGTTTAATATATAACACTAAGATGTAGTTCAAAATAGAATTTTACTCGTTTAATATATAATACTATGACGTAGTCAAAAATAAAAGTTTACTCTTTTAATATATACTATGACGTAGTTCAAAATAAAATTTTACTCGTTTTATATATAATACTGAGACGTAGTTCAAAATAAAATTTTACTCGTTAAGTATTTACTATGACGTAGTTCAAAATAAAATTTTACTGGTTTAATATATAATACTATGACGTAGTTCAAAATAAAAGTTTACTCGTTTAATATATAACACTATGACGTAGTTCAATATAAAATGTTACTCGTTTCATATATAATACCATGACGTAGTTAAAAATAAAATGTTACTCGTTTAATATAAACTATGACGAGTTCTAAATAAAATTTTACTCGTTTAATATATAACACTATGACGTAGTTCAAAATAAAAGTTTACTCGTTTAATATATAACACTATGACGTAGTTCAAAATAAAATTTTACTCGTTTAATATATACTATGACGTAGTTAGAAAAAAGAGTTTTACTCGTTTTATATATAACACTAAGACGTAGTTCAAAATAACATTTTACTCGTTTGATATATACTATGACGTACTTCAAAATAAAATTTTACACGTTTCATGTATAACACTATGACGTTGTTCAAAATAACATTTTACTCGTTTAATATATAACACTATGATGTAGTTCAAAATAGAATTTTACTCGTTTAATATATAATACTATGACGTAGTAAAAAATAAAAGTTTACTCTTTTAATGTATACTATGACGTAGTTCAAAATAACATTTTACTCGTTTAATATATAAAACTATGACATAGTTAATATAACGTTATACTCGTTTAATATATAACACTATGACGTAGTTCAAAATAAAATTTTACTCGTTAAAATATAACACTATGACTAAGTTCAAAATAAAATTTTACTCGTTTAATATATACTATGACGTAGTTCGAAATAAAATTTTACTCGTTTAATATATAACACTATGATGTAGTTCAAAATAGAATTTTACTCGCTTAATATATAACACTATGACGTAGTTCAAAATAAAATTTTACTCGTTTCATATATAATACTATTACGTAGTTCAAAATGACATTTTACTCATTTAATACATACTATGACGAAGTTCAAAATAATATTTTACTCGCTTAATATATAATACTATGACGTAGTTCAAAATAAAATTTTACTCGTTTAATATATAATACTATAACGTAGTTCAAAATAAAATTTTACTCGTTTAATATATACTATGACGTAGTTCAAAATAAAATTTTACTCGTTTAATATATCATACTGTGACCGTGTTCAAAATAAAATTTTACTCGTTTAGTATATACTATGACATAGTTCAAAATAAAATTTGTACTTGTTTAATATATAAGACTATGAAGTAGTTCCAAAATTTTTTTTACTCGTTTAATATATAATACTATGACCTAGTTCAAAATAAAATTTTACTCGTTTAATATATAACACTATGACGTAGTTAAAATAAAATTTTACTCGTTTTATATATAACACTATGAAGTAGTTCAAAATAAAATTTTACTCGTTTAATATATACTATGACGAAGTTCAAAATAAAATTTTACTCGTTTAATATAAAATACTATGACGTAGTTCAAAATAAAAGTTTACTCGTTTTATATATAACACTATGACGTAGTTTAAAATACACTTTTACTCGTTTAATATATACTATGACGTAGGTAAAAATTAAATTTTACTCGTTTAATATATAATACTATGACGTAGTTCAAAATAAAATGTTACTCGTTTAATATATAACACTATGACGTAGTTCAATATAAAATGTTACTCGTTTAATATATAATACTATGACGTAGTTAAAAATAAAATTTTACTCGTTTAATATAAACTATGACGTAGTTCTAAATAAAATTTTACTCGTTTAATATATAACACTATGACGTAGTTCAAAAAAAGATTTTTACTCGTTTTATATATAACACTATGACGTAGTTCAAAATAACATTTTACTCGTTTAATATATACTATGACGTTGTTCAAAATAACATTTTACTCATTTAATATATAACACTAAGATGTAGTTCAAAATAGAATTTTACTCGTTTAATATATAATACTATGACGTAGTCAAAAATAAAAGTTTACTCTTTTAATATATACTATGACGTAGTTCAAAATAAAATTTTACTCGTTTTATATATAATACTGTGACGTAGTTCAAAATAAAATTTTACTCGTTTAGTATTAACTATGACGTAGTTCAAAATAAAATTTTACTGGTTTGATATATAATACTATGACGTAGTTCAAAATAAAAGTTTACTCGTTTAATATAGAACACTATGACGTAGTTCAATATAAAATGTTACTCGTTTCATATATAATACTATGACGTAGTTAAAAATAAAATGTTACTCGTTTAATATAAACTATGACGTAGTTCTAAATAAAATTTTACTCGTTTAATATATAACACTATGACGTAGTTCAAAATAAAACTTTACTCGTTTAATATATAACACTATGACGTAGTTCAAAATAAAATTTTACTCGTTTAATATATACTATGACGTAGTTAGAAAAAAGAGTTTTACTCGTTTTATATATAACACTAAGACGTAGTTCAAAATAACATTTTACTCGTTTGATATATACTATGACGTACTTCAAAATAAAATTTTACTTGTTTCATGTATAACACTATGACGTTGTTCAAAATAACATTTTACTCGTTTAATATATAACACTATGATGTAGTTCAAAATAGAATTTTACTCGTTTAATATATAATACTATGACGTAGTAAAAAATAAAAGTTTACTCTTTTAATGTATACTATGACGTAGTTCAAAATAAAATTTTACTCGTTTGATATATAATACTGTGATGTGGTTCAAAATAAAATTTTACTCGTTTAGTATTTACTATGACGTAGTTCAAAATAAAATTTTACTGGTTTAATATATAATACTATGACGTAGTTCAAAATAAAATTTTACTCGTTTTATATATAACACTATGACGTAGTTCAAAATAAAAGTTTACTCGTTTATATATAACACTATGACGTAGTTACAAAATAGAATTTTACTCGTTTACTATATAACACTATGACGTAGTTCAAAATAGAATTTTACTCGTTTAATATATAACACTATGACGTAGTTAAAAATAGAATTTTACCCGTTTGATATATAATACTATAACGTAGTTCAAAATAAAATTTTACTCGTTTAATATATACTATGACGTAGGTCAAAATAAAATTTTACTCGTTTAATATATAATACTGTGACCGTGTTCAAAATAAAATTTTACTCGTTTAGTATATACTATGACGTAGTTCAAAATAACATTTTTACTTGTTAAATATATAAGACTATGAAGTAGTTCTAAAAATTTTTTTACTCGTTTAATATATAATACTATGACGTAGTTCGAAATACAATTTTACTTGTTTAATATATAACACTATGACGTAGTTCAAAATAAAATTTTACTCGTTTCATATATAACACTATGAAGTAGTTCAAAATAAAATTTTACTCGTTTAATATATACTAGTACGAAGTTTAAAATAAAATTTTACTCGTTTAATATAAAATACTATGACGTAGTTCAAAATCAAAGTTACTCGTTTAATATATAACACTATGACGTAGTTCAAAATAAACTTTTACTCGTTTAATATATACTATGACGTAGTTCAAAATAAAATTTTACTCGTTTAATATATAATACTATGACGTAGTTCAAAAAAAGATTTTTACTCGTTTAATATATAACACTATGACGTAGTCAAAAATAAAAGTTTACTCTTTTAATATATACTATGACGTAGTTCAAAATAAAATTTTACTCGTTTCATATATAATACTGTGACGTAATTCAAAATAAAATTTTACTCGTTTAGTATTTACTATGACGTAGTTCAAAATAAAATTTTACTGGTTTTATATATAAGACTATGACGTAGTTCAAAATAACATTTTCTTCGTTTAATATATAATACTATGACGTAGTTCAAAATAAAATTTTACTCGTTTAATATATAACACTATGACGTAGTTCAAAATAAAATTTTACTCGTTTAATATATAACACTATGACGTTGTTCAAAATAAAATTTTACTCGTGTAATATATAACACTATGACGTAGTTCAAAATAGAATTTTACTCGTTTAATATATAACACTATGACGTAGTTCAAAATAGAATTTTACTCGTTAATATATAACACTATGACGTAGTTCAAAATAGAATTTTACTCGTTTAATATATAACACTATGATGTAGTTCAAAATACAATTTTACTTGTTTAATATATAACACTATGACGTAGTTCAAAATAAAATTGTCGACTTTTACACTGGTTATCCAATTATTTTCTTTCTTTAACGTACACGGGTTTTACTGACCCTTCGCGATTACATATGTTAATAGTTTCAAAAGGATTTATTGTACATAAAAACATTGTACGAGATTTTAATGTGAACGTGTTTGTTGAGAGTGAAACATTTTATCCTTTGCCAATCGATTACATTACACAAACAGGTTTACGTGCGAAAACCTCTGTTTTAAGGTAAATGTTTTATAACTATTTCCTATTTGTAACTGTCAGTTTCATCACGCTATTATCATTTGCTAACGCGTTTTACGCACGTGTGTCAGTAGGAAAGACAAGGAAAGAACATTGTCAAACATGGATTTCATCGACGAACTGTATTAAAACACCATCTTTTAAAAAGTTTTATTTATTATGTCAGATATTTATTTCATGTAACCACGTGGCAACTGCATGCGACGTTGCCGTTAATCGAGGTAGTATTAGATCGGGGAGGACGGGGTAAAGGTTAGGCTTACGATTAGGACGGGTAGGTGGGGGTCAGGTGAAAACGGTTGTATTAAAAGTTAGAGCTAGGACGGGGGCTAGTTTAAAACGGTTGTATTGAGGGTTTGGGTTACAGTTAGGGTTAGGACGGGGGTCAGTTAAAAACGGTTGTATTCGGAGGTAAGGTTAGGGTTAGGATTAGGACGGGGGTCAGTAGAAAACGGTTGTATTGAGATGGAAAGGGTTAGGGTTAGGGTAAGGACGGGAGTAAGGGTTACGAAGGGGATCAGGTGAAAACGGTTGTATTGGGACGCGGTGTGGGAAGCCTGTAACTGTGCAGATAAAGCACAACTAGTTTGAAACAAAAATGAAAGTAAAAACAAAATAACTTAATATGGCAAAGCAAAAATTTCAATTTCCACGGAAACAAAAGATAAATTTGAAAGCAACCATTTTATTGCCTTGAAGATATTACATATATTTATTCATGAAAATATCGGCTTATCTCATTTTAATCAATAAACCTGTTGATCTTTTTATAAATACACATATATATATATATACACACCCATCTCTCTGTCTGTCTGTCTGTCTGTCTGTCTGTCTGTCTGTCTCTCTCTCTCTCTCTCTCTCTCTCTCTCTCTATATATATATATATATATATATATATATATATATATTGTAACGCTTAGCCTTTGTTGGGAACTGCGGCAGCATGTACAGGACAATTATAAAAAGAAAAGTTATCCGGAATCGGCTCATAGGTCCCTGGGTTCCAATGTCACAAACTTAACACTGGGGAAGTGATTCTCTAGTTCAAGACACGGTATGTAGAGAGAAAGAAACAGAACAAACGTCCAAGAGACAACTAAAAACCATGGAGTTATAATTCAAATAGAAATATATCTAAGATAAATAAATTATATATATATATATATATATATATATATATATATATATATATAATAATAATAATAAAGCATCTAAGCGAAGCGATTACACTTTAAAAAATGTAATAGCTTCGCTTGGAGTCTTGAAAACGCCGTAGGGTCGAAATAAATTATTGCACCGGTGTTGTACGTACACATAACTTGTTATCGATACACATAACTGTTATACGTACACATAAGTTGGTATACACACACATAACTGTTGTACGTACACATAACTTGTTATCGATACACATATCTGTAATAGTACACATAAGTTGTTATACACACATAACTGTTGTACGTACACATAACTTGTTATACATACACATAACTGTTATACGTACACATAAGTGTTTATACACACATAACTGTTATACGTACACATAACTTGTTATCGACACACATAACTGTTATACGTACACATAAGTTGTTATACGCACACATAACTGTTGTACGTACACATAACTTGTTATACATACACATAACTGTTTTACATTCACATAATTTGTTATACACACATAACTGTTGTACGTACAAATAATTTGTTATACATACACATATCTGTTGTACGTTCACATAATTAGTTATACACACATAACTGTTGTACGCACACATTACTTGTTATACATGCACATAACTGTTGTACGTTCACATAATTTGTTATACACACATAACTGTTGTACGTACACATTACTTGTTATACATACACATAAGTCTTATACGTGCACATAACTTGTTATAGATACACATAACTGTTATACGTACACATAAGTTGTTATACAAACACACCACTGTTGTACGTACACATAACTTGTTTTACATACACCTCACTTGTACTGTTGTATTTTCACATAAATTGTTATACGTACACATAATTGATGTACGTACACATGAATTTTAATACATACGCATGACTGTTTTACGTACACATAACTTGTTATACTTATACATTACTTGCACTGTATTACGTACACATACCTTTATATACATACACATAACTGTTTTACGTACACATAAGTTGTTATACATACACATTACTGTTGTACGTAGACATAACTTGTTATACACACACATAACTGTTTTACGTACACATAAATTGTTATACATACACATCAATTGTACTGTTGTATGCACACATAACTTGTTATACATACACATTAATTGTACTGTTGTATGCACATATAACTTGTTATACATGCACATAACTTATACTGTTGTATGCACACATAACTTGTTATACATACACATCAATTGTACTGTTGTATGCACATATAACTTGTTATACATGCACATAACTTGTACTGTTGTATGCACACATAACTTGTTATACATACACATAACTTGTACTGTTGTATGCACACAGAACTTGTTATACATGCACATAACTGTTTTACGTACGCATAACATGTTAGATATGCACATAATTTACACTGTTTAAGTGCTGCCTCAACACCAATCAGGGAGCCTGTATAATCTATCATAATCTTTTTAATTTTGCATCAAGCATTTCAAAAACCACTTTGAAAATATTAAATATCTCGGAAGGCAGTATACGAAGGAAAATGGCTGACAAAAATCGTTTATGTTTGGGTTTCTTTTAAGTACCGATGTTATTAAAAAGTAATTGATTTTTTTATAAGGATAATTATTAATTCATAGTTTGAGTCATCGATTGATAAAGGGTGAAACTAAGCGTTTGATTAGAAAGTCAATTGATTTTCTATTAAGACAACAATAGAAAATAAAACATCAAAATATTTAGCCATTTTATAATTCGTTTTTTGTTATGAATATAATAACTTGATGAAGCCTTTATACTTTTTGTATCGATCGTAAAAAGAATGGAACCAACATCAGATTGTAAAATTGATCTGCCCAAAACATGGTGGGGTGCGAATCTATAATCTTTTTGTGCACATCATTGACGAAATGAATTTCTGCTCATAGTCTAATGTTTGAAACTAGATCAAATAGAAGCGTTGATTGGAATAAAGTCTTCAATTTGTGACAGACAAACATTCTTTACATGTGTATAATCAATCTGAACGTTTAGCAATGGAAATGGTAGTAATCAAAGCTTGTGTAATATACGGATCTGTGGATGTAGGTGATAACTTGAGGAATTAAAATTGAAATAATTTCTTCATTTGTTTATTATTATTGTCACCTGAAGATGATTCGACGAAGAATCGGAAGTAGTCGTGATAAAGATTTAACATTTATTTTTTTTTTGATTTTGAAACCAATTATAAAACAAATAAAAAAGTATAATTAAGTTAAGAAATTTAGATGTGTTTAAAACTGTTTGCTTATATATATATATATATATATATATATATATATATATATATATATATATATATATATATATATATATATATATATAAAGGCAGATGAAAGAGAGAGATAAACATGTAGCAATGTCCACATCTATTTCAAACTTCAATTGTTCAATGCAAGGTATGTTCTGTAATAAAATTATGTTTATTATTCTTTCCTTAAGCCAAGGCTTTCCAAAGATCGAAATCTTATCACCAGAGGAATTATATAGATAGATAAGTTGGCAGCGGAAAAGCCAACATTCAACATTTGAAAAAATTTTAAGAAATGGAGAGTGAAAAAAAGTTCGTGTAAAAAAGATATGGGGTTAGTCCAGTTAGTAATTGTTCGGTGACAAGGTGTCCAATGAAAGGAGATTCAGATAGAGAAGAAAAGTCTTTTACACGAACGTTTAAAACTGTTTGCTTATATATATATATATATATATATATATATATATATATATATATATATATATATATAAGCATAATATAAAAATAATATAAATATATATATATATAGCATAATATAAAAATAATATAAATATATATATATATATAGCATACTATACAAATAATATAAAATGAAATAATAAAATAAGATGTAAATCAAATTTTATTAGAATTCACAGTTTAGGCAAAGTATCTTAAGGTCCTTAACGCATGAGTTTTCAAAGATACTTTGCCTGAACTTTTAATTCTAATAAAATTTGATTTGCATCTTATTTTATTATTTCATTTTATATTATAATATTAATGCTCTATCCAGTATATTAAGCTTCAGTTTTTATCCGGATGTTTCACTAATTAAAAGATATTAGTTGCCTCTTATATCTTCTGTCGGATTAACTTCATATATATATATATATATATATATATATATATATATATATATATATATATATATATATATATATATATATATACATATATATATATATATATATATATATATATATATATATATATGAAGTTAATCCGACAGAAGATATATATATATATATATACATATATATATATATATATATATATATATATATATATGAAGTTAATCCGACAGAAGATATAAGAGGCAACTAATATCTATCTATCTATATATATATATATATATATATATATATATATATATATATATATATATATCTATATATATATATATATATATATATATATATCTTTCTCTCTCTCTCTCTCTCTATATATATATATATACATATATATATATATATAATTATTTTTATTTATACAAACATGTACATAATCTGCCATGTTATCGTCCAATAGCTCTTAGAAACTGAGGCTCGTCAGGACAATGAAAATCTGATCCTTTATTTCGGTTATATTTGGAGAGAATAAAGTATCGAAGAAAAAAAAAACGAAAACGAAATTTTAAACATTGAAAAGTCACGTGGTCAGATTTGAAAGCGTTCGAAAAACCTGAAACCAACTCATGTTGAAGATAGAAAAAAGGGGTCAATAACCCGTGGCACATTTTCAAGGTTGTCTAATGTCTAGGTATGTATTCAGAGTTTTTCGGTAGTGTCAATATTATACGGGATATAGCATGGGGGAAGGAAGACAGGCCGCTGCATTCAGTCTAGCTTTATTCGAGGTAGATGGTAAGGAGAGAGTGTTAAGTTATTTAAATCTAATTGTGTTGATTTTTTTACTTTTGTAAATTTGTTGTAGTTTTTTAACTTTTCATTCTTTATATTTTCATTAAGTTGTTATCGGCAATAACATAGCAATAATAATAATAGTAAATACATTTAAAATAACAAAAATAAACTAAATAATTACTAAAGTTAATTGACATAATATAAGGGTGGTAATAATAATAACAATTATAACAATTATAATAATAACAATAATTAAAATAATAACAATTATAGAAATGATAATAATAATAGTATTTATAATCATAATAAGAGCTAAGAAATAAATTAATACTAATAGAATAAAGGAAATAAGGATAAGGTTATGTTAATAGAAATAATAATAATCATGGTTATAATAATAATTACTCTGAAAAAATACTGATGATAATTAAATGATGGTTGAATACAAATGAGAAGGTGATAATTATAACAATAATAATAATAATAATAATAATAATAATAATAATAATAATAATAATAGCTGCTATAGTAATAATAATAATAAATTAAAAAAATATAATGATAAAAATAATAATAGTTATAATAATAATCCACATTAATAATAATATTTAATTTACTATATTCTGACTTGTTATACGCTTTCAAACATAAAATGAATAGGCAATGGTCATAATTGTGTTAGTAATTACCGCCTTTGTTTGTTATTAAATATAATGGAGGGAAAGGGTTTTGTGTGAGTCATAAACGATTTTAGGAAGAAGGTAATTACCGTGACAACAAAGAAGTTGAATGAGATAATTATACCAATAAAGATATTCCTCGTAATAATTAATAATAATAATAATAATAATAATAATAATAATAATAATGATGATCACGATAATAATATTAATAAAAATTGGAGTAGAAATTCTGAAGAGAAAAATCGTACTAATATATATATATATATATATATATATATATATATATATATATATATATATATATATATATATGTTACGTAGATTTGTTAATTTTTTTACTGGCGATAGAAACAGCGTTTGTTTGTATTGTAGCATTTTCAACTTCCTAAGCGGTAAAGTATATGCAGAATATTGCATTAAGTCGCCCTTACTCAGACGTGTCATTATTTGTTATTTTATATCTATATATTTTAAATTAACTTCTACGTACGTTTATTAACTCTTATGTACTTTTATGTACTTTTATGCACGTAATATATATATATATATATATATATATATATATATATATATATATATATAGTATTTTAATATATCTATGTCAATTAAGCTACATCGAGGCGTTCATGTTTTATCCCCGAAGGAAATCATCTCATGCTAAGTGTACAGATTTTTGTTATTGGTTGATTTTATATATTTAAGTAATATTTAGTCTAGCTTACTAACCAATCTGATTCATTGTTATTCTCTTTCATGACGTAATGTTTTCATTGGCCAATAGTCGAGCTTTTCTCAAACTAAGATTTGGTAGAGCTTTACTTGGCACACTTTTCTTTTGTTTTGTTTGGTGCATCTTTTTTGTAAGCTGATTTTCGCAATTCGTGTTTGGAATAATTTCTTTTTTATTTATTTTGTTATTCGTTGCTACTTATTGGGTTGATTAAGTTTTGTTTTTGTAATTAATTTATATTTTATTTATTTTTATCATGTGTTTATATATATATATATATATATATATATATATATATATATATATATATTAACATAGTTTCCCCTCAAACAAGGCAGGTCGTTACTGTAGACTTAAGGGGCTACTGAGAATTAGGGTGTAAGTTTCGGGGGTCATCTTAAGTTGGGAGCAATGCAGTTAGATGTCTGTTCACATTAGTTTTAAATTTCTGCATGTCGGTACAATCGACAGAAACAGGGAGCAGCGAGGGAGTTCCAGAGGTTGACAGCACGAGGAAAGAATCATCCGGCATCTGAGGACCTCCACAGTAAATCGATGAGATTTAGCTGATTGTCGAGTTAGTGTAGTATATTTACGTCGAGGGGGCACCAGAGTAGCAAGTTCATCGGAGCTCAATCCATTGAACTACTTGTAAAACAGGCACACTGATGCATCATTGTGGCGATGGAGCAGAAGCTTGAGCTTGGTGGATAGTGATGGACTTATTAGATTAGCGACTGTTTTTTGGAGTGCTTGTCTCTTATGGGAGCATTTTGTAAGGATTTCGTCGCGGTGGTTCAAGCAGCTCGTATTTGGAGCGATAATGACCATTAATATATGGTACTTTTCTGCATCACCCAGAATACATCTTAGGATGCATCTACAGGAGACAAACACTACTTATAAACTGGACTTTCCGATACACATAAAGGCATACCAACTATATTACCCCCTCTACCCAATATATCACCCTACAACCGCCTCACAAAATACCGACTTCTCACCCCGGAAAATCCTCTCAATTATCACCCACCATTAATATATATAAAATAGGAATACATATCTTAATATTTTAAATCAGCCTATCTCTACACCATAACCATATAAATCAATATAAAACAAAAATATAGAAATAAAGGTATAGTATATACCTTTAAATTTAAACCTATCACGAAAGAATTGATGCCCGATATAGGAGATAGAGCAATTATATAGACAAATAAAAGAAGACAATAAAGATTGTGAAAATACAAAATCTATTACGTTCTCAGTTGTTTAAACGGAGGTATGTTTGATTAAAGAATATTTATTTTTTATTTCCTTAATCAATGGTTTTTCAAAGAATGGATTCTTATCAGAGGAATACAAAAAGATAAGTTGGTAAAAGAAATACCAAAAGTTATAATTTGAAAAAGATGTAAATACAAGTATGATAGAGAAATTGTTGAAAAAAGTGTAGAAAATGTCCAAAGAAAAAAAATTGAAATTATAAGAAAAGTTTCACCGTTACAGGGGTCACGACGATTGCTGCTGTAGGTTCAAAAGTAGTACAAGATGGCTAGGCGTCCAGAAGCCTCAGAATTCGATGCAGTATGGGAGAGTTAATATATCAAATGTACAAGTAATCCCGTTTTAAGAGATTATTTAGGATGCAATGTGTGTATTAGTTGTCATTTTTTAATAATTCCATGAGCTCTCCTTAATGGTTTTTCAAAGAATAGATTACAGTTTTTAAGGATTTGGGTTCAAAATGATATAGTAAGAAATAGTTTTCAAAACCAGCAAGGCCGTTGGTGATAAGATGTTTATCGCACGATGCTCAGAAAATAAACTAAAGCCATTATAGGGGTTGAAATTCAATATCAAAGTAAGTTGAGATTGAAGAAGGGGGAAGTACCCACGGGGGAGTGATGACAGTGTTTAGACGGGTTGTGTGAAAGCGAGTTGGCTAAGACGGCCGCCTAGATACATGTCTGATTCAGATCTAAAAATAGATTTTTAAAGCAATGGTTGCTTTCAGTGGAAACAATAAATAAAGTAAATGAAAGCCAACATAGATTGTGCCAGCAGAGTGCAGGGGTGGTGGTGTAAGATTAATATTAAAAAATAATGTTGGGATTAGAGAAGGGTTAAAGCTCTGTATAATATTTAGGAAAATGTAACTTAACACTAAAAAGCTAAAAAGCTAAAACAAATGAAAGTATAATGAAACAAAATGAAGTGTAAAGGATTAAAGTTAAAAATGAAAGTTAAAAATTAAAAGTATAAAATAAAATATATAGACAGAAATCAGGATTAAAATTTTAAAGATTTAAAAATGTAAACATTTTATTAAAACATTTTCTTATTAGTTAAAAAAGTTTTTTAAAGTAAAAATTATCTAAATAAATTAGATTATTGTCTAATGTTTGATGTCGAATTACTTTCCAATGTTTAAATAAATAAATAAAAATAAATGAAGTATTATCTCGATTAGGAGAGGAGTTTTTAAGAAAAAGGAAGGCCAAGTAAGAGTATTTAAGTTAATACTAATGTTTAGGTTGAGGTTATATAATCTCACGATTTTAGGGAGATCAATATACATGGGTTAAGGATGGGCTTAGGATAATTAGATGTAAATGTGAAAATAGAAAATATTAGGCATACAGTTAATTAAACTGAACTGAATAGGTGATAAAAGAAATGGCAGGGAAATATGATAGAAAAATATAATAATAAAAAGTTGGCTGTTGGTTGCAACTATTAAATCTTTACATTTTGTTGATTGTGCTTTTATAAAGAAGATGAGAAATCGAGGATACCATTTGAGGGGCTATGCTTGTAGTTGAAGATTGGTATCAAGCTTAAAATGTTAGAAAACTATCGAAGATAAAGAGAGTTCTAAATTCAAGGATGCAATAAGTACTAGTAGTAGTCCTCAACAGTTCACCCAAAATAAAGCAGGTCGCCACTGTAGACGAAAGGACCTACTTAGAATTAGGGTGTAAGTTTATGTGGTCAACCTAAGTTTGGAGCTGTATAGCGAGATTCTGTTTACATTAGTTTTATATTTCTGCATGACGGTACAGTCGGGGAAACAAAGAGGGAGTTTCAGAAGCCGGCACGACGAAAGAAGCTATTAGAGTAGAAGGCTTTCCGGCGTCTGACGACCGCCGCAGTGGATGGATGGGATTTAGCTGATTATCGGGTTGGTCGAGTATATTTACGTCGATGGGGCACTAGAGCAGCAAGTTAATCAGAGCACATTCCATTGAAGTACTTGTTTAACAGGCACATTTAACATTGCAGCGATGGGACAAGGGCTGCAATTTGGTGGATTGTGAGGGACCAATGAAGTTGGCGACACTTATGGGCATTAGTCACCCATACCTCGAGGAGTCAGATCAAGGACAGGTCGATACAGCTGCGTCAGTAAAGCTGGAGAATTCCAGCCAGTCACGGTGATGTACATTAAAATCCCCAAATACATATATTTGGGAACTCGAGTCGAGTGATAGTGCCCTATCTATGCTTTCAGAGAATAGTTTAGCACGGTAAGTCCCGAAATATAAGTAACTAAAACTGTGATATAAGGTCAATGTAAAGCATTTGGTCATCTGATTCTAACTTATGTTCTCTATTCAAGGAGAGTGTTCCGAACATGAACTCCTAGCCCGTGCATATGTCTGTCAGGGTCTTGACGGTAGATTGGGAGGTAGTCAGTCATGTCCAGCTGGTGAGAGGAGATTGAGGATTGAGGGTTGGTTTTACTTAATGCTATGATATCCGGGAAGTTTGTAAAGACTATAAGGAGGAAATGTTTTATGTAATTGAACTAAATTCTTGTAATATTAATCCGTTATTCTTGGTTATTGAATGGGGGATGATTATCAGAAGGGGATATAAAAATGATAGATTTGAATTTTCTTTTATACCTGCAGGCGGATAGAAATTCGCTTTTAGAATTAATAATGTTTTTACTCTTGACAGCAGTGGTTATCATGACGGTTCCGAAAGTTCATAGTTTGCAAAATCAAGATTCTGGCGTATAGAATGTAGAGTTTTCAATATCGACCAATGTAAGGAAAAAATGTTTTTACGTTTACATTTTATTATTAAACTAGTTAGGGAACATTCTGCAAATTGGTTGTTCTTTCTTTTAAAACAGGTGATATGATTAGATATGCAGCTTTTCTTAGGAAAATCACTGCCTCCTATGTAAGTGTGTACTTTACACAGAGTGGTTATTGTATCATTATAAATAACACATTTATAATGATAGATGTGTCCTGGGGCTGAATGTTTAAATTCCGACTAGAGGTTAAGTTGGAATTCTTCGATAGAGAAAAAATTGGGTTAGAGGGGTTTGGTCAAGATTGTTGCTAACTGGTGGGGAAAAGTGGTTGGTGTTATTTAGTAAAAGAGTACGTGTACTGGTGTTCCTTTGTATATTTGCATTGTTAGGGAATTGTTTCACAGTGTATGCGTATATGACGTCTTTTTGCATACACTCATTGTTTAGCCGAAATTCTCTGGATTTCTGTCAGTTACAGTTATTTAATATTCCTTTACCCAACTTATTTCTTTGTATTCCTCTGATGATAATAATTCATTCTTTGAAAAGCCATGGCTTAAAGAAGAAAAATAAATATTCTTTAATTGAATATACCTTGTTTTGAACAACTGAGGACGTAATAGATTTTGTATTTTCACAATCTTTATTCGCGTCTTTCAGTTCTCTCTCTCTCTCTCTCTCTCTCTCTCTCTCTCTCTCTCTATATATATATATATATATATATATATATATATATATATATATATATAAGAAGAGAGAAAGAAAGAGAGGGACTCATTATTATATCTGTCTCTAGCGGTAGTTTTGGGTTCTGTTAACAATTATTTATAATATTTCTCCGATACCTCATAGAGGACATCTAAAAGAATTTTTACGCATCATAAAACATTGTCACCCCCCCAGAAAGTGCCATGTAAATAATTACAATGTGTTTACGTCCTAACTCGTCTTTTTGCAACCACATGTACTATTATGTGTGAGAGTTAGTTTGCCATGACACCAACTGTACTGCCTTAAACACTAAAGACGAGTTGACGTGTTCAGGCATTTTTCGAAGGAAAACATGACGGTCGCGATTTCCAGCTTCAGGTGTAAACAACCCTGCAAAAACTGGTATTATAAAAACAAACGAGTAACTGGATACTAGCTCTATTAATTTTCTTAAGCACATGAGTTTTGATTGCAGAAACACGCTAAGGGTAACATCTTTCAACATTTAACAAGAAGTAATGAGGAAAATAACAAAAACCTAAAATGGTTTCTGGTCGACAAATGTGAAAACTGTTTTTTCTACACACGGAGAGATACGAAAAAATGTATGAGTATGCGGTAGGGATAAAAAACCAGTCTTTCTATTCACGAATTCGACAGTTGAAAGAATTGAAAAGAAAATGGTTGGAAATTGATGGAACGGCAAGAATTTGATCTCTTATCTTTAACTAAATAGAAAAACTGTGGGTATTGCCTAGAGATGATGCACACAAACATAATGAGTAAAGAAAATATCTCACAGAAGTTATACATATTTCAAAGAATAGTAAACACTCTTAGAGAAGTCTAAAACAGAACTCAATCAGACGTAAGAAGTATAAGTGTATGTGTGTTTGTGAGAGAGAGAGAGAGAGAGAGAGCTAGTGAGTGAGTGATATATATAGAGAGAGTAAGAAAGTGAATTATGCCAATAAAATCAATATGAAGCAACAATCGACATATTGAAAGAAGAAAAGAACGCATAACGTCATGATATATTTCGATGAATTAGATTATTCTTATATTGATTTTGGTTTTCCCGATATCCTTCTAGTTAGAATTCTTGACCACATGGAGGTTGCCAACATCTTGATTGAAAGTGTTTCTGTGGAACGAACCGGATTCAAACTTGGTGTACCCAGGTTGTCAGGTCGTGTCGTTAACCACTTCGTCACCATCACCTCCATAAAAGAAAGTGAATGTTACTGATGGATAAGTTAGTTAAATAAAAAGAAGGATTCAAAATAAAACTAAAAATGACGAAACCAAAAAGTAATGTATATTAACGAAAAATACGTCTTAATAATAAAATCTAGGTTCAATCCTTGTTTAAGTTAGCCATGCTGATGACGTTGTTAGCAAGAAACACGTGTTCATGGATTACTTTTATGTACGTATGAAATTAATATATATATATATATATATATATATATATATATATATAAGTATACATTTTTATTTATACAAACATTATTGGTTACATATGTGCATACATGTTTCGGTTGTACTTTTCCCAGAAAGTCAACCTCATCAGACCAAGAATTTCAGAGAAGAGAATGGCATTTCTCTGAAATTCTTGGTCTGATGAGGTTGACTTTCTGGGAAAAGTGCAACCGAAACATGTATGCACATATGTAATCAATAATGTTTGTATAAATAAAAAATTATACTTATAAACAGCTCTACTTGTTATTGAGCACTTTTTATAAACACTTGAGTTTCTACGGATTTACATTTACAGAAACTGATACAATACATGTACGATATATATATATATACATGAGGATGGAAGGTAGGAGAAACATGGCGATGACGGTAGCGTAGTAGGCAATTATATTGTTAGTAATTCAAATTATGTACAACTTTTATGATGAAGTTCAGTGAAGGAGGCTTTAAATAATTTATCACTTAAATTATAATATTTCAGACATGGCGTTATAAAGTAATTATGATCATTAAATGCTAAGTCAGTTAAAGAATATGTAACGCGTGCTGTTTCAAACTAAGTAACATTTGAATAATTTAAACGATTCATATTTGTACCATTTCAACTATCATATGTAAAGAAGAGGAGTTCAAAGTTTTGGTCACATTAATTAATATGTATAGAGAGGTTTGTTTAATTTAAATTACCCGAACTCCTTTCATCATTTTCAATGCTAGTTTCACAACGTAAAGGTCGATGTAACCTGCGACCTTCTTGATGTGCGTCTGCTCACAAAAAAGAAAATCCTTTTGTCTGGCTCGGTAATCTATACGGGATTTCGAACCATTTATCTAATCCATGGGGCAGATTGTACTTATTGATTATATTATTCTTACTTAATATCGACTGTAATAAGGATTGCACATTTGTAAGACTAAGTGCCACTTGTATTCCGTAGTTTTCCTTCATCTTCATCCTCTGTTCTGGCCGTGTCGTCTTTCTTTCGTATTGGCGATCCGCACTGGCTTACAAGTATACAACAAATAAAACAACGCAGACTCATAAGAAAGAACACAAACTCCAATACATTGTGTATAAATCAGTTGTTCTCGCTAGGACCCAACTGAGATGATTTTTCAGTTGTTCTATGTGTGTGTGTGCATGTGTGTGTGTGTGTGTGTGTGTGACAAGGGACTCCCAAATGCTAGCATCAATATCCCAATTAAGTTCCCGGTCTCGCTAGGACCCAACTAAGATGATTTTTCTGTCGAGGCCATCATTTTCTTTAGCTAATCTCATCGCCCAGCTTTGCTTTACATCTGCACGAACCGCCCAAGGTACCGCAAAACGGACTTTTTACAAACTTACAAAAATGTCGCAAATTGTCCTTACTCCTCAATATAATAACTTCGATCGGAAATCCACAAAAACGCCTACTCTTTGTCCCAGAGTGAATGATAATCGTAAAACTACTCGCATTCACAGTCACTTCAAGCTGACTACTCGGAAATTAACCACCAACTGTGAGGTGTCCTCCTGTCTCGAGAGTTCAAAAGATTTCGCCCCCCCCCATTGTCTTTTTACTCATCTCACTTCCGATAGCTTTTTCTTTTCTTGTGAATCATTTTCTTACATAGTCGAGGGAGATCCGGGGCCTCCTTTTTGCTAGCTTCTACGCCGAGGTGTAGGAGGGGGTGGCGCCACACATTTCCTATGATTACCTATGAGAATATTAATCCGAATAATCCAATTAAATGGTGTTTTTGAAGTTTGTCTATTGTACGAAAATAAAAACATACAATTCGTTTACAAAAAAAAAAAAAAGTACACATTACTAGAGCGATATAATTTATGATGTCAATGCCAGAGATCGAATCTCACGTAGTCTAAAAGATTTTTTTTTTAACTGGATACATGTTTTTTTTATTATCTAAAAAAATTACATAACTTAAAAACATGAAAATATTATATAAATATCCTTTAAACTATTTGTTATAATCCGGAAAAAATAAGCATAAAATATATTCGGCATTAATACAAAGCAAATTATGTTTGCTTAAAACATAATTTCTAATCTAAAAAAACATCAGTAAATACATTCGTCGCAGTTTCTTACTCTTTGATGCAAATACTATGCAGCGTATTTTTCTACGAAATTTCAGCGCTGACGTTTACTGAGACGACAATCATCTGTTAAAGAGGGTAATGACCATCTATACCGAAGCTACTTTCATCTTTCACTTATGTCTCTAGACTTGCATGTCAGAGACTGATCTTCAAAGTCATCTACGAAGTCATGCAAGGAAAAAAGTAATGTTGACGACCAAAAGACGCCAATCATCTGTCAAGATGGACCATAACCACGTATGTATGTCTATGTGTGTGAAGCATGTAAGTAAGTGAATCCATAAGGGCAAATCCGACTGTTTACTTATTCCACTCTTCACTATGATCACCGTTGTTGTCATTATTATTAATATTTGTACTCACTTGGAGTTCTCACACAGGTCATCGTCAGTGATTGCTCATCGACAGAAACCAGTAATATTTCCTGGAGTCTGAGTGACAACAGGCCTCCCCAGATTTCCCGTATCATTTACCTCTTTCCGATAACCACCGTAAATAACCTTGCGGTATCTGAACAGCCGCTTTCTATTGATTTCTCACTGGTAAAAACCATTGGTTTTCTCTGGGATTTGGGTGGCAATAAGCCTCAAAAGGTTCCAGCATTCTCCGCACTTTTTCAGTGGAGGTCTGGTTTGTGCTGCCCCTCCTCGGTCTTCTCATCCTCATCGACCCTGTACAAATATTTATTCTGGGGTCAGCTTAGACCGGTACCATTTTGTTTAGGGGAGGGGGAGTAAAGAGAGGGGGAAGGGGGGAGATTATTAAATATTATTATTGTTATTATTATTATTATTTTATAGTAGTCTATGTATTTGGATGTTTTTTAATTGGAGTTTTCTTTTTTTGAACATCATGTCAGTTCCCTTGACTTTAGACATTCAAGCTGTACCTTAACACTTTCGCTGTTCCTAAAATGCAAGTCTTTTGCAGAATTGGAAAATAAATTGTCTCGTCAATCTGTTTAAACCATTTATGGTGACGTTTCGTTATGTTTCCAAGCGTTCCAATTACAACGGGAATCACCTTTATTTCTTCACATTTCAATAGTCTAACTAATTCCCATTTTAGATCTTGATATTTTTTTATACAATTCAAACGGTTAACAAGTGCGTATTTGTGTATGCAATCATTTCTTTTTCTTTTCTTTTTGTCTTTCAACACGGCATATCGCCCATTTAGTTTATTTTACCAATACTGTCTAATTTCTACTACTCAATTTTCAACAATAGCCTTTAACGTTATGCAATCATTTCTTTTCATTATTATCTTTCAACAGGGCATGTCGCCCATTTTTGTTTTGTTATTTTACCAATACTGTCTCAATTATACTTTTCAATTTTCAACAATCACCGATAACGTTTACATACAAACGTTCCTTTTTACTTTTAACACGATTACAGTTCGGTCACAATGCAGGTCGAACGACTCATCAGTCCTTTTTTCCTTGTTTTTTTTTTTAACAATAACTACACTAAAATGTCATTCACTCAATTAGTCACAATGCCTTCAGTGTCGGCTTAAACAGATTGACGAGACAATTTATCTCTTTGTCTTTCTACGCTCTCTCTCTCTCTCTCTCTCTCTCCGTCTCTCCGTCTTTGTCTCTCCATGCATTTTCTTCTTTTTTTCCGGACCGCGCACGTCCCTTCCTTTCTCGAGACCATAATGCAACAAATGCGTGATTGGTGACAGCGACTAATGCCTCCCACATGGGGGTTGCCACGGATTTCGAACGTCTCCGTATGGGAGGCACTGGTCGCTGTCACCAATTACGCATTTGCTGCATCATGGTCTCTATCTTTTTCCTATCAGTAGTAATATAATTTACACTTAGCAACTACTATCGTTTGGACTGAGGAAACCTCGAGGCCAACGCTTCCCGCAACATTATAAATACGAAAGTCGAAATAATACGAAATATCTTTCACAGATGCATGAAAAATTAACAGTTTTTAACAACGTCTCAACCTTTTACACTTTCATAATCGTTCTTAACTTGTATTTTCGTAATTATATAAATATATATAACATTTATACTTTTCTCTGTTCATTCTTTAAATTACATCAAACACTTTTCTTTTTAACACTTAAAAAAAAAACATTTGGCACACTTTTTCTTTCTTTTTTAACTGTCACCGATTTTCTTTTCACTTTATCAAATTAGGACCCGAAAATGTTCAATTGTACAAAAGTTACCTTATTATTTTTTCTTCGTCTACTGGTCGTCGTTGATATCTGTGGTGCGGGTTTCATTACGTCTCTGGCCGTGATCAATTCTGGTGGACTTTGTTCTATGGACAAACTTTGTTTTCATGCAGGAGACAAAACTCGGAGACAGGTTTTTCTCAGAGAGATTCAATTCTTTTATTCATCTGTCGAATTATTCTCTTATTCATACTTTTTTGTTGTTTGGTGCGACAGATGAATGAGGATATATGTCGGATCTCATTCGAGATCAAGACCATAACTTTTAGCCCATTTTCTCATAGGTCCGCTTGCTTTCGGGACGAGCGGCTACATGGTTGATCTTATCTTATTTTTTTAGAAAAACAAATGACGTAACAGACACTTGCCTCGCGTCGACCAATCAGATACGACATTCAACAATCGTTCCATATCTGACCTTCTCCGACCCGAAATCCCCTCTGTCGGTGCCGAATTTGTCACTTTGTTATGGTTTGACAAAAATGATTCACTCACAACAAGCCCCATCCAGTGCATGTCAGCTTAACCCGCACTTATTGTCTCAACTGATCCAGCCATAATTCATACTAGCTAACTTATTTTTTCCAAAAATATCAGCCCCACCCAAACCATCCAACAATGTCAATCACTGTTTATTTTTACACAATATATCGGTTGAGTTATATCGTAGTGCAATGACAATGATTGTTTCTAAGGAGTTATTATTATTATTATTATTATTATTATTATTATTACTTACTATTATTATCATTATCATTTTTACTTATTATTATTATTAGCATCATTATTAGTATGATCATTATTATTATTATCATCATCATTATTATTACTATTATTATTACTTATTATTAGTATCATTATTATTATTACTATTATAATTACTTATTATTATTATCATAATTATTATTATTACTTATTATTATAATCGTTACAACTATTATTATCATCATTATTACTATTAATATCATTATTATTATTATTATTATTATTATTATTATCATTATTATTATTATTATTATTATTATTATTAGTAGTAGTAGTAGTAGTAGTAGTATTTTCCTTTAACTTATTTGTATTTAGTTTTCCGTATGTTTTGAACTTGTAAATTACGTTTTGTCACCTTTCGGTGAAAGCCGTAAAACCAAGTGACCAAGCAATTCCCAACACTATACAATATTTACTGTCTCTTTTTTCTTATTTGGCTCGATAGAAACAATACTCAGTAATGGTAACATGTGATCTTTAAAGAAGAGACATAGGAAGTAGATTAGTCAAAATTAAGTGGTCACTTGCGGAGAGAAAAATTAATGTTCTTAACTTCTTTACGAATTCAACGTTTGACAGGTAAAGAGAAATAGAATGAAATATTCGAATATATATATATATCTCATATAGAGATAAAATGTTAGCCCTAGGAAGGGGTCCCTTGATTTCTGAGAACTTCGACTGAAGTAAAATAAAACAAAAGGAATAAAATGTTAATGATTATTGCTAATCATATTATTATCATGTACTCACTAGGAGTTCTCAAACAGGTACTCATCAACGGTTACTCACTAATAATTACTGGTGGTATTTCCTGTAGTCTGCGTGGCAACACATCTCTCCAGATTTCCAGTACTCTTCAGCTCTTTTGATAAGTATTGCAAGTGATTTTGCGGTATCGCAACAGCTGCTAACCATTAATTTCTTGCTGGCAACGATTATTGGTCTTCTCTAAGATTTTTATGGCAATAATCAGCCAAGGTATTATTACTCTCCACACTCTTTTTAGCGGTCAGGTTTGTTCTCTCCCGCCTCGGTCCCTCGATCTTCCTTGACCGTTAATTACTATTTTGTGTTGTATCAGCCGAGGCTGGTTCGATCACACTATTATTGTTAATTTTAGGAGGAGGAGAGGGAAGAGGGAGGGGGCTGTTTATGAAAGTTCATATAGTTTCAGTTTTTTTTCGGTCTATGTTCTCGTGTTCTTTCTATGTTTGTGTTTTCTTTCTATTTCAACTTCTATGTTACTTGTTTGTTTTCGCAGTTGAGGTGGGTTAGTTTCCGCATTCGAGGATTTTCCAGAAGATTTTAGCTGTTTTTATCATTGTCGTACGTTGTAGAGTTTCATCTTTATCCCTGAGTATATTTTGGCCTTGGTCAGTTATGGCACATTAAAATAAAAAAATATTGATTAATAAATGATTCTTCTTATGAGAAAAGCGAGGAGAATCGTGAGAAGAACACAACATATCTGAACGTACAACTGAAACTTAGTCTAAAAATCCCGTAAATCTGTGTGCGGTGGTCGACCCATTTAAAATCCTACTTTGCTTAACCGCGCGCCAATATCTATCACAGTTATTCATCTAGAGCAGTAGGGTATTCTCTGATTCGTTCTGGTCGCCCAATCAGAAACGACGTGTTGCATAGAATATCTTATTCGGTAGACATTTAATGTTTGCCTCGTTGTAGGAATTGATAGAAAATGGCGGAAGAGAATTGGACTTTAATCATATTGATGAGATCTGATGGCGACTTCCGGCGGTGGCGAAGAAGACGAAGTGAAGCAATCAGACAATGGCGTTGAGATTTAACTAAATATAAAGTCGATTTACCTAATAGTTTTCGACATATTTTAAGAAATTGCTTCGATACATGATGTCTTTATTCTCATTGACTCTTGATTTATGAATTTAAATAACCGTTCGATAGAGAGCACAGTGCCAAGCATTTATATATACTGCTATAGCCACACTAAGCGATGGTTGGGAAATGAATGCCCCAGAGATAAACATCATAAAACCATTGTTATTCTTATCGATTGATTCTTCAAGAAAGTAAGACGTTGTCGTTAATGTTTATGAAGATACAGCGTGGACACAGATTCTACAATATCATTGTACGCACACACATACACAAACACACACACACACACACACACACACATATATATATATATATATATATATATATATATATATATATATATTAAATCAGAGTTCTACTTCGGAATACATCGTAAAGTAAAAATATATATTTTCACTTTACGATGTCTTCCGAAGTAGAACTTTGATTTAATACTTGCCCGCGCTACCAGGGGCCCTGGTACTACTACTACTACTACTACTACTACTACTACTAAAATCTTGTTATTAAACAGTCTCCATATAACAGCGGGAGAGGTCGAGCTACCTCGGCTTTCGCCGTCGTGAATCAATATTGCGGAAAGAAGAAAAATAAACAGGGCTTGGATTTAATTGAAAAAGATCTGTTTTGATCCGAATATCTCATTTATTTTATGAAAACGGAAATCAACACAAGTGTAGGTTTTAAAATGATATATATCAAGTAATATTTTATTTTGAAACTGACGCCATATAAAATTGTAAAACTGACGCCATATTTTATTTTAAAACTGACGTGATATTTAATTTTAAATCTGACGCCATAGATATTTTAAAACTGACGCCATATTAATTTTAAAACAGACTCCATATTTGATTTTAAAACAGACGCCATATCTAATTTAAAAACTGACGCCATATTTCATTTTAAAACTGACCTCATATTTTATTTTAGAACTGACGCCATGTTTACTTTTAAAACTGACGCCATATTTAATTTTACCTGAGAAAACTAAAACACATTTGCCCTCCCCCCCTTTTCTCAAGAAAAGTTCGAAAAATTCTGAGATCATCGAAAAACCACAACAGATAGACAAAAGTAAAGAAAAAAAAACATTCTACTCTTAAAGAGACATCTGAGATAAGTTTTTCGGAGTAATCCCCCGTAAACCCTTCTTTTTGAAACAATTTTTAAAATATTCAATGCTATATAGTTTAACTATTTTGTTAATGGTTACAATTTATAATATTTCTTGGGTGATATGTTTTAATGAGTTAAATGAAGCTATTGTTTAATTTTACAATATCAAATGTGTATTTTATCTACTTCTACTGTCAAAATAGGCGAATGGAAATTGTCAACAAACTCGTCAGATCACGTTTATTAAACATGGTTAAATAAACATTTTTTTAATTCGTAGATTTTTTTTCTGAGCATATACTCTATCGTAAAAATGTAACCCGTCGTTTACTCTGCCACATATGCACCAGCTATGGGACAGAGGCGGGAGCTTGCTGGATAGTCAGAGACCGATCAGATTTTCGAGTCTTTGTATGACTTTGTTTAAGAGGGAGAGACTAGTGGATAGTACCCCAGCCCAGATGTGGCAACAATACTCCATGCTTGGGCGGATGGTAGCATTGTAGAGATATAGTATAATGTCAAGTGTGAGAAGTTTTCTAGCACGGTAGACGGTGCCCACCTTCTTTGCAGCAGCCTTGGCAATGTCTGATATATATTTGTTCCAATTCATGTAACTTGTGAATGTTAGTCTGAAAAATTTCCACGTTGGACTCTCATGTAGGGTGTTATTTGCCATAGCAATCGGTGGTTGAAGAGGTTTATTATAGTTATTGTCGAGGTACATTTCTATAGATTCAGCCATTGCCTTGGATATATTCGCGTCTGTTTTACCCACATAACGAGAATAGAGCGTGGTGTCGTAGCAAATATATCCATCTCATGCACAATGTTATTAGGTCGTTTATGAAAGTCACAAACAATAAAAGTCCAAGGATCGATCCCTGGGGCAAACCTGCATTTATGTCATGTTGTTTGGATCTTTTTGTTAGATAAGAAGGATCTAATTATATTAAATATTGGTCCAGTAATACCATATGAATTAATTTCTATGATAATACCTTTATGCCAGACCTCATCAAAATCTTTGGATATATCGAGCGCTACTACCCTAGCTTCACCTTCCTTGTCGACTGTATTGTATACGCGTTCGGAGATGAGCGTTAGAATATCTACTGATGGTCAGTAAGAAGTTTAGTATGAACTATGTACCGGATTATTGCTAGATTTATTAAGGATTAACATATTTTAACGAAGAGCGGGAGAAGGCTGATTGGGCGATAAATTTGAAGACAGTTCTATCGCAAAAATTCTTGACGACTGGTACCATAGAGGCAATTTTCCAACTATCGGAAAGGCAAGATTAAGCAAGGCATTTGTTGTAGAAGTTGGAGAGGACAATGGTCTGTTCAGCAGAGAATTATCTTATTAGTCTTACTGGTATAAGATCAGGTCCACATGCTTTGGAGCTGCTGAAGTTTACTTATGATGTCGATGACATGAGATGGGATGATTACCAGTTCACCGGGTGTAGGTTCTCTCCGCAATGAAAACTTTGGGAGGGAGTGGTTTGTAGAGTCAAAAGTGAAGTTTTAGGCAAAAGACTGGGTAAGTAGTTCAGCCTTGTCAGTTTTCGTACAAACGACATCATTGTGGTTGGATAGCAGGGGAATTGTTGACTGCCCATTGTTCACCACAGTATTGTACATTTCCCAGAAATTACGAGAACCTAGTTTCTGCGACTGAATGTGTTTCCTAGTTATCTTTGTATACCTTCTCTTTTCTTCAGTTATCACAGTCTTACAATTATCTCTTTTCTCTACAAATTTATGTTTATCCCTAGTAGACTTATGGCAGCCGTATTGTCGCAATGCATGCTGCTTCTGAGGAATAGCAGCTGCACATTGTGAGGTGAACCATTGTAGAGAATGGGGATTGCTGTAAAATATTCTCATGAGGACATGTGCATCAATGCCTGCTTTGACCCATTTAGTTGTCTCATTTGCGATCAGCAGGGAGAGAAAAAAGTCCACTATATGGGGCGTTTCTGATGTGGTCTATGATGGAATGAAATTCAGCCTCCTTGAAGTATCTCGTCGTTTTTAGCAACAGCTCGTCAGCTTTGGGACGAGATTTTACGGTGATACCAATCATTACCACAAGGTGATCCGCGTTCTTGAGCGAGTTATATGAATACGTCACACAAGCCTCGTGCAGTGAGGTCAAGAGCAGGTCGAGAAGTGAGGCTTGATGGTTGACATTATAGTGAACTATGGAGAAACTATACGTAGAGTTCACAGCTGCTTCTGTATAGCTGGAGAATCCAGACCAGTCACGGTGATGTGCATTAAAATCCAAAAACACACGTATTTGGGCGGTCGTGTCAAGTGAGACTACTATATTATCTATGATTTCAAAGACAAAGTTTAGAAGAGTACAGTCCTGTGTCAAAATTGAATAGTATAAGAAATATAAGTAACTAACGCTGTGCTACAGGGTTAATCTAAAGTACATGTAGCCTTCATATGTTGTTTCTAATCTGCGTTCTCTAGTCAAGGGAAGGGTGTACCGAACATACACTCCTCACCTGTGCATATGTTTGTCAGTGTCTGTACGGTAATTTTAGACTTAGAATTTTTCCTCGTCTGTCATGTTTAAATTTAAAATATTAATTCCATTTGTCCGCTGTCCTTAATTTTGAAATAGCGCTTTCGTGGTTTAATTATGCTTGTATTTTAAATATTATTTCCATTTGTCCGCTGTCCTTAATTTTGAAATAGCGCTTTCGTGGTTTAATTATGCTTGTATTTTAAATATTATTTCCATTTGTCTGTCGCACTTGAGACTTCATCCAAAATGCAGAATTATTGGATTACAATTTGCCAATTTAGTTTCAAGCTTTCGTTTTTGCTTCATTCGTAAGCGGGATTTTGTCTGCCCGGCTTTGGGGGTCATCTGTATCGCGATGGTCGCTTTTGGTGGCAAGATTAATGGAACAGTTGGTATATAACTAGGTCATTGTTTCCTATCTGGAGAAAAGTACTTGGGTAAGCTTTTAAAAACAGTGTTAACAATATTCACACGAAAGCTTTGAAAAAAGTGAAAGATTAAAGAAAAATCGTATTTTAAACTTGTCAATAATTTGAAAAGTCATCATTTTTTAAAATTTTTCACTAGCTGAGAAACAGAAATAACATTTGAAAATGCATAATCGCTTGATTGTAATTTATATTTTCTAATATAATTGTAAAAGTATCTGTAATTTTGTTGACCCTAACCCTAACCCTTTCTTATTCTGTATCACCCCCCCCCTCTCTCTCTCTCTCTCTCTAACAGACGTGACGTAACTTATCACAGTCTGTTTTATAAGTACTATTATGGCATGTTTTCTCCGCAATTGTCTGATTTATTCCCAGCTTCCTTTGTTCCAGCTCGTTAGACTCGTTGGTCTAGTGATCTTCATCAATCAGCTGTTGAAATACCTCGTTATAATACAGCTTCCTGTTCGAGTAGCTTTTTTTCAAAAACTGCAGACTTGTTGAACTCTTTTTCCTAACACATTCGCTCCTACGTATAAACTGTCTCTTTCAAGACTAAGGTCAATTAACAACTCCTGTCTTGGAGTTAATCATAGTTGATCTTTTTAGCTTTCTATATCAACTGGCTTCTATATAGGGGCGCGAACAGCTATGACCACTATATATGTGTACAATAAACTGTACTCCCGATATACGTGTACGAAAATATTTGCAATATATATGGAATAGTCTCAAATTTGATTTAAAAAATCCAAATAATAGAAAGGATTTGAAGTGATATTTCAGTTGCTGAGTAAACTGTATATAAAGAATGCACTATTGTAACATAATTACTTAGAACATAATGATGTGATACTAATATAGTGTGTCGAAATCCCGCAATTAACAAACGATAACTTGTTTTATTTTCTCCTCCGATGGCCGAGGGCAATCTTCGCCTCCGCACATCTTGCCTCTGCCTGTTGAAGGTCGTGGAGAACTGGAAATCAGAAGTCGGACACCCTTTTTTTTTAAAGCAGGTAAACAATATATTTATTGATTCGCGTCCGCTTCATTAAACTTTACTTAGTAAATAAAACAGATAATCACTTGTTTAGCGGTATCACGTCGTTATTAAAAACGGCGAGAGATCATTAAGTGATTATCAACGCATGTATTATTCTAAATACTTCATACGAGGTTGCCGATAATTTACCTCGACCAGAGTGCTATGGTTTTTCTTATGACGTCACTTCTCGTTTTCTCGTATCTACTTCTGTTCCTATGATATTGGTTGTTCCCAGTCATTTTTTACCTATTCATCTTTTGTTGTCCTTAATCTCATATCGTATCTGCTAAAATATGTATTAGATAATGTTAAATAGTAAGGCTACACTCGCTAGTACATAAATTCGCAATAGAATGTTAACGAATAAAATTAGGTTCAGTCGGAAACGCTTGTGTAATGGATATGTCTTCCTCTCCCGCTGCTAGCAGAGAAGAAGGCAACATAAACAGCCGAATAAAATGTTCTTTATTCAAATTCGGGATCTAGTTTTTTCTTTGTATTGTTGTGCTAAGTTTGATGTTTAGAGAGGTAGCATTTAGGGGACAAGGAAGGACACTTTTTGACGAAATGTCCTCAGTCTCGGAGGACCGCTGCGGTCGAACGTCAAAGACACAAGGTTAGGGTTAGGATTAGGGTTAAGGTTTAGGGTTTAAAGTAAGGGTTTACGGTAAGGTTTAGCGTTTAGGGTTAAAATTCTAGGTGTGGGTTAGGGCTAGGGTTAGGCTTAGAGTTAGGGTTAGAGTTTAGGGTTAGGGTTGAAGACACAAGGTATGATTTAATTGTACTGTTTATTATTTGTTGATTTGCATTCGATAACAAACGTATATTTTATTTGATCGTGATATACGAAACGTTAGAGCTCCTCTTGGAGGGGAGGTAGTGCAACAGCTGACACATCTACTCAGATTATGTTACAATCAAAGATACTGAGATATGACCGCTTTGTCGCATATCGGGATAATCTAGCCAGAAGCATGCATATTCATACACAAGTTAAAATATATATTTTTAAATTGAAACTTGTCGCCGTCTCTTCTTCATGAGTGTACGGGGTAACTCAAGAGACATAGCCCCAAGCACGAGTAATATATAAGCGAACAATATACACCCCCTTCGATAGAGGTAGGCACAATAATTACAACAGTTAAAATATAAGTTGAGGTATACCGGTTGTTTACATACTTTTCTCATCATTCCTTTTATTTTAATATAAATACCATTTTAATTACGTTAGCACATGTGGAGTGGTACCGACGCTGACTGACGTCCTGAATGTGTCAAGCTCGAATCCAGTCGGTTCTACAGTGCCATTTTCCCAATGCATGTAGACCACCTCTATGTGGTCCCTCGTGTAAATACCTGATTCTAGACAGTCTTAAAGTAACAGATGCTCATAAAACTATCGAGCCCATCCCCCCAAAAAAGTCGTACTATACTTATTTAGACGAATTCATATTAGCTTTGCTTTTACAAAATCAAGAAGAGAAATATTAACAATCCCGCAAGGATGCATTTTATAATTAATATAGCTACCATAAAGCAATCATTTTGCCCTGCCTTCAGGCGTTTTTATTAAAGAAATGATTGCTTTATGGTTTGAAACGTTGATCATCAATGCGTGAAATTGAATATTAAATTGGAAAATCAATCGATTTTATATTAAGACAAAAAAAATCGAAAATGATTGCGTGATTCTACGCTGAATAATTTATTATGTGTTTATATAAATATAATCACTTCATTAACTTTTTCAGCTTTGTTTCATTGATAGCAAAATTAATTGTTCCGAAGCAGTTTGTCATATCGATTCCGGTAAAATAATTGGAGGTGGGGCGACGAATCGATTTAGTGGGCATGATGTGTATCGATGATCTTTCAGTGCTTGCCATTTCGGAAATGGGTTTATGTTTAGAGTTTAATTATTAGAATCTGATAAAAATGGGGTTTATTGGAATTAAGTTTTATGTTTTTTCTTTATGACGTTGACATAAATTATTAAAATTAGATAAACGATTAGTGTTTCTCATTAAAAATTTAAAAAATAATTACATATCGACGGAAGAACTAAAGAAAGCCAAACGTTATTGATCACATGAGCGAAATAATCAAATACTTTTAAATAGGTCAGTAAATTTTAATTAAAAATATCGTATAAGAATTTGAAGACAAATAAAAACGACGTAGCTTATGTTTCATAAACAAAGCTAAATCAACATACACAATGTCGTAAAGAACGAGAGAGTAAGAGAGAGAATGAGAGAGAGAGAGAGAGAGAGAGAGAGACCGTGATCTCTAAAACAAAATGGCGCATACGTAAAGTTATTAGCAAAATCAGTAAGAACTTGAAGAGTAATACAACTGATTTGCTTTTAACGTATTTTTCAGGAAAGTCTACAATTTTTTACTTATTGGATTAACATATTGTTTACACATACGCATTTACAAACAAATATATGTTCGTGTAAGTCTCACATAGCGAAAGCCTGCAGATTGAGTGGAGATAATGATTTACGGATTAGGATTCAAAAGGTTGACTTCAGCGAGTAAACGGAAGTTGAGGTATCATATGTGTTCCGGAGAAATTAAATTCAATCACTGTGTTGGTGAAGACTCGAACAGGAAAGTGACACAAAATATGTCTTGTCTCCAGAAGTTATTTAGGCCGGTGAATTCCCTCGGACAACCTCCATCTTTATCTTGTCTCCAGAAGCTATGGGCGGGCGAATGATGCGAACTAAATAGTGTGCGGCCCGAACCGTCTATCTCTCTCTCTCTCTGATACAGTAACCGACGTATAGCTTTCTCTGATTCCTGTAATTGTCATTCTGTCTAACAAATAACTAGTTTAAGTATAAATGTTTATTTATACACGCATGTTTGACTACATATGATTACACATATTTAAGTTCTAAATTATACCTTGTTCCAAGTTTTGGTAGGGCGTGGAATACTTCGAAACATAGAAGATATAGTGAATATTTATTTACCTCCTCTCCAGGTAGTTAGGCACAAGGCCAGTTTTATCTTACTCCCACAAGTAAGATGTGACCCAAGGTCGGGTCGGGAAAGTGGGGTTTGAAAAGCCAGCGCCCGTGAAAGTGAGCACTCTGGCCATTAAAAATTGCCTGGGCAGTACCGTCGGCTTCCCCGGTAGGGGCGCCTCAGGCAATAAGCAATAAACTTACTCCTCCCCAAAGAGGGGAGGCAAAGCCTGGGAGGGTGGACCTCCTAGAACTGCACAGGACCGACCCATAGACTGGCGTAAATCAAGCCCCGAAGGCCAAGACGATACCAGTTTATGGGGTGTAGTATCCATCGGAACAGATACTACACTTTGATCTTAGCCAAAAGACCAAGGAGAAAAAAGAAGATATAGTGAATAGATAACATTTCAGCCTATACATATTATATATATATATATATATATATATATATATATATATATATATATATATATATATACTTAATAGACATTCATACACACTTAAAATAAATAACACATGAATAATGATAACAAATAAACGAACATTTTTTAGCCACACACCTTCTCACATATTGGCATATATTAATCGCCATGTCAAACATGTTTCCTTCTATATCGCTACAAGACACGTCATGACGTTTAAGCTCACATATTGGCATATATTAATCGCCATGTCAAACATGTTTCCTTCTATATCGTTACAAGACACGTCCCGACGTTTAAGCTCACATATTGGCATATATTAATCGCCATGTCAAACATGTTTCCTTCTATATCGTTACAAGATACGTCCCGACGTTTAAGCTCACATATTGGCATATATTAATCGCCATGTCAACATGTTTCCTTCTATATCGTTACAAGATACGTCCCGACGTTTAAGCTCACATATTGGCATATATTAATCGCCATGTCAAACATGTTTCCTTCTATATCGTTACAAGACACGTCCCGACGTTTACGCTCACATATTGGCATATATTAATCGTCATGTCAAACACGTTTCCTTCTATATCGTTACAAGACACGTCCCGACGTTTAAGCACACTTTATTTACGCACCGCCTTGCCGTTTGATCTAGGATGATAAGAGAAAGTCGTGATGTGTCTGATCTGGAAAATCTCACAGAACTCTTTGAAGTCGGAGGACATAAACTGCGTTCCATTGTCACTTACCAAACAATCGACCACTTACTAACGAGGAACAATTCATGCAGGAAGTTTAGTGTTACCTCCGTAATGGGACTTTTACATTGTAACACTTTGGGTCATTTGAAAAAAAATATTGACAACGATTAGATTGTATAATCTCTCCAACGTGACAGCCAAGGTCGTCTGTCTTTCGCCACGAGCTATGTTTCATATGAGATGCCTTTGACGCCGAGGTACAGCCTTTACACGTATTAACGATGTTCGCAAAGTCCTGGTCTATCTTAGGCCAGTACACGATGTTACGCATTAAACTATACATCATATTTGTCCCCGTATGGCCAATGTGTAAATCCTTCAGGATTGTCGTCTGTAATTTTTTTGGAATACAAGAGTAAATCGTTGCATAATGCAATACTGTCTGCATAATGTTGGCTTTTATCAGACATGTTTGTTTTTGTACTGATAATGCCTTCATAATTAGAGGCATCCTTTTTAATTTCATTTAGAATCACCGGGAGCTCTTTTATCGTGTTTGATTGCATATATTTTATCTCCCCTTCTACTCACATGGAAGCAATCACGATGTCTTCTAGTATGTCTCGTTGTCTCAGCACCAGTCTAGACAATCAACCCGCGTGATAGATCTTTTTGTTGCTAAATACTCCATTTTAAAATTATAATTCAGTAAAATTGTTCCCCATCTCTGTAGTCTATTTGCCGTATACACAGGCATATATATATATATATATATATATATATATATATATATATATATATATATATATATATATATTAATATATTATACATTTTTATTTATACAAACATTATTGGTTACATATGTGCATATATGTTTCGGTTGTACTCTTCACAGAGTGTCAACCTCTTCAGACCAAAGAAGACAGAAAAGTGAGGTGGATTTGGAAAACTTTCCCTTTAAATTAATCTTTTTGGGGATAGCCTATTTTTTATAAATTAGTATCGGATTACATACTTAACTTGTTAACTCTTTCAATTAGTTTCTATCTTTTTCTATCATTTGTATTACCTGCCTTCTTATTCTTTCCTTTTTTATTGTTTTATTACGTACTTAGCCTGGATTTCTTTCTTCCCTATTTAACACTTCACAGTTTTAATCTATTTACAAACCTTTTCAAGCATAACTATCCGATCCTCATATAAAATACACACGTGTGCACAAATTAATAGATACACAAGTACATATACACACAAACATATATATGTATACATATATAAAAAATAAAATATAAAAATATCAGACACTAATATATACACAAATATCCATGCACGGATATACAATTATTCTTATTTTCAAACATAGCTGTTGAATATATAAAATACACACGTGCGCACAAATTAATAGATACACAAGTAAATACATAAACACATATATACATATATATATGTATATATATATATATATGTATATATATATATAAATATACACATACATATACACATACATATACACATACATATATAAAATCATATATATACGCATATATCCATACACACATATACACATATATACACATATATAGATTTTCAAGTATAAATATATGGTGTTAATATAAGATACACCCGTGCACACAAATTAATATATACATAAGTACTCCAATGAAAATATATAAACACATATTAAAATAACAAACACAAATATATACGCATATATCTATACACGGATATACACATATATACCCATATATACCCTATACATATGTTTATATAACATACCTACCCACACGTATGCATGGACATTTTCGTACAGTACAAATATAAATAGATACATAGACATATAAATATGTCCATTAACCTACGCATACGTACACACGAAATAAATATAAAAATAAAAATATACTACTTCTACTCATATATAAACATACCCATACATATAAAATATTAGTTCAAGTATCAATACCCATACATACGCATATAACTGGATCCAATTATACACATACACGCATGTATACATATATACACATACACATACACATATACCCACACATATATACACATACATATAAACATATAACCACACACACATACTAATACATGAACAGATACATACATAAATACATACATATACATCACTACAAATGTATATATAGATATCGTTATGTATACATATATAACATACATATACCCTATATACATGTATATACATATACATTATTACAGATACATGTACATATACATACACATATAACATACATATACATAAAACCATTATATATGCACGCAGAGAACGGACACACACATACACATGTGTATACAGACATTTGTATGCATGCACACAAACACGTACATATATACACAAACATCGACATTTCTATAATTAAAACTAAAGTGCTAATATTATTCATTATTCATTATGTCTATCCCAGTTCAATTTGCTTACATTTATACCTGTTCTAGTATTAATACAAGGAACTTACAATATACGTACTATGTAGACAAGCAAACTAATTAAATATAGCGTATGTAATTACAATAGTTTATTAAATATATATATGTATATAAACAATTGAGAACTATGAGGAAGTGCCAAAATCATATCATTATAGGGTGAGGTGTAGTGATTTTGGATAATATAGATTACTTAAGTTCAAAAATATAAAGACATCAGAATTTTAAATAAAAAAATAATGATAAAAGTAAACAATAAAACTATAAAAATAAAATAAAATATAAAATTAACAATTTAAGAAAAAGAAAACACGGAAAAAAGAAAAAGAATAAAAATTGAGTATGTCTTATACTAACAATGAAGTAACAGTCAATAAAGCGATCGTAGTTATTCGTAATCTAAAGTCTGCTTAGTGTGTGTTCCTTTAAATGTTTGCAGTTTAAACTCGTTTCGTGTCTGACGTTGAGTTTATTTTCCCTATCTTTAAATTTTACAATTTCAAGTTTCTCACTCAGGCATAAGAAACAGGGTGAGGTAAGTGATATGCATGTTTTTGCTTTTCTTATCATGCTCCATCTAATTTTTTTTTTGTCTATCAATTTCCAGAAGTATCGGGACAGCGAAGTGTTACTGTATTTTTATTTCTAAAAGATAATTTATGCATGTAATACATATCCTTAAAACTTCTTGACGTGCTTCCTAAATAGAACTTATTATCGTCTCGATTTTCAACAGTGTAGATTTTAGCTCAATATATTACTGTTTTGTAGTAGACATTCATCCTGTCTCTGACAGTTACACTTGTTAGTGGTTGAATTACCTTAAATGACACTATTTGTATAATTCCTTTTAAGTATTTTATTGTTGTGTTTTTTAATTATTCTTTCTAGGTTATCTGTGCAACTATAACTTAGTTTTAATGTATTCTTATTAAGTAGCTTATGCAGTGTGTTACCAGGTGGGAACTGTTTGTTTATAAGTTGTAGAAATTTGTTACCAATTTTTGTTTTTAACATCATATTAAATGGGGTGTAAACCAGATTATTTTCCTGCCTCGATTTCTAGGGTTGTTAGCATTTGTAGTTATATTTTTATATTATATATCAGCATTTACATACCCGCTATTCTTTAAGGAAGTGTTGTGAACATTTCTATAGTTGTTAAACGTTGTCTCGTCTGATGAGTTATTACTAATTCTACTTTCTATTGACTTGGGTATGTGTTTAATTATAAAAGGAGGGTGGTTTAATTGTGGATGTACATATATGGGGCTGGAGTTTTATTTATGAAGGGTTTATATTTGTTATCAGTTAGGTTAAATGTAACATCAAGAAAGTTGACTTCTTTGACATTGTCGGTAATTTAAGCCCTAGTTTATCAATTTCTTTATGAATTATCTTTCTTATCTTGTCGCATTTCGCGCTAGCAGATTCCTTGACTACCATTAGACCGTCATCTCTATATAAACCTATATCTTCTACATCTATGTTATTATTCATGGTAATATTTCTTTATATATACAGGCCATTAGATTAGATGCCTCTGCAAGATCTAGCGATCCCATAGAAACATCGAAAGATCTGTTTTCTCTGTTTTTAGTTCATTGCTTACCGTCGCTAATGAGAACTGTTGTACCGCAGCTTTTTATAACATTGATATCCTTTTCCGAGATATCTGTGAAATTCTTTGCAAATTCAATTGCATGTTTGAAAAGGATTTTAGTAATGGACGGGTAATATTCTATGATGTCGAATTGGATCAAGGTACATCTACTCTTGCCGTTAATCTCTGAAAACCAATTTATAGTGTCCATGGTATTAATCCATTGATTTAATTTGTATTTATGTTTTATTTTTAGATATATTCTTTCTAGACTTCTTTTACTAATCCTTCCAATTTCTGGTCGGGTTGGGTTGATGAGTCTAGTTGATGGTTTCGTGTTAAAATCTGGCTTGTGATCTTTAAGCAAAATGTATGCTTCGTTTTCTTTTAGTTTTCCTACTCTCTCGCTGATTCTTAACTCCTCAGTTATCCTTTTACCTTCTGTATTGATCATTTCTACTGTGTTGGTATTGTTTGCCTACCGGTAGTTCTTGGTTAAGTGCTTGTTTATTAGGCTTCTGTATTCCTGTTTCTTGAGTTTATAGAAGTTCCTTGTTTTATAAGCTTTAACTAGGATGTTCTTAGATGTATTTATTTCTTTGACTATACCGTCTAGTTTTCTCTGAAATTGGTTTTTGCGTTTGCGGAATGTTAAGTGGTTTCCTAGGTCTTGCATATTACTAGGGAACTGCTCTAGTTGTTTAATTTGAGGAGCTGGTTTCATACTTTTGAAACCATAGTTTTTCTTAGTGTCAGTATTTTCATTATTTTGCAGGAAGTAGTGCGTTTTCCATCTCATTCGTCTAATTAGTTCCTCTGTTTTCATTATAAACCTCAGAAGATATTCGTTTTTGTTTGTTGTAGGTATGTTCTTGAGAGATGTTTCGAAGTTAATCTTTTCCATGTTTGTGTTTAATAATCCATTTTGTAGAGTGCTCGACAGTAATGGAGTACTAATTCATAGAAAATAGCCTATCCCCCCAAAAAAAGATTTATTTAAGGGAAAGTTTTCTAAATCCATCTCACTACTCTGTTTTCTTTTGTCTGAAGAGGTTGACTCTCTGTGAAGAGTACAACCGAAACATGTATGCACATAGGTAACCAATAATGAGTGTATAAATAACAATGTATACTTAAGAACAGCTCTACTTGTTATTCAGCATTTTTTATAAACACTTGAGTTTCAACGGATTTACATCTACAGAAACGAATACAATATATATATATATATATATATATATATATATATATATATATATATATATAATGTTTGTGTATGCATACATAGTATATATGTATATCCTTCGATGAGTGATATATTACTAAATGTATATGAGTATTTGTTACCCGTATGTATAATGTAATTCACAGAGACGGGTAAAATGAAAGAAGAACTCCAAACAAAAAAAATGTAAAAAATTGGGGGGGGGGCGTGTAAAGAGGACAGAGTCGCGACCAACAATTTAAAAGAAAAACTAAATAAGATTAACTGCCCAACGCAGTATTTTGATACCTGTTTTCATATTCATTGCTAACTTGTTTCCGTCTAAAATTGCGATCTTAAAAGGAAAAACTTTCCCCTCGTTTTTCTGTTCATTCATGTTGATTAAATTCCACGAATCGAAGGAAAATATCTTTGTTATCTTTGCGCGCAACTCGTAATATTTTTCTTTAATGAAATTAATTTTAAAATAAAACGAATCAAACTACAAAACAGGAAACACTTTTAGAACTTCTAGAATATCAGTTATCTTTTAACTGATCTGTTTATGAAAATTTTTATTTCACACTCTGTGGCTCTTTCCCAAAATTATATCGAACATTTCATACGTTTTTACCTTTAAATGTTGTAGAAGCGGATGCGTATTTCATTGGGAACATTTATCTGTCGGTCAGTTTTAAGTACAATCAGCAAACGCAGAAATTGAATGGACGTATGTTTACTTAGTTGCGTCCAAACACCTACATAAGAGACTGTTCGTCTGACGGTCTCTCACGTTTAAATTAAAAATAGCATTTCAATCGATTAAGAGATCGTGTTGTCCTCGTGGCATTGGACTATGTTTAATGCCGTATCAATTTGTGAGTTTGTAGATATGTGGTCCCTTAAATTGTTATAAAATGGTATAAACAGAGTAAAATCAAGGAGGTACATGAATGCTTACTGAAATAACAAAACATCATTTAAAGAACACAATATTTGTATATATACAAATTACAAGACATTACTTGCTCATTTGAAATGTGCAGTTCAGTTAGAGATGTAATAAAATGTATTTTCAGTGTGTCTATGAGTGCCACATTTGTATGATGCTTTGCCTTAGAAAGCGTAAGTATATGAATGTGTATGTCGGTTTTTGTCAGGGTGTGTAGTTGCACAAATGTGTGTGTGCGCGCGTAAGTTAGGATTTTGTCAGGGTACGTAAGTGTACGACTGTGTGTGTTTGTATGTGTGTGTGTGAGTTAGATGGTGCGTCCCATGCCCTCTTGGGGGCAAAGGGAAGCTTAGTGTAATATAGATGTTGGAGTTCTGCTGATTTTTTTCCCAACTGATTTCTTCAACGAAAATCTGGGCGTAAATTACATTTCTATCGGCTCAAAGAAGCACCTTGAGTTTGGGCACGAAAAGGGGATTGCAAATGTAGATGTTGCGGACATCGTAGATAGCATATCACATGACACCTATTTTTGATTTTTCGCTAAATAATGCCGGTGGGAGCTGGCTTTTTAAACTAAAATCTAATTTCGTTTAATATGGAATTTTTCGGCCTTGCTTTTGCATTTTCGCCCACGCCGTCGGTCAGTCAACATTATAAGGTTGAGATGCATGTCGATCCCATAAGTTTCACATGCTACCACGCTTGATGCCACATAGGTGCATGGAGTTCTTATTAACCTGCCTCCCCACGAGGGCATAGGTTAGGTTTTAATGTGATCAAAAATACAGCTTCCCAAAAAGAGCACTCTGGATTGGAAGAAAAAAAATTATCGGCCTATACAGAAAAGCCAAGCGCAGCATTAGAACAAATACTACACTTGCTCCAAGACGGTTCGTTTACTCAAAGGTCAGCGAGTTATGTCAAACTTAAATTCAAATCACATTTTCATCGCTAAACGCATGAATAAAATTGGCACCAATGCGTCCATTTTGTTACTAATGCGTGCATTTTGTTACTAATGCGTGCATTTTGTTACTAATGCATCCATTTTGTTACTAATGCGTCCATGAGTTACTAATACGTTCATTTTGTTACTAATGCATCCATTTTGTTACTAATGCGTCCATGAGTTACCTTTCTTGCTTTTTATTCTGTCTTCATTTGATTTCATTTTGGAAGACCAACTTTTCGGTTCGTTCTCGTTTTAGCAGCTAAATTCACTTTCAAATTTTCCGTCTTTAATTGATCATTTACGACTAGCAATGACAACTATTAATTGTTATTGATTCAATGATTGTTTTGATTTTAATATAATTTTCCATGGCTGGAATACTTGAGCATCTATTAGCTTATTCTGTCGTCGTTCAGCGAAGGAAAAGTCGATCTAAACAGAAGCACTTTTAAAATGGTTGTTCTGATGAAACGTTCCCCACATTAAAACCGGCTTTCATTGCCCTCGTAAGGGGGCAAGTAAATAGGAACAGTAGTTCGAAGCTAACCACTCAATACTGCTAATACTGACGATAATAGCGGGTGTACATTTCATCAATTTGTTCGGCTCTTACTTAAGCAAAAAATATGAATTGCCAAAAACCCTTTCAATATGGCGACATGATAACATATAACTATTATGTTTGTAAGCCGGTTTAATCACTAGAAACAAGAGTAAACATTAACGGAACCTTTTCTTTTTTATGTGTTTTCTATGTCTTATGTGTTTTCTATGTTTTATGGGTTATTTTATGTCTTATGTGTTTTCTATGTTTTATGTGTTTTCTATTTTTTACGTGTTTTCTATGTTTTATGTGTTTTCTATCTTTTATGTGTTTTCTATCTTTTATGTGTTTTCTATCTTTTATGTGTTTTGTGTGCTGAACCCGTCGTACATTTGAAACAAAAAGTTAATGAATACAAACATGTTGACATAAATAAGGTGCGTTTTTGCGTTGAAATGATGAGACGTTAGTTTAATTAATCAGGGCCTCATAATTATATCCGCGATGGATGTTCCGGACTGTGTTGCTAATTATTTGCAATATTTGTTCGGTTCGATACTTCAAACAGGATACGGAAAGAAATTCTTACTCATTATGGGATATATAATTAGGGACGAGCGGAGAAAGTGAAAGTTATTTTTTTATTAGACAAAAACACGCACAGAAAAATCATCGATTTATCAGATTCAAGCTCGTTAGCCTTCGATCGATGTCTGTTTTGGAGAATGCTCACATTGATTTCGAGGCCGATGGAGAATCGTACTCCTCAGCCCGATCTATGGGTGTATATTTAGGAAGAGAAAACTCTGTTAAAACTGTGATTAAAGTAATTAACGATTATCTTGCCTTGGCATGTCAGCGGGTTATGATCTTTGACGTGCAGAGATAGTATGCGTCGTATACTGAGGAATGAACTGTCACTTAGAACTGATTATTTCTTATCACGTTAATGCTCGTGAATTAAATAAAGTGCTCCGTTCGAAGATCCGTACAGATTCCCGAGTTCGACTAGACTAATCATAAGAAGGTCATAAGTTACATCGGCGAAAACGTTATGCGAATAACATTTAAAATGAGAACAGTAGTCTGAATTAAAGATGAGAACATTTGTCCTAATTATTGATTTCAAAACCGGGGTAGATGGAACCTCTTCATCTCGATATACGGACGCTCATCTTGGAGAACGAACACGGTAAAACCTGCGACTAAAGTAATTACCGATTATCTTGCCTTGGCGTATCAGCCGGTTATAATCTTGTCCGTTCACAGAGTGGTATGCGTGTCATACAAACATTGGTACTATAATACATGATGTACAAATTGCTTTTTGCAATCTCATCTATAAACCAAACATATTAAAAGTCTTATGGCCATGGAAGACTGCCGAAGTGTGCAGGTCTAACGTGTTGGAGGAAAACAGTTACAATTCTGCATATAGCTTTATTGTAGGTCATCCAGATCGACTGCTGGTATACAACGCCACCTACAGAATCACGGTGGAAAAAAGGACGACAGCAAAAAAAAACATGATATGCCGGCAATGATCACTTAAGATGAAGCAAACACATACACACACACACATATATATATATATATATATATATATATATATATATATATATATATATATATAAATGAATAAACACGAAAGTTTGTTTCCTCTACACTAACTATATTATTATCAAAACCGGTAAGACTTTTCTGTGAATTCTAATGACATAACAATATTTTCTAACACCGTATGTATAGTAATCTCAAAACTCTTTCAAACAAATCTTGATATTGCTCATTAGCATATTTATTTTCTTAAGTTTCTAATAAATTATTATTCTGTAATATACATTTCTCATTGTTATTGCAAACTTTTCGTCGATATACGCAATCGTTTTATCGATAGTAAAATCATTATAATAATTAATAAAATAAATTAGAGAGATTTTAATAAAAAAGGGTCACATTTTAAAAGCCTTTTCAGAATTTCAAGGGAAATAATTTCATGAAAACTTCCGGCATTATATGGAGAACATATACTACATTTTGATCTCAGCCAAAAGGCGAAGTAACCACTAAAAATAATATTTGTGTGACTACGCATTTTTAAATGAATGGAAAAAAAAACTTTATTTAATCGGAATATCTTTTAATAGGGGGTGTAGTATTGGTTCTGTTGTACTACGATCGTCCTCCCAGTAATTACCTCCTCCTTTTTTAAAAGGGGATGTTCCCTAGTATAACACCCTCCTACATTGTATTATTTTTCATTGCGGATGGGTAGTGTAGTATTGGTTCTTATTGCCATTAAATCATCCTCCAAAGAATTACCTCTTTCTTTGAGTTTTGTTAGTGGGAGGTTGTGTAAGTTCGTCATGATATAATCATCTACGTAAGCGGGTCAATATAGTATATATTCGTTCACTCTCTCAGGTTGACAATAATTTATTTTTAAATTGTATTTATTTTTTTTAACTTCTTATTAATCCTGTTATCAACATTTCTCCCCCCCCCACCCCGAAAAAATAAATAATAAATGAACAGCTATGCTAGTTTTTATTTTCGTTCAATTTACGCGACTGAAATAGACACATTTTTTTCAGATTATTCTTGGAGTCTGAAAATACTTCTTTTATTTTGGGTTAATTTCTATTTCAGTCACTTAAATTATTTAAAATGAAATAGGTTTTGGTATAAATCATAAAAACTGATATATATATATATATATATATATATATATATATATATATATATATATATGAAAAATATTTGTTGTTGTTTATTATCTACGGACGTATACGTTTCGTCTCTTTTCAATCGAGACTCTTCAGCGTAGAAGTATGACTATTCACTACCGGTCACTCGGTTCGAAACCCTGGATTATAAGTATTTTTCAACTTCAATCCAACGTCTTCAACCTCGCGGCCAATATTTGAACAACTGATAAACTGTGGTAGTTTAAACACATTAAAGCGGCGATATATATATATATATATATATTTATATATATTTATGTATATATATTTATATATATTTATATATTTATATATATATATATAAATATATATATTTATTTATATATATATATATATATATATATATATATATATATATATATATATATATATATATATATATATATATGTATGAACTTAAAACATGTTTTAGCAAAAGAAACTAAGGGTTTTAATGTGTTTTTGTTGTTATACCAAGATTTATCGTAAATGTGAAACACCGAAATAAAAATTAGATCGGGAAAATATAAAACAAGCCGAGAATGAGGAGCGATAACTTAAGTTTATAAGCGTGTCAGTTTAAACTAGACAAATATGAAAGAGAGTTATCTTTCTTCCTTAGTTAGCATAGTTTGTTTTGTATATAAAGATGGCAACCATATTTTTCCGCCCAATTTTTATTTCGGCGTTTCACAGGGACAATGAAACTTGGCATTGGTTTGATTTCATCTAAATGTATAAATACGAAATTTTTTCCACCTATCCTAAATATATTAACATTCAAACGATTTCTGCTTATTTAATTATGTGTAGTTTATTTCTTTCGTCATGAGACATTCCATTCCAGGCATTACCTCCTCTTTTTCTTTGGGGGAGGGCAGTATAAGATATGTTCGTTCCTCACGATACCATCTTCCCAGGTTTTCATTCTCATTTTTAGTAGAGGTTAGTGTACTATCTATTCTGTTGCCTTGACATGATCCCTCCAGGCAATAAACTCTTACTTTTTTTTGGGGGGGGAGAGAGTGTTCGTACGTCATGGTAGCATCCTCTTATTCATTACCTCTTTCTTTTGGACTCATTATATGTAGGTCATTATCCTCTAAGCCTAGCAAAAGTATCTCTCTCTCTCTCTCTCTCTATATATATATATATATATATATATATATATATATATAGAGAGAGAGAGAGAGAGAGAGTAATACTGGTTAACTTTGTATTAACAGGATACCAATTTAGAGAATAACTACTGTGTTTATATAGTAGTGTTCAATAATAAATGAAGCTAGTTATTTTTGCTAATAGTTTTAGTTATACAAACATATCAAAAGCTACACATCCATGACAATGTTTGGATCATTGCTTTAATAAGCTACGGTCGTATCAGGATTATCAAAAATGTCTGTTTTGGGGTTGTTAAAATTCGTGTTTTATAATCCTGATGAAACCGTAGCTTATTAAAACAATGATCGAAGCATTTTCATGGATATGTAACTTTTGATATATTTGTATAAAACTATATATATATATATATATATATATACTAAAGATAACATATGAGAATAAAAAATTGCAAGGATACAATATTTATTAAAACATCAGAAGTTCAAAAAAGGAGTATCATATCCTTAATCCATGTTTTAATAAATAGTGTATCTTTGCAATTTTTTATTTACACCTTTCATCGTAAGAATTGATGATTTTATTCAATATATTGAGCTTTATATCACCACGATAGATTATTATTAAGCGATAATTCAATTATCTGTCATTTTATTCAATATTTAAACTTTTTGATACATACGTATATATATATATATATACATGATTATTTTAAATATACTATTACATATAGACTTCATATTTATATATAAATCTCATGTATACTATTATGTATACACATATACAATTAGCAGTTGATATAATATATTGTGTTTCATTATTTACTCCAACGGTGCTTACTACGTGAGTAGAGCTTAGAAAACCGCCATCTTGAGTTATATGTTCATCTGTACGAATAATAATGGTTGCCATTTTTATTCAGTGTTATGGTTTCAATAGTTGAAAAGAAAAAACACCCGGGAAATGTTGGATGGTTATTTGGCAACGATCTATTATCTTAGTGACATTAAGTTTTTAGATGTTGGCTATTTACTTTATCATGGCAATTTTATGAAAACTTTTTTTTATGAACTCTTAAAGTGAGCCAAAGTTTATTAGTGCATATTTTTGTCGCAAATAACATATTAAATACGAGAATTTAACAGTTGTATCCTTCATTCTATGAACATCTAGCGCGAACGCAGACCCCACTCTATTATGTTATCATCTTTGTTAAAACCGAAACATACTTATCTGAGTTGTCTGGTTAATGCAGTTTCAGAATATATCTGTTTATGGGACCTTATCTTCAAAACCATAAAGGAGTTTTGGGCATATTTCCATCCCATGGTCGTCCAGTATGAACATAGACCCCACCATATTATTGGACACAACGTATACTAAACTTTGATCCTCGACCAAAGGCAAAGGAAGCGATATCAGATTGAATTAAAAACAAAACAAAACATTTTCATTGCATCTTCGGCAATCGGCGATCCCATCTATTAAAAAAGTTGCATGTGATGACGTAAGTACGCGTATAATAATATAGATTCTCAAATAATTAAATAAAGTTAACAGGCTGTTCTGTCCTTGTGCGGCACGCATCCGGGCCGGGTTCTGTCGTCTTCCTCCAAAGAAGGGAGTTTCTAGGGGATATCAAATTCACAAGCAGTTCCCAGTCGCCTGGGCATCTCGCTTAACCGAGATGATTTAACGACATTAATATTTGCAATTTTTGTCAGGGGGTGTCGCTGTCCTCTCACATATAGAGTCTAGTATTCACAAATAGTCACCCATCTCGTACTAAACAGGCCCAACGTCGCTTAAAGCAAGGAAGTGTTTATTGGCTTATATATTTTGCCCAACACAGTATTTCTTTCAAGTTTTCGACATTTCACACGAACAAACTTTTATTAAATATCTTAAAAAAAATTGATAAAATAAAAAGATTGTCAGCTCCGATAGGCGACCTATCAGATTGTAGAAAGGAATTTGCTCTTAAAGTTCAACCGATTCTTAAAATGCTGCCTCATTATAATTGTTTGTTGCCTGGAGAAACGTCTACTACTTTGATAGCAACTTGATAAAGACGGACACTGGGGAAATAAAGCGAGTTTTCCGATGACTAAAAAGGTCGAGAATGTGTCGCAACAATCAAACAAAGATTCGTTATTACTTGGCGGGAGTTGCCTTAAACAGTTCAGCATGCACGCCTTCCCCCATCTGCCTATTTCTCCGTGCATCTTTCTTTCTATATATTTATCTCTCTCGTTCTATATATTGAATGTAATAACCTATATATTGAGAAACTTTAAAAGTACCCGATTCCCTGAATTTCAATTCCTCGTAAGACCTCTTAAGGTTTAGCCTTAAAATTTAAAGATTTTCTAGAATCCAATCATGTAATGGATTTATATCAACATTAGAACTTCGTAAGAGGACATACAAGTGGTGTAAATCCGTTTCGCACGTGGATTAAATATTACCCGTCCTGGGACGGGTATTATTTTAGTATATATATATATATATATATATATATATATATATATACAGATACATATACATATACATATATTTCGAGGGTTTCGAATCGCGCGACCAGTAGTGAATAGTTACATCTATATGCTGACCAGTCCCGATTAAAAGGAGGAAACGTTATACGTGCATAGATGATAAAAAGAACAAATATTTATTATTTGTAGCCCCTAGACAACCCTTTAGATGGGTACTGTAAGTGTAGTATTAACACAGCATCACGTCGCTAGCGATATATGCATCGTTCCTTTAATTAAGTAGAACACTCTCTTAACGTCATAACTGACGAATAAGTGTCAACATTATCACCGTTTATTTAGCAATTCAGAGGTGGCCGTGTGGGTCTAGATGTCGGGATTTGAGTTGTAAAGTACTCGGAATAATTATATCTCTATGCTGACGAGTCCGATCAAGAGGACGAAACGTATACGTACATCTTCTATATAAAATTGAACGTTTGTGTGTGTGTGTGCGCCCTATAGAAAAAATGTTAGAGAATATAGATACAATATAAAAGTGTATTCTTATGTAAAATTCACAGAGTAAGTTGATGGGCGTATTCCCAAATCTATAAACCGACGCCTTAGGGGTCCATGGGGTAGATTTCATCAGGGGTGGGTCCTTTTCAGTTATTTTTCAATGTTAATTAGTACTAATTTGGAAATTAACTAATGTATTTATGTAATGTACAGCTACTCCCCAAAAACTAAGCGGCGACATGTCAAAAAGTTAATATTTTTAGCACCGTACATATCCTGGGATGATAATATCTCAAAATCGCAAAAAACGATTCACTTGCTGAGGGTCAACCGGACCAGTTTCCGACAGAGGGTAGCATTTTTTTCAGTATTTTTCAGACTTTTTTCAATGTTAAATAGTATTAATTTGGAAATAATCTACTCCGATAAAAATGCTGAGTCACTGAAAACATTCCATAATCCCTTGCCGGATGTACCCGGTCTTGCCCTAAATTGTGTCCGGTTGTATCAGGTCATCCCATAACTTCTGTCCGGATAAATCAACATAGGACTGCATTACCACCGGTGGAGGTCACCGCAAACAGGAAGAGAGCCAACTCCCTGGTTGATACCGGCTGCACGACCACGTTGGTGACAACGGATGTTGCAAAATCTTGGCATGGAACGACCAGTGTGTGGGCGGTTGATGGCCGTGAGGTGATGTGCCGAGGAATGTGCACTGTGAGAATAATAGTGAGAGAGACCGAACTTGAGGTGAGGGCAATTGTGATGGAGCGGCTTGTTGCAGGTGTTGATGTTGTGTTGGGCCTGAATGTCATCGATCGACTAGGGGGTGCTATGTTTAGCATAGGCATGATCACATTTGGATGCGAGCGCCCAGTCGAATTGGCAGGAATGGAGAGTGTTAAACCCAAGAAGGCGGAACCGTGCCAAATCAAAGACAAAGACTTTCAGGCCAGTTTTGATGGAGATAAGTGGACGGTGGAATGGCGTTGGGTTTCAGAGCCGTCAATACTAAAAAATCAAGTTGGGTTCTACGAAAGTACTCTGAATGGTGACACAAGGGCTGAATTTGAGAAAGAGATAGCGAGGTGGTTTGAGGAAGGTATCCTTGTACCATGGTCCGGGGAGGCAGACGTAGTTCTACCGCTCCTGGCGGTAGTCCAGCCCACCAAAGGGAAGATTAGGCCAGTATTGGACTACAGAGAGCTAAACCAGCATATTGCTTGCCATACAGGGGACGGTATCGACGTTTGCGAGGAAGTAATGCGAGAGTGGAGGAAGATGGAGCTGGAAAGCAAGATTGTGGACCTAAAATCAGCCTACCTCCAGATACACATAGACGAGAGGCTATGGCAGTACCAGCTGGTTAAGTTCAAGGGTCAGACATTTTGCTTGACAAGGTTGGGTTTTGGGCTAAGTTTTGCACCCAAAATTATGAGTGCAATTTTGAAAACAGTGCTGGGGTAAAATAACGAGAGGGGGAGGGCCACAAGCTCATATATTGATGACATCCTGGTTGAGGAAGGAAATCTGTCCGCGGAAAGTGTTAGCAATCACGTTGGAAGATATGGATTGATTGCGAAGCCACCTGAGCCACTAGAAAATGGCACGGCCCTAGGACCAAAGCTGCAAAGGAATAAGGAGGGGACGTTGATGTTCGGACGGGGTAATGAGGTGCCCGATATCTCAGACGGACTAAGAGAGAGATGTTCTCCATATGTGGGAAGCTGGTTGGCCATTACCCCATTTGCGGGTGGCTCAGAGTAGCATGCAGCTATATAAAAAGGCGGACCGAAGGGGGCCGCTGGAATGACACAGTGACCGAGGATGTTGTGCAGTTGATACGCGAGGTGGTGGAGGAGGTTAAGGTGAAAGACCCCGCCAAAGGAAAATGGCGTGTCGAACGGGGCAAAGACGGCGTGATCTGGTGTGATGCTAGCACTCTGGCTCTCGGTGTGCTGTTTGAAATTGGAGGAGCAACAGTGGAGGATGCCGCTTGGCTTTGCAAAAGGAATGACCATGCCCACATAAATGTTTCAGAGCTCGAGGCTGCAGCAAAGGGAGTGAACCTGGCTCTAAAGTGGGGCTTGAAAAATGCAGAGCTGAAAACGGACTCGGCCACAGTGGCCTCCTGGATCCAGTCAGAAGTCTCAGGAGACAGGAGAGTAAGGACCAAGGGAGCAGCTGAGATGCTGATCAAGCGTAGGCTCGGGATTTTGGGAGACTTGATTCGCGAGTTTGGACTAAGAGTGTCAGTTACGCTTATCCCAACTCAAAAGAACAGAGCAGATGCCCTGACCCGAGTAAAGAAGGCCTGGCTTAAAGAGAAGGATGCAGCGGCTGTGTGCGCCGTTAGTGAGGAAGCGAGAGAGCTGCATGAAATGCACCACTTTGGGAAAGAGAGGACACTTTTTCTTGCAAGAAAGGTGAACCCGAGTGTGACAAAGGAGGCGGTTAAAGAGGTGGTGGAACAATGCAGATAGTGTCAATCAATTGAGCCTGCCCCATCCAGGCACTAGAGAGGGGACTTACAGGTGACTGAAACTTGGAAACGGCTGGCCATTGACGTCACGCATTATAGGAACGATATATTCCTGTCAATGGTCGACTGTAGACCTGGGAGAGTGGCAATCTGGCGTAAGTTGAGAGCGGAAACCGCGAGTGAAATCTGCAGAGCCATGGAGGCGGTGTTTTTGGAGAGGAGACCAGTGGAGGAGATATTACTGGATAATGGTGCCGCCTTCCGCTCTGAAGACTTTACAGAGCTGTGGGCCAGGTGGGGAACCCGGCAATTTTTTCGGGCTGCATATCGACCGGGAGGAAATGGGATTGTCGAAAGGCATCACCAAACCATAAAGGCCGTTGCAGAGAGAGGCCGAATCTCACCAGAAGGGGCGGTATTTTGGTATAACATGTCTCCAAAGAGTGGTCAAGATGAAAAGTCAGTGCCGAATCAGTCAGTCTTACGGTATGAGTGCCGTCATCCTCTTGCTAGAACGAACATGAGTGAAGAGGGACAAGGATCCATCACAGTTGGTGAAGAAGTGTAGGTCAAGCCACCGGGAGCTCTATGCACTACACGTTGGGGACAAGGAAGGGTAACGCATGTACAGTCTGTAAACAATGTGAGTGTTGACGGGATGCCGCGACACGTGCTTGACATACGTCGTGTCTCTCTGCCATCAAATGGAGATGCTGAGGAAGAAGCCGGTGAACCCCCGTTGGAAGAACCCCCGCGACGCTCTAATCGTGAGAGGAGACAACCGGTCTGGATGGCTGACTATGCGAGGTTAGATGTGATTTTAAGATCACGGGGGGCATGTAGTGTAAAATAAAAACATAAGACTTACCTGTAATACCAGACCAGGCCATGTGGAACAACAGAGTTATAGTGAATAGCTGGTTTTATAGAAAGAGAGTACCAAATGATCATTTGACCTATTTTGCATTGCATGATGGGACTCCCCATAAAAGAGGACAGGAAATGAGAATGCGCACTTCTTTGGTTCCTCCCGGATTGAGACCAGTAAAGGTGGAGGTCGGATTTGGTTCTGTCAGAAGAGTGAAGTTGGAGTTCAAATTGGTGTTTGCGGACTAGTGACTGTTTTGGGTAGGATTGGGTGCCCCTGAAGAGAGACACTTTGGTGTTTTCGGACGACATCTATCCTAACAAAGCACAGAACAACATCAACCTATCCGACCAAGAACCTACTAGACATCAAAAGGGATTCCTTACCCTCGGACCTAATCGTCACTCATTTGGTCCATACAACCACGAAAATAAATAACCGAAATTGAACTATTATTTGAAAATATTGTACAATTTATAAACGAGCAAAAAATCACTACAAATCTCGGAATTAAAGATCTACTTAAAGCTGAAGCCATAAAACACAGGTTCGATAAAAACAATATACAACAATCTAAACTCACAATCTAAAAAAGCTGCTAATAAACTCTAAAATCACCCTAATATTAACATTTAAAAGATGATAAAACCAATACATACCTGGTACTTAATAAAAAAGATCAAATTACAAAATTGCAAGCTATTTTAGATGACCATACGAATTTTTTTGAAATTAAAAATCTACTGAAGACACAAGTTAACAAACTACATCCGATGATACTATAAATGTTAGTCATAAACTTCTCTAAATAATTGGTAATTACAAACCCGGTTACCTATATTTGGTAATGTAAAACAGCATAAAACCAACTTCCCTCTCCATCCCATAATTTCACAAGTTACAACCCTAATTATTTATGAACAACTTTAGTGATGTTCACTATGGCTTTCGTGGTTTTCGTTCAACTGTTAATCTTTTAACTCCTGTAACTGAACAAATCTGTCGGTTAATTAATTATTCAGGAGAAGGTAGAGCCATTGCGCTTGACATTTCGAAGGCTTTAAACAGAGTGTGGCATTCTGGTCTCCTACACAAACTTCAGGCTTATGGTATTGGTGGTAAGCCTCTTGACATTATTACGTCTTTCCTTTTTGATCGAAGCTTGCAAGTAACTTGGAACAGTGTCTCTTCATTCTCTTTTCTCTATCAATGCTCGTATTCCTCAGGGCTCTATTCTACGTCCAACACCGTTTCTTCTTTAAGTAAATGATCTTCTAGAGAATATTGTTAAAAAAACGTGTACAATTCTGCTGGGGATAACACTCTCTATTCTTGTGCTGATATCGGATAAAAAATAATGGAACGCCAGAGCAAACAAACAATTGTCTCGTCTGGGATTCGAACCCTGAAAGATGGCATAAAATATTAGAAGGTGACAAACAAAAACAGATTGTCTTTTTAATGTTCTTATAGTATTTATAAGTTTGGCGTAGAGAGATCTCCACATAAACCTAAAATATTTCGATTGTCTATAAAAATATAAACAAAATTTAAGAAACATAAATTTAAACTAAAAAAATCGTATTAAAGTAAAAAATATCTATAACAGTTAAATCGTCCGACTGGTCAGCCGTTTCGCCATTGATAAGCCTACGTTGGCCTTCAACGTTTCTCTTCACTCAAACTAGTTTCATGTTCGACAAAGCATACAGACAATAATTGCCACTAGGGTTCAAGGTATTTAAGTTTATGTCGCATCCTTAAAAATGGGCTACAATCGACGTGTGCAGCAAACCCAACATGTCACGATAAAAAAGAAAGAAAGGTTTATCTCACTAGTAAGTAAGTTAATGTAAAGATAGACATTACTAAAATATTTCTAACATCAGATGCAAGACGCTTGTCAATGTCATAGACACTCAATATAGAGTGAGTCCATATAGGCAAAATGGGGTATAGGATATTCTATGACAACAGTTTACCCTTACCCTGTAGCTTGTATAACCTTCACCCTTAGCGGGTTGAACCGACTTCCTATGAAAGAGGAAGTTTCATGGGAGTATAAAATTAAACCGCGGTTCCCGGTTAGGGGAGATGCCGATGTTAGGTCTTTGAAGTTCTTGCAGTGAGGTGTCGATGTCCTCCTACATACAGCGCCTGGTATTCCCAAATAGTAACCCATCTAATACTGACCAGGCTAAACGTTACTAAACTTCGATGATCTAACGAGAACCGGTGTGTCAACATAATTATGTCGTATATTACAATGGTTTACCTAGCTGTGTCAACGTGATTATGTCGTATATTACAATGGTTTACCTATCTGTGTCAACATGATTATGTTGTATATTACAATGGTTTACCTAGCTGTGTCAACATGATTATGTTGTATATTACAATAGTGTACCCAGCTGTGTCAACGTGATTATGTTGTATATTAAAATGGTTTACCTAGCTGTGTCAACATGATCATGTCGTATACTACAATGGTTTACCTAGCTGTGTCAACGTGATTATGTTGTATATTACAATGGTTAAACTAGCTGTGTCAACATAATTATGTTGTATATTACAATGGTTTACCTAGCCGTGTCAACGTGATTATGTTGTATATTAAAATAATTTACCTAGCTGTGTCAATGTGATTATGTTGTATATTACAATGGTTTACCTAGACGTGTCAACGTGATTATGTCGTATATTACAATGATTTACCTAGCTGTGTCAATGTGATTATGTTGTATATTACAATGGTTTACCTAGCTGTGTGAACATGATTATGTTGTATATTACAGTGGTTTACCTTGCAGTGTCAACATGATAATGTCGTATATCAAAATGGTTTACCTAGCTGTGTCAACGTGATTATGTGGTATATTACAATGGTTTACCTAGGTGTGTCAACATGATTATGTCGTATATTACAATGGTTTACCTAGCTGTGTAAACGTGATTATGTCGTATATTACAATGGATTACCAAGCTGTGTCAACGTGATTAAGTTGTATTCTAAAATGGTTTACCTAGCTGTGTCAACGTGATTATGTCGTATATTACAATGGTTTACCTAGCTGTGTCAATGTGATTATGTCGTATACTACAATGGTTTACCTAGCTGTGTCAACGTGATTATGTTGTATATTACAATAGTTTACCTAGCTGTGTCAACGTGATTATGTTGTATATCAGAATGGTTTACCTAGCTGTGTCAACGTGATTATGTCGTATATTACAATGGTTTACCTAGCTGTGTCAACGTGATGATGTCGTATATTACAATGGTTTACCTAGCTGTGTCAACGTGATTATGTTGTATATTACAATAGTTTACATAGCTGTGTCAACGTTATTATGTCGTATATTACAATGGTTTACCTAGCTGTGTCAACGTGATTATGTGGTATATTACAATTGTTTACCTAGCTGTGTCAACGTCATTATGTCGTATATTACAATGGTTTACCTAGCTGTGTCAACGTGATTATGTTGTATATTACAATGGTTTACCTGGCTGTGTCAACGTGATTATGTGGTATATTACAATGGTTTACCTAGCTGAATACCCAGTGTGCTAACATGTTAATTATTCAAACCTGTTTGTCAAATGAAATTCATATAAATAACATGGACCATCTCTGCATGCATTTTATTTATCTAAACAGAGTAATGACTAATTTCCATAGTTCTCTCGACCCTTAGAGAGTTTTTATAAGAGAGTTACTGCAGAGTTCACCACATACCAGTGGTTAATAAGAGAGGTTTCTCGACCGAGGGAACGCTTTGAAATATATTGTCTAACTGACTTCTCATTCAAAAAGCGGCCCATGCATGGAGTATTGTTGCCGCATCTGGCTTGGTTACTCTACTACTAGTGTCTCCTTACTGGACAGGTTCCTCAAAATAGTCTCCAATCTAATAGGTCCCGCACTTTCAACCAAGCTCCAAACACTGTCCTATCGCCGCAATGTTGCATCCCTGTGCTTGTTTTTAAAGTACTTATAATGGAATATGCTCTAACAAACTCGTATCTCTTGTGCCCCTTTGACGTAAATAATCCCGACCAACTTAACGAGCAGCAAAATCACACCCCTTCACTGTAGACGTCCCCAGATGCCGGAAAGACTTCTACTTTAATCGTTTCTTCTCTCGAAATGCTAGCCTGTTAACTTCTCTACTTATTTCCTGCTTCGCTGAGTGTACTAAGACGCAGAAAGTTCAACTCCATACTTAGAGTATTTCCGTAGGCATAGTCCCTCATAGTAACCCCTTTCCTCCCAGTCACACTGTGCGTTGTTTGCATAAGAGTGAAAACAACTTAAATTGAGAGATTAAACAATAAATAGACAAACATATCAAACTAGACTTTGAATAAAAGCTTATTTTAATTGAAAGCCAAAACATATGGAGATATCATATCATATGAACCTGATTTTAGAGTGTGGTAGAGTGTTGAAGTACAACACATTTTGTAGTTATAGTTTCGTAATTTGGAGTATGGTGTTTATCGCGGTTTGCACTCGAACTTTAAATGTCAAATGTCAGAAGCAAGACGCTTGTCAATGCCGTGCTCACTCTCAATATATAGAGTAAGTCGATATAGAAAAAAGGAGTGAAGCATATTTTATTTGAATTTTTTTGTTAAATAAAAGTCATATATAATTATATAGTGATTGCAACTTGTTTACAAAAAAGGCCATCCCTACAAAAAGTGCAATGTCCGGTTCTTATTCAACAAGTCTTTATCGCTGTTGGTCTTGTAAGGATATCTGTACATGTAGATGGCCATGCTCTGCGTTTTTACAACACGCAAAGCACGCTCTTCTACAAAACCTGGTTTCAGTGACAAGCCGAAGCAAGATAACTGAGAGATGATGTAGAGCGCAGGTTTCATATAAGATTTTCCGTCTCCTTAATAATATTCTCTCTCTCTATATATATCAAGGAAGGCGCGCGAATACTCTATCCCTTAATAGACCTCACGAATGGCCTCTGCTGGAAATCTAATTTCTTTGATCAATCATAACTAAAAAACCAATAAACAAAATTAGTTAAAACTTTGCACAACATTTTTATTGAATAGGTTCTATAAGTGTGTAGAATTTCACCATCATTAGTCAAGGCAACCCAGAGATCCAAAAGGTTCAATCACGAAATCATGTTATCTGTGTGTACGTACGTACGTGCATATGTGCAACCCTGTATCTCATTAACTATTTGATGGATTCAGCTGATTTTTAGCAGAGATAGGGGTTCTAGGCATTTTAATTTCAGTTTACCATATACCTTAGTTTTCCAGAAAATTCCAAAAAACCTTAAAAATGACAATTGTATTGAGGCATAGCCTTTACAAAAGTAGTGACTTTCCATGAAAAATGCCAGTATACTGAAATCATATGCCCTTTATAGGGTTAACATGAAAATTCATATACACTAAATGTACAAAAGCAAGGAAATTCCCAAATTTTTACACTTTTATTGTGATTAAGAGTATGACTACATATCAAACAAACAATTTCATTATCACATCACTACAGTATAAATCTCTATGCATAAGTAAATGAAGTGTGTGATATGTGCTGAAAATAAAGTCCTACCAGTAAAATACATAGCCCTGTTGTGCTCGCATACCCTTGAGCACAAATAATACGTTAGTCAAAGGAAGAAAGAAAAATTGATTGCAATCGATATACTTAGTGTATACATTTAGTGTATATGAATTTTCATCTTAACCCTATTAAGGGCTTGTAATTTTAGTATACTGTCATTTTTCATGAAATATATATATATATATATATTTCTCGTATACATATATACATTATATGCATATATATATATATATATATATATATATATATATATATATGTATATATATGTATATATATATATATATATATGTATATCTATATATATACATGTATACATATATTTATATATATGTATATATATGTATATATATATATATGTATATCTATATATATACATGTATACATATATTTATATATATGTATATTTATATGTATATATAATGTATATATATATATATATATATATATATATATATATATGTATATATATGATGTATATATAGTCTAATGAAGCTTTGAGTCATTTTAACCAAAAGAAAAAAAGTAAAAGACAGTTTAAATTCCCAGAGAAACACACTAAATCCAAGATATTGCAGACTTAACATTCGTTGAAAATTCATAAATAAATAAATAAGTAAATAAAATAAGAGGGGGGTTAAGTATCTAGCAGTGAAACAAAAACAGGAGACCTTAAGCGTCTAATATTATATATATATATATATATATATATATATATATATATATATATATATATATACATGTCAATTATAACTAAAAGGTAAACTTTTAGAGAGTTGGACCTATTGTGAAATAGGGAAAGCTCAATATACTGGATAGAGCAAAAATATGGTACGTCAATGAAAATTAATAAGACCTGCAAATGGAAGCAAATCGATATCTTCAGTTGTTCAAAACAAGGAGCAGTTTAGTTAATAAAAACATTTATTTTTCTTCTCTTGCATTCCTTAAACCAGGCTTTTCAAAGATTAAAATCTTATCATCAGAGGAAAAATTATGATTGATAAGTTGACAGGATGGGACTGTCAAAGTTTCAAATTTGAAAGAGTTTTAAAAAAAATTTTTTAAGTTCAAACGGGCATGGGAATCACCAATAACGAAATCCAAAAAAACGTGATGCTCAGAAATATTGGTAAATCCAGAGGAATCTGTATAAAAATCCAACGACCACGATTCCACTCAGGTCTGTTGTCCTCGGAGAAGGATCAAATAAAAATGGCCATGTCAAGGAAAACAATATTCTTCCTGTTTTCAGTTAAGCGTATTCCAAGGCAAAAAACAACGACAAAAGTCTCAATACATATATTTACAAACTATAAGCAAGACGATGTAGAGCGCAGGTTTCACATCAGATTTTCTCTCCTAGATGGATGTGCTCTCTCTATATATATATATATTTCTAGTATATATATATGTATGTATATTTATGTATATATATGTATATATATGTATGTATATTTATGTATATATATGTATGTATATATATATGTATATTTATGTATATATATGTATGTATATGTATATATATATTAATATATATGTGTATATATATAATGTATATCTATGTATATATATAATGTACATCCATATATATATATTTACACACTATAATTATGTATGTATGCATTCTATTAATTCTTCAATAAAACATATATATTTTATATTTTCAGAAATATCTGTATTCATTAAAATCACAATAAACGTACTATATTTTCTCCGAAGAGAATTATTTTTAAATAATTATAAATATGTGCGAAATTCTGTTCTCGAAAATAATGATGAGAAAAAGTTTTATCGTATTTAAAAAAAAAAAAAATATGAAGTTCTACTGAACTTTTTATCACATGTCATTGTAACCGTTGGGATTTCTCGCTTTGAAACACAGATAAGAATAAGGTTTCCTACCAGAATAAATATGTTAAGCAATTGAATGACTGCCTTAAGAAAATCAACGACTGGTTGGGCAGGTGATCATTTGTTCACCGATACAAGCTCTATACCCGGGGAATTCATTTCAAATTCAATTTGTTTCTATGAATGTATGCTGGAGAGAACTATAGAAATGAATTCTCGCAATCTTTGTCGACGCTAGTCGTTGTTAATAGATCTTTTACAATACGTTACATAATTGTAACTGTCCCATGTATATATAGAATGAAACTAGCTACCGGAAAAGTAGCAGAAACTCGCTATGAAGTGAGCTGATAACAGAATATATCGTTGTTTCGAAGTAAAAGCTTACCATGTGGGCTGGTATATATATATATATATATATATATATATATATATATATATATATATATATATATATATATATATATATATATATATATATATATAGTATAATATAAAATGAAGTAATAAAATAAGGTGCGAATAAAATTTTATTAGAATTCAATGTTCAGGCAAAGTACCTTAAAGTCCTTAACTCATGAGTTTTCAAAGAAAATTCTTCTCCTCAGAGGACCATTACCGCAATGACATTACTGCAGATAATAAAATTTGAAATATATAAAAATATATATAAAAAATACATAAAAGTATATAAAACATCAAATATATCAGCTCAAAACATACTTTTTGTTAACGCTATACAATTCATCCAAGTCATAAAATGTAAAACATATTCAGGAAAGACACCCAAGATGTTGATTGAAAACTGATCCAAATGGTGAATGGTATTCCAAAGACGAAAATGTTATCCAAGCGGGAAAACCGTTGACAATCGATGCAGTAAATGACACTGAAAAAATGTATCCAAGGTGTATGCAAATTAATAAAACGATAAAGAAACCAAAACATATGAAATGTTCAGAAACTCACTTGTTTTGAATAATTATAATGTTCAAAATGCAAAGTTCATATGAGGTGATCAGAACTGTGTAAACCATAACTTCCTGGCCAAATAAAAGCTCCGCTATATCCAATTCGAATAAAATTAAAACGACTTGATGTAATCGGCCATTTTTACTTACGGATCCAATAAAAACTATTCCAATGAATGAGATTATCTTCGAAAATAATCACTCTCTCGCAAGCCAAGTAAACAGAGTATCCTCACCTCGGTAAGAAATCCACATTAAATTCGTTGAAACATCTACTTATTCAAACGACGTTATCCGAGCGGATGTTGCCTGTCTACGTAAACAAGGATAACATGTCATAATGCATTGACAAATGTGTGAAATCATATGCAGAACGGATGTTATTTGTCTGGGTCAAATCATAAGTCTAGGTCATAGAGACAGGTTGTAAATTTAGTTTAAAGCCTCAAAACACCCTCCCATCCACAATCGCTATTTGATTGTCTGCCATAAGCATATAAACGAATTTCAGACATCTAGCCCTAACAAATAATTTAGAGAATTTATGAAATTAATAATTACGAAGTTGTTAAAATATTAAAAATTTAATAATTTAATATCCCAATTAAAATTTAATTTTAATTTAAATTTAATTTTTTTAATAGTTTAACTTAAATTTAATTTTTTCAAATTAAAAAATTGTTAAAATTAAAGAGTTGCTAAAATATTTAGAATTTACTCAAATGTGTTGTTAATTCTGAATTTATAATGTTTTTATTTTTTTTTGTCTAGAGTTTACCAACTTATCATTAATAAATTAATAAATTAAACAAATATCTTAGTAAATTAGTTAAGTTTAACAGAATTATTAGTAATAATAATAATAATAATAATAATAATAATAATAATAATAATAATGGACACCAATAATAATTGAAATGATATAAAATGAAAATAATAGTGATTATGCTAATGAAAGATAATAACAGTGATAATTTAATTTAATTTAAAAGTACTAAAATACCGCCATTATAAATTATTAATAGTAATAATGAAAAATGTGGATCTTTAGATGTTTCTATGGGCTTCCTGGACTCAGCAGAAGTCACTGATCTAGTTGGTCTCTACATATTATATAATCTCACAAAAGATATTAACATAAAAGACATAGGCCTATATAACGATGACGGATTGTTAATAGTAAAAAACTCAAATGGACAAAAATGCGAAAGAGTAAAAAAAATATCCTTTGAGAAATGAAAAGATTAAATCTTAAAGTGGAAATAACATTTAATATTAAACTAGTTAACTTCTTAGACGTAACATTCAACTTAAATAAAGAAACATATGAACCTTATACTAAAGATACTGCTAACCCAATCTATGTCCACCCACTCTCTAACCACCCAAAAACTATAATTAAACATATCCCCAGATCAATTAAAAAAAATCTGTGATAACTCCTCTAATGAAGAAATTTTTAACAAGCATAAGGACTTTTACAATAAAGCGTTAAAACAAAGTGGATACAAAACCCCCCAAATTAAATTCACCAAACCTATACCTCCCAATAACAGACGCATTAATATTTTAAATTTAATTATCAGACATTTAATTATTTGTCATTTCTGTACTTTTATCGAGATTATTATTATTATTAATGTTAATGTTCCGTTTTCTATTATTATCATAATTATCATTATTAGTAGCAGTGGCATTAACAATATTACCATTTTACTATCATTATTAATAATATTGATATTGCTATGGTTACCGTTACGTGACTTTTACTTCCATTATCATTATGTGATATAGTAACAATGTTGATACCTCCATTAATGATATTGCACTTATCTATAATTCAATTATTATTATTATTATTATTATTATTATTATTATTATTATTATTATTATTATTATTATTATTATTATTATTATTATTATTATTTACTTACTAGGAGTTATCACACTGGTCATCGTCAGTGATCACTCACTGCAAACAACCTGTGGTATTCCCTGGTGTCTGAGTGACAACAAGTCTCCACAGACTTCCAGTATGCTCCACCTCTTTTCGTTCATCACCGCTGATGACCTTGCGGTATCGCAACAGCCACCTACCACCGATTTCACGGTGATAAGGGCCATTGGTCTCCTCTGGGGCCCAGGTGGCAACAAGCCTCCCCAAGGTCCCAGAGCTGTCCGCGCTCTTCCAGTGGAGGTCTGGTTTGCGCTTCCCCTCCTCGACCCTCTGTCCATAATTTTCGTGGTGTCAGCCTATGCTTGCGCCTCTCTCTCGCGGTTGCATTTTCCCCGGTTCTGTTGTCTTGTGCTTCCATGTGTTTGTTCTCCATTCGTTGCTTATGTGGGTTGGTTTCCGCATTCGAGGACATTTCTCAGGATTGTAGCTGTTTTGATCATTACTGTCCTTTGTATGGTTTCAGTTATCCCTTTGATTCCTATTTCTCCTAGTCTTTTCTCCATGTTTTTGGGGACTGTTTCTAGTGCTCCTATGATTATTGGTGTTATACTGACTTTCTTCATGTTCCATATTCCTTTCAATTCTCTGGCAAGTTCAGTATATTTGCTTCATTTTTTCGTCTCTTTGATCTTCACGCTGTGGTCCGCTGGAACGGGAAATTCTACGATTTTGCAGGTTTTTTCTTCCTTGTTGATTATTATCATATCCGGTCTCCTTGCTGTTATGGGTTTGTCTGTTTGTACATTCATATCCCATATGATTTTGTGTTTTTCGTTTTCTAGTACATTTTCTGGTTTGTGTTTGTACCGTTTTTTTGCATATTCGAAATTCAGTTGTTTGCACATTTCCCGGTGTAGTTCTTTCCCCACGCTGTCATGTCTGTTCTTGTATTCCTTTTGGGCTAGCTTGCTGCATTCACTTATTATATGATTTATCGTTTCGTCTCTTTGTCCACACAATCGGCATTTGCTGTTTTCCTGGGTTTTATCTATCTTTGCTTTAATAAAGTTTGTCCTAATCGCATTGTTCTGTGCGGCCGTCAGCAGAGATTCCGTTTCTCTGTTCAAGTGTTCTTTTCTTAGCCATGCCCAGCTGTTCTCATTGGCTTCATCGCTTGTGAGTCTTATAAAGCGTCCATGTAGTCGTTTTTCTTCCAACTTTTCCTTTCTTGTCTTTTTGTTTCTGGTTTCAGTGCTTCCGGAGTTGTTTATTGGGCTGGTGTCCCTTGCCGTGGTGATCAGTCTTTCCGTGTTCTGGGTTACATATTTCTCCAGCTCTTTTTTGGTGTCTTCCACACAGTCTTCTATACTTACCAGTCCTCTACCTCCTTCATTTCTTTTCATGTAGAGTCTGTCCGTATCGTCTTTTGGGTGCAATGCATTGTGCGTAGTCATTAGTTTTCTAGTGCTCTGGTCAAGGTGCCTGAGTTCTTCTTTGGTCCAGCCTATGAATGGTCCAGAGTATCTTATTAGTGATACATCCCATGTGTTTATCCCTTTTACTAGGTTTCTGCTATATAGTTTAGTTTCTAAGAGTTTCCTTGTTCTTCGTAGATATTCTTTTCCAATCTTCTCTTTCATTTCTGTATATTTGATTGTGTCTGCTTCCAGAACCCCCAGGTATTTATAACTCTCTTGTTCTCCTAGCGCCCTCATCTCGTCTTGGTTGGAGAGTTCTATACCTTCTGTTGTCTCCAGTTTTCCTCTTTTAATCTCTAGCAGTGCACATTTTTCTATTCCAAACTCCATTTGGATATCCTGGCTGAATATCCTGGTTGTATTTATCAGCTTTTCCAGTTCTTTTTTGTTTTTTGCAAACAGTTTAAGGTCATCCATGTACATCAGGTGGTTTATTCTTTGTTCTGTATCCGTAAACCTGTATCCGGCATCACACTTTCTGAGTATGTAGTTGAGTGTCATCATTGCTATTATAAACAATAGTGGTGATAGAGAGTCTCCTTGAAAAATGCCTCTCTGTATTTTTATCTCAGACAGGTGTTGTCCTCCGGCTGTCAGTTTTAGTCTCCATGTTTCCATTGCTTTCTGGATGAGATTAATAATCCTGCCTGGTATCTTGTATATTTTTAAGCATTCAATTATCTATGTTTGGGGGATTCTGTCGTAGGCTTTCTTGTAGTCAATCCATGTCATGGTTATGTTCTTTTGTCTACTCTTCACCTCCTTCAAGGTCTTTTGATCAATGTATAGTAGATCATGTGCCCCTCTTTGTCTTTTCCGGCATCCTTTTTGTTCCTCGGGGAGCAGTCCACGTTTGTCCAGGGATTGGTAGATTTGTTCTCTCAGTTGTGCTGTGAGAATATTTTACATTATTGGTAGACATGTTATCGGTCTGTAGTTGCTGGGGGTCGTTCCCTTTTTGGGGTCTTTTTGTATTAATGTTGTTCTTCCTTCCGTCATCCATTCTGGTACGTCTGTTTTTCGGATACATTCACTCAGTTTCTGCGCTAGTCTTTCATGCAGGGTCGTGAATTTTTTAAACCAGTATGCATGTATTCCATCGTGGCCTGGTGCTCTCCAGTTTGCCATTTTTCTTAAGGTTTTCTTGATCGTTTCTTTGTTAATTTCCGTTTCGGTTCCTTCTTCGATTTCCCGCAGTTCATCTTTCATGTTTTTTAACCATTGGGCATTCTTGTTGTGCTTTTTCGGTTCTTCTCATATCTTGCACCAGAATTGTTTTGTTTCTGTTGGGTTCGGTTGCTCTGTTGTTGTTTTTTCTCCATTTACGCTTTTGTAAACCTGGTTTTCATTGTTTTCAAAGGTCCTGTTCTGTTTGCTCTGTTCTGATTTGTACCTGTATCGTCTCAGTCTTCCTTCTATTGCTGCTATCTTTTGTTTTATTTCTTCATGTTTCTCATTTAGTTTTTCCTTACGTTTCTGATTTTTGCTTCTTAATCGTTTCATGTCCTCCTTCCTTCTGTTCACGGTTTTAGCTTCTTTCCGCAGTTTGGTGATCTGGGTTTCCAGTCTGATTTCCCATCCAGGTTTCGTCGGTCCTCTCTTTTGTCCATTCTCTTCGTTTCTTAGTTTCATACTTACCGATTTTGCCCCTGCATATATCAGGTTGTTTAGGTCTGTAATAGTTTGTGTTGGGATGTGTGTGAGGAGTCTGTTTACTCTTTCTGTTTCTGCTTTTAACTTCTTCGCTACTTCATTCCTGAGAGATGGGAGTTTTGTTTTGTTTTCTAAGATGTATCGTCTAATGTTCTCCACTTCACTTGCTTCTTTCTCGTTGAGTTCTATCTCAGCAGGTTCTGTGGTTCCGCAGTCTTCTGTCTCATCTGGTTCTGTGATTCCCTAGTCTTCAATCTCTTCAGTTTCAGTGTGTATGTTTTGCCAGTCCTCTTCCCGTGGTTTCTCCTTCGGTGGTGTTTCTTGCTCCGATTCGCCATTAACCTTCTGTCTGATTTCCGTCAGTTCCATCTCCGAGAACCATCCTCGCTTGAGGATCTGTCTTGCTTGATCTGCTATCCTTTGTTCCGTTGTATGGTAGTCACTAGCAATGTCCCAGAGATGTTTCATTCGTTTTCGGTAGCCTCTTTCTGTAGGGTAGCGGCTTTTATAATAGCACTCCATCACCAGTCTGTTCTCTTTCGTGGTCCATTTCTTTCTATATCTTTTCAGTTGGCTGTTTTCGCTCTGGTTTTCCTGTCTTTGGTCTGTGTCCTTGTACCTGGAATCAGAGAGGTAACTTACCTGGTTCTTGTCCGTTGTCTTGTTTCTGAAATGAGACTGGCCAATATTCGCAGGATGCGGACCGGGTCCTCCATGTTGGCTAACGAGGGAGCACCTGCCCATCATGACACTAATTATTATTATTATTATTATTATTATTATTATTATTATTATTATTATTATTATTATTACAACTATTTGCATTGTTTTATTATTATTTATTATTTTTTACTATCATTATGACTATTGTTAGGACTATTGCGATTGTTGCTGTTAGTATAACTACTATTATCACCATTTTAACATGATCAGCATTATTGATACCACTGATTTATATTACCATATTTACAACCATTATATTGCCGCCTACTTCTATATTTTTATTTTTATTATTAATCTTCTTCTTCTTCTTCTTCTTCTTCTTCTTATTATTATTATTATTATTATTATTATTATTATTATTATTATTATTATTATTATTATTATTATTATTATTATTATTATTATTATTACCTTCTAGTATTTCTAATATTTTTTAATTATTCTATATTTTTTCCCGACTATTACTTTTTTAAAAATTAATTCTTAATTATTGCTGACCGCTATTATTGTAGTTATTGTCGTTATTATTATTATTATTATTATTATTATTATTATTATTATTATTATTATTATTATTATTATTATTATTATTATTATTATTATTATTATTATTATTATTATTATTATTATTATTATTATTATCATTATAATTGTTACTATTTTTATTATTACTATTAATAATGAATAATGGCGGCATTTTAGTATATTTAAATAACATTTAATTATCACTGTTATTATCTTTCATTAGCATTATCACTATTATTATCATTTTATATAATTTCAATTATTATTAGTGTCCATTATTATTATTATTATTATTATTATTATTATTATTATTATTATTATTATTATCATTATTATTACTAATAATTACGTTAAACTTAACTAATTTACTAAGATATTTGTTTAATTTATTAATTTATTAATGATAAGTTGGTAAACTCTAGACAAAAAGAATAAAAAACAGTATAAATTCAGAATTAATAACACATTGGAGTAACAACACCTTACCCCCTTTCCCCCAATCACTCGCGTCTGCTCGCCCCTATCGCTAATTACGGCTGATCCGGGGGCACGCACGCACGCATACACATTTATACACTAAATTACAGCTGACTTGAAAATTCGCTTGTTCGCCGTGAATTTTAAATAACTGTCGATTTTTTTACATATAACCTTGCATGTTTAATTTCCCCCTTCCACCTCTTTCCTCTCTCGGTCTTAATCAACAGACGTTTCCATTTCTCTATCTGTCTATCTATCTATCTACTCTCTGCATTATATGTCTCTCTTTCCACTTTATTTTATTTTATTTTATTTTATTTATTTATTTGTTTTGTTTGTTTTAGATTTTAGTTTAGAACTTTTTAAATTTTTAACGGCCCTAAACCATGTGGCTCCCTTAATTTTGAAATTCTAAATTTCTTTTCTTCTTTTTCTATCCACTTCATTCTCTTCAAATATGGGTATTTTCCAATGTAAAGGAGTGTCACAAAAACGGAAATCCAATAAGTATGGGGTTCAGATGTATTGGTAAATCCAGAAGAATCAATGTAAAGATCCAACGACGACGATTCCACCCAGGTCTGTAGTCTGTGGAGGGAGGATCAGATAAAATTTGCAATGTTGAGAAAACGTAATTCTTCCTGTTTTCCATGAAACGGATTCAAAGGCAAAAGCAACGACAAGTTCTCAATAAAACTTAGGACGAACTGTTGTATTGGATAATGATTATTTGGAATTGTGGGATAGGAGAAAATAAGAAAGAAAAAGCACAGGAGAGAATGGAAAGACAGAAGAGGGGGATATGAACCAAAGAAGAAAAGAAAGAAAGCAAAAGAAAAGCGAGCGAAAAGGGAAGGCAGGCCGACAGGTGGGGAAGGAGGTTAAAGGGGGTCAGTTCAAAATGATATTTAGGCAGAAGAGGGGAAAAAAAATAAAATCCGGCAGGGCCGAATCATAAAATACTTTGTATATATATATATATATATATATATATATATATATATATATATATATATATATATATATATATATATTCATCTGCTGTTTTACTGGTGGAATACTTCATTTCAGCCTCCAGGCACTGTCGGGTCATCAGGAAAGAATACGCACTGTTACAGGGTCTTTCATCCAACGGCTTTTTTGCGTATGCCCCCTTACTGATGTAACTGTCCCATGTACATATATATATATATATATATATATATATATCTAGAGAGAGAGAGAGAGAGAGAGAGAGAGAGAGAGAGAGAGAGAGAGAGAGAAAGAGCAAGAGAGAGAGATATATAGATATAGATATATATGCTTATATATATATTTATATTTAAAATTTTAAATATAATTCCTATTGCACAAAGTTTTTTCTAATAGCTCAATAGTGTGGAACAAGAGCTCTAATAAAATGTACATTTTGAATATTCTCTGTAACTTGAAGATTATGGATTCTAGTGTTTAGACTCACTTTCCTATCTTGACTGTCATGCTCACAACGTTTCGGCCGTTCTGCCCTCCGGCTTTCATCAGGTTCCTGTATCGAACTCGAGAACCGTCTTTTTGGACTCTTAAACTCATGGCAGCCAAGATGAGGAAGTCAGTCCAGAACACTGAAATCCATAATGAAAACAATTACTACCTTAAAGATATATGTAATTGAACTAAGTTGAAACAATGATACGCATATCAACACTGTTTTTTTTAATGAATTCATGAACATTTATTCCCCACATTTGCTGAGATTTACATAACATTACATTATATATATATATATATATATATATATATATATTATTCTATTTCGTCCCTAAAAGGTATATTCACACTAAAGCGTATAGAGCTACTGTGATAAAGGCCAGATGCATATGGGTGGCAATCAGAATGGGGAGTTGGGCGATAAAATCTTTGTTCACATTACATTTATATTTTTGCATTGCAACTGTTGGGATTTCCAGCTTTGAAACAAAATAGTAATAAAGTATAGTACCAGAATAAGTAAGTTCGATAATGGAATTAAGCCCATCCCCACTTACAAAATCAAGAAGCGTGGAGCGCATATTGCGTAATGGTTAACTGTATATCCTCTATAATCTTAGAACTCAGCTCCAAATATCTTACTTTTCTGTCAACTTTACTTATCTCAGAATACATTTGGAAGTGTATGCACACTCATTTTTTGATTTATCAACCTCCCACAAGGTAATATGTTACACAAGGTCGGGAAAGCGGGATTAGATAAGCCAGCGCTTGAGACGTGAGCCCTCTGGTCATTTAAAATTGCCTGGGCAGCCTTTCGTCATTCCCCGGTATGGGGCGCCTCAGGCGATTAGCAATAAACTACCCCCTTCTCAAAGGATGAGAAGGCCAAGCCTGTGAGGGTGGACCCCCTAGAACTGCACAGGACAGCGTGCAGTATCCATCGGAACAGATACTACACGGCGAAAATGGCTGTTCGTCTTTAATATATTGTTAGTAGTGAATCGGTTACAGTATGTACAGTGTGTCATCATTACTTTGTAGAGACAGTATATTTCTGACAATTCGTCTGTCTGTTTGTCTGTCTGTCTATCTGTCTGTCTGTCTGTCTGTCTGTCTGTCTGTCTCTCTCTCTCTCTCTCTCTCTCTATATATATATATATATATATATATATATATATATATGGACAAAATGAAAAAGGAAAACCAAAAAAATGGATGTTTTTTATGTGTACATCAACGTTTCGTCTTTATTTATAAGACTTCATCAGGATGATAAAATAGAGAAAAAATGTCATGCAAGTACAAATACATGTAGGGTAGACATATTGGGAGGGAAAATAAAATGAAATAATGGCCACTACAGGGTGGACGTCCGTACTTGTTGGAGAAATAGAAATGAATGTTGAAGAAAATGAGTGGGGAAAAAGTGGAAGGATGGGGTGAGCAAGGACTACTGTGGCTGGTGGTAAGAGAAAGAGGTGGAAATGTATGTAGTCATTTTTGTGAGTGTTTTTGCGGTGTACCTTAAATTCTAGTTTGTTGTTGGACTTAATTATAAGAGTATCAAGGAAGAGAATAGAGCCTTTATTTCATCCTCATGGGTGAATTTTATGGAGGGTTCTACTGTGTTGAGTTTATCTTTAACATGATTGATTTGTATGTCTGTGGGGAGGAAAATTAAAATATCATCTATGTATCTAAAGTATTCGATGTTAGGGCGTAGTCTATATTTGAAAGGACCGGATTCTAAAAAGAGGCAGGCCAATACACCGCTAAGGGGGTTGCCCATAGGGAGTCCAAATTTTTGTTTGTAGAATACTTCGTTAAATTGGAAATATGTTATGTCAGTGATGAGTCTAATTATTTCTATAAGAGTGTTGGGGGGAAAAGGTAGGTCGGTTTTTATTTTCTTTATATGTGTGTGAAGTAAGTTTAGGCATTTTTAACAGGTACGTTAGTGTAGAGCGAAGTTACATCTAGGCTATGTATATTTTTATTTTCTACGTTGATGTTTTTTATTCTGCTAAGAAGGTCGCCTGAATTTTTGATGTGGGAAGGACTGATGGTACCCATTAGTGGAGTGAGGATGTTAGCTATGGCCCGTGCGATTTTGTGTGTGGTGCTACCTATGCTTGATACAATGGGACGCATGGGGATGTCAGGTTTGTGGGTTTTCGGGAGCCCGTATAATGTGGGAATGATAGGGTGATACTCAATGTTTGATGCCCATTTTTTGTTGTTCTTGATTAGGTGTTTGAAAGATTTGTTAAAATGTTCTATGTTTTTATCTATAGTTTTTTGGTCAGTTTTAGTGTATGTGTTTTCGTCGGATAATAGAGTAGATATTTTTTTGATATATGAGTTTTTGTCCATGATTACTATGCCCCCTCCTTTGTCTGATGGTGATATGATTATGTTGTTGTTGTTAGCTAGGTGTTTAAGAGTGTCTATGTATCTCTTGGGTAAGACGGGGTCATTAGGGAGAGTAGTGGTGGTTGAGATTATGCCTTGAATGAAGCCTTTAGTGAAATCTGTGTCAGTGTGTCTGTAATTTTTTAGAACTGTGTTGTTGGTGGTGTTAGAGTGTATTCCAGTGGCGAATTTTAAACCGAAACTGAGAGCTTCAGTTTCTATGTCAGAAAGTTTATAGGTAGTGAGGTTGTTTATGAGTTCCGGACGTCCTAAAGTTTTCCATTTGCTGTTTTGGATAAGTTTGTTGAGTTTGTTGTTTAGTCTGGTGGTATGTTGTACATTGAATCTTTTGATGGATTTAGTGATGTTATCGATAGTGTTGGGCAGTATTGTTTTATTATTTTTGAGATTGATGCCCAATGTTCTGGCCTCGTGGAAAAGGTGTGAATCTTGACCGCAGCCATGTGGTCAAACACCTCCCTCTCCCCTCTTCCTCCACTCCCTCTCTGCCAAAGTGGTAAGAGAAAGAGGTGGGGGATGAGCAAGGGTAAAGTGGATGGCCTGCCTCTTTTTAGAATCCGGTCCTTTCAAATATAGACTACGCCCTAACATCGAATACTTTAGATACATAGATGATATTTTAATTTTCCTCCCCACAGACATACAAATCAATCATGTTAAAGATAAACTCAACACAGTAGAACCCTCCATAAAATTCACCCATGAGGATGAAATAAAGGCTCTATTCTCTTCCTTGATACTCTTATAATTAAGTCCAACAACAAACTAGAATTTAAGGTACACCGCAAAAACACTCACAAAAATGACTACATACATTTCTACTCCCACCACCATAGCAAGATCAAAACAGGTATAATTATAGGCTTCTTTCTACGCGCCCTTAGAATATGTAGCCCCCCACACATAGATGAAGAAATAAAGTACATTTTTAATTCCCTAAAAACATTGCAATACCCCACACATTTTATATTAAATGCCAAGAAAAAAGCCTTCCAAATATTCTCCAGAAACACCACACAAAAAAATCAAACTCCTAACACCTCTCTCATAGACAGACCCCTTCTCCTACCCACGCATTCCAATAACACATCCATATGCAACACGCTCAACAAACTAGGCATTCCAACAGTACAAACCACATCTCAATCCATAAAACAAACTTTAAACACATCCAGACATTTCCAAAAAACACCCACATCCCATGCCGGCTTATATACTGTCCCTTGCAATGATTGCCATCAATTTTACGTGGGAGAAACACAACGTGAATTAAAGAAACGATTAAATGAACACAAAAGGGACATTAAAAAAAAAACAACAACCCTCTTAGTGCACTTTTCTCCCATGCACTAGAACATGGTCATGCGTTCAAATTTGAACAAGCCAAAATCACTAAATACATCCACAACAAATCTCGGCGAAGATTATTGGAAACTGCCCTCATCACCGCCTCCACCACCATCAAGCAACGAAATGGTTTCTTTAACCTATCACCCTTAATAAGCAAGATCATCCTCACAGAACAAAGACTCTTGCCTGATCATAGTTAACTTTTATTTTCATCTCCAACCTTTATGACACTCTTCCATTTACTCACTCCCTTCCTTTTTCTCCTTGAATCTTCATTTTCTCCTTACTTTTTCCGTTTTTTTCCCTCACATTTTTAACACTGCAGTCCAAATAAACTTTCTCATGTTCCAAATATTTCAAATATTCCATACCCACCCTTTCAATCACCGCCCTCCTCCACCCCTCCAATCCCTCACTCATTGCTATCAATTTCCAAATATTTCAAATATTTCACACCCTATCACAACAAATCCTCCCTCTCCCCCTCTCAACTATTTTCTCCCATACCCCTTCTTAAATTCCCTCATTTTCTCAAAACGCTCTCTAAGACCATAACTTTCGCCCATCCACCAAAATCATAGCCCCCCTCCCTCTCTACCCATCCTCCTTTCCCTGCATACACCCCCCATACACAAACATTCCAACTTACTTTTCCCCTTCAATCTTGACCGCAGCCATCTGGTCAAACACCTCCCCCCACTCTTCCTCCACTCCCTCTCTGCCATCCACTTTACCCTTGCTCATCCCCCACCTCTTTCTTTTACCACCAGCCACAGTAGTCCTTGCTTACCCCATCCTTCCACTTTTTCCCTCACTCATTTTCTTCAACATTCATTTCTATTTCTCCAACAAGTACGGACGTCCACCCTGTAGTGGCCATTATTTCATTCTATTTTTCCTCCCAATATGTCTACCCTACATGTATTTGTACTTGCATGACATTTTTTCTCTATTTTATCATCCTGATGAAGTCTTATAAATAAAGACGAAACGTTGATGTACACATAAAAAACATCCATTTTTTTGGTTTTCCTTTTTCATTTTCCCATCACGTCGGATTACCTTCATCCTTCTCTTCCCATATATATATATATATATATATATATATATATATATATATATATATATATATATGTATATATATATATTCCAACACATAGTAGAACATGAGACGCCCAAAAAAGATTTAAAAAATAATTTTAATCGAGTTTCTTAATAAATTTACCAGTTTTAGTTTGCATAACTCGTTACGTGCCTGATGAAGATAGAGTCGAAAACGTTAGCAGTGTTGGGGAGTCCCTGTTCACACTCGAACAAAACATTAGATCATTGGTCCGTCAACATGAAAGAAGGATCAAAACAGAAACAAACAGGAATTGTCCCTGTTGTTTAATCAAACATGCACCACTAAAGAAGTGCTACCAAAGTATACAAATCTCTTTCTTTCTCTCTCTCTCTCTTTCTCTCTCTCTCTCTCTCTCTATATATATATATATATATATATATATATATAAAAAACTGTACAAACTTCGTCAGAAATTACGTAAAAGATTATTTATTCAACAATATATCTATCTATCTATCTATCTATCTTCATATCGAATTATTCTTGATTTAGATAATTAATATATCTATCTATCTATATATTTATATACCTTTATGTTAGACTATTCTTGATTTAGATAATATATCTATCTGTCTATCTATCTATCGGACTAAATAAGCAATAAATAATTTAGTTATGCGCTTAAACAATAAATAACTCTCTTTTTCTCTCTCTCTTACTCTCCATTTCTATGCGCCTGAAATTAATTCGAAAAGACATCCACCGTTCTAAAAAATAAAGTTAACGTTTACTATATAATTTCATGGTTTTATATGAAAATTAATGCAAATACCGGCGAAAGATGGTTTTACTAGTACTTTTTTATGGAAGGTATGCTCATATTTCATAAAATGTAAACGTGCTATTCAGGTGTAATTCAAATTGTGTATTACTGGAATGACATTCTTTAATTAAAGCTTTTTTGAATTATGGACGACTTATCTAATTAGATTTTAGGATTGTTCCAAATCTGAGATATCAATTACTCTCGTCCCTTCTCCCTCCACTTTTTAATACTTCTTAATGTCTCTGTGAGCATTTAGAGAAAGCGTGACTCTCTTTCCCAGAATCGCCATCTAATTTATATACATGTGTCTGTACACACCACAAACATGTATGTGTGTAGATCAGATAAAAGAAGTATCTTTATTGCTATATCAGAATAATAAACAATAATAAGTTTATATAATAATAATGACAATAATTATAATAAAACAACAAATAATAACAAAAACAATTATAATAATAACAACAACAACAACAATAATAATACTAATTATAATAATTATAATTATTATTAAATAATTTTTCGTGGCACTAAATTTTATTATAACAAGGAATATAAACATTTGTGACAATTTTAGGAGAGTATGAAATTGAAACAGTGATAAAAACGAAGGAAAACTATAATTATATAAATTTACTAAGCCATCTTCCGTACACACTCATCAGTGTAAATACGATTATAACTTAAAATATCGAGTGAAATAAAGTCAAGTGAATGGTTAAGGGGTATTTTTAGGGTAGGTCAGAAGTGGATCACATTAAGTTCCAGAAGCCACTCCTTTTGTTTACAGAGAGAGATTTTATGAGTAAATACTACTACTACTACAATTACTATTACTACTATTACTACTACTACTACTACTACTACTAATAATAATATTCAAAGAGAATTCCGAGGTCTAGGATGTAGAGCACTAACCAGAACTACACTGGAAAAGTTCGGAGAGTATTGCAGCCCTGCGAAGGCTTATTACAAAGATAAAATCAATGGTAAGTGGATTTTGCTATAACGCAAAATCATTCGCAATGTGTATCAATAAATAAGGGGGAACTTGTAGTCACTCGGACTCCAGGGAACAACAATCGTTATTTTTAGTGAGAAATCACAGATTATCATCTGTGTGAGACCTCCTAGTAAGTTGTTGTTGTTGTTTATGATGATGCCGATGATAATGGTGATGATGATGCTGATGATGATGCTTATGTTGTTGTTGTTGTTGTTGATGATGATGATGATGATGATGATGATGATGATGATGATGATGATGATGATGATGAATTTAGAGATAATTTTTACTTAGATATACGCCCGATGTGGGAGCATATTTGTGCGCATATATATACATGTGTAGACTTTCTCCGATATCTGTTTCTATGTGCGTGAGTGGGAGTAGTTATGCGTATTTGTATGTAGGTGTATATATGAATATGTATGTTCATGTGAATGTATGTATATGTATGCGTGTGTATATATATATGTAAATATATGTATACACATATATATATTTATATGTGTATATATGTATGTGTATATATATTTATGTATGTATATATGTATGTATGTGCGTACGTATGTGTGTATATGGATGTAGATATGTTGTGGATGCGTGTATCTATATATATATATATATATATATATATATATATGTATATATATGCGAGTGTGCATATATGCGTAACTGCCATGTGCCAGAGAATATCCCGCACGATAGCCCCATGTGTATGTATTCACGTGCATGCATGTGGGATGTGCACATCGATGTTCACATATCGGTCACTCCAGGAACATTTAGCTGTCTTATCTATCTAATACTTGAATTCACGGTTAGTGCGACCATGGTCTAACCTGGTGCCACGCAGAGGATATGTTTGGTAAACCTGCCTAAACCAATAAGAACTTACAGACATCAAATACTATCTATCTTTGTAAATTAAAATTTATTTGAGTGAACTTGATTTTGAAAGGATTAGAAAATAAATTTTTTGATAAAACATTGTTTGAAAATAATACTTTCCCTAAGATGTTTTTTTTAATGAATTTTTCAAGATAACTTAAGACAATAACTCTAGCCTTTGACCTTTAAAACGCAAAGACAAGCACTAATTCTCTTCAAAGTCCCTTCATTTCCTTCTAATCTTCCCTCACCCCTATATACACTTATTCACTTCGGCAAAATATAAACAACTCCCTTCCCCCAACCATAAATACCATACAGCTTGACGCTGACTGTCTAAGCACCTATACCCGTACCCTCACTCTGCTAGCTAATTAAAAAGAAAATGTAAAAAGATATATTAACACAGTAGTATATATGCGTATATTTTATATATGTATGTGTATATATGTATGTGTCTGTGTGTGTATCTATCTAAATATATATGTGTGGGGGTATATATACATACCAGTCCATCCATCTTTGATTGCCTACGCCCCTGCCTCATCGGTTGCCCAACCCCCCACACTACCAACATTTAATATTCCTATCTATCCCAGTAGGCAAATAGTTATTTTCGCTATAAGACTCTTTACCTTTTGTCTTTATTTTGTTTTATTTTATGTAAAATTTTCAAAGTTAAATGTTGCCGATAATATTTACAATTACATTGTCGGTTTTTCACTATCTTCTGATGAAAAGAGTTCATCTTTGAAACTCGATGGATGAAGGATTTGAAGCTCCTTTCTCTGAACGTTTGATGTTCTAATAAATATTGTATTTCTACAATTTTTTATTCTCATTTTTCATCTCTAGAATTGATTGTTCTATTCAATATAGTGAGCTTTATATTATCACGATAGATTATTATTAAACGATAATTCAATTATCTTTAATTTAATTCAACATTTAAATATATGTATATCACTTGTTTTGTTTCATTTTATTTCAGTCGAAGTTCTCAGAAATCAAGTATGAACTAAAACCATTTGGCAGTCAACTGAAATATTTTCGAGTTATTTTCTGGAGAATTATAAGTTGATTATTAAAACTTCAATTGAAAGATCACAATTTCTCAACAACTTCCAGTTTTTATATGGAAATAATACTAGTGCAAACATTACCGGCACTAACTGTAGTGTCGATATACCAGGTTCGAATACTGCCAAGGAATTTGTCTCCATTTCAATAGTACCATTGCATGAATGTATTTATCAATACATTCTTTCAAGCTATGGCTTGAAATAATAGGGTACACTGGATTCTGAAGCCTGAAGTATCTGCAAAGCAACTAGAATAAAACTGACAGTCAGATAATATATGTCACGTGGCACATATGATTCACCTGTGATGAAATCACTTAACTCACACAAATAATGCGTCGTTTTTTTCCAAAATACATGTGTTTGAGTCATCGTCTAATTCCGACTGTCTTCCTTCTAATTGAGTGTTTATCTTGAATTGCCTCTAGATAGCTGTGGTTCATTTTAGATTATCGACAATTCTGAGTGAACACCGATTTTCAACTACACGGGTTGTTGAACAGAACAATTATTTTACCAAGAATAACGAGGGAAATTGTGAGTTCATGCCTTTCATGATGATATTAGTGCGTAATTGACCACAGTAAATCCGGTACGATTTGAACCTTGCATACTCGATTCCATAGTCTTCGACAGTATCCGTTAAACCAATTCCTCGCACCCTAAACAAAACAGATAAATCGAACTGCAAATCATTCGCCCTCTCTCCAAATTTTCACTGGTCGCAACTTGCGCAGATTTCGCATGTACTCGACTCACCTTGCTCTGACGTTTGTAAACTTATGGCAGCTCCGACCGTCGAGCTGATCCTGACCTTTCCCTAATCCAAACAACTCAAAGCAATATCTCCCCAGAGTCGATGAGATAAACTCGTCTTAAGAGAAACCATTATTTCCGTTGACAGCACGATCGTCTATCATTCACAGTGGATTTCATTAACTTTCTTTCACGGGAATTAGTCAACACTAACGCTTCTGATGCAGTTGACGAAGGTAGATAAGCCATTATGGATGAACTGGTAAATTATGAGAGTTAACCAACAGTAGAACTGGTGATTTAAATCAACAAAATTCTATAGATTTGGATAAGCAGAATCGAAAAGTGACTATAAATCTAATGACAGTAAGAAGTGAAGTCTCATTCTCTCTCTACGTGTTGCTTTATGTCTCTACGCCTCTTCCCTCTCGCGGTTTAATTCCAGAAAGTCTAACACTGGACTGACTTTATCCTTTGTGGCCTAATACACTGCCATCAACGGTAACACACCCTTTCCATTCACCCTTCCATTGTAAGAGAATACCGTCTGCTATCCATCATTCCACCTCCTTCTCAAACTCTGGGTTTTTACTCACACTCCAATGAATTCTGGTAATATTCTACTTGGTTTTGTAACACATGGTTTTGTAAAACTCCCATCACTTCCCAAGAAGTGAGGTCTCGCTCTCTCTCTCTCTCTCTCTCTCTCCGTGTCGCTTTATGTCTCTATGCCCCTCTTCTCTCGTTCTGTATCTACACGATCCATATCTTGCCTCCTCTCTCAATCTCTATCTCTGAATGTATGGGCATCCATCCTTTCCATAGATCTGCTACCCGTTTCTCTACTGGTGTCTCTTATTTATCTAATGTCTTTTTATTTGACGAGTATAAAGAAGATATTATGGATGAACTCGTAAACTATGAATGGGACCTAACTATAGAACTGGTTATGGAAATCGACAACACTCTGTAGACATGAATAAGCCGAATCTAAAATGTACTATCTCTACTTTTTCTCTATCTGCACGCTCTGTGTCTTTCTCTTTCTCTCTTTATCCATCTCCCCCCTCTCTATCTTTCTTAAAATGTGTTCCTCTCTCAGAACCCTTTCAATGTACCTACCTGTTTATATACTGAGACAGGTTTATTTTAATCATTTTTTATTTTAATTCGAACCCCCTTAAACATGTTGATGTTCAATACTTGGTAGTGAGCCAGAGTTATAGTTCATTACAAAAATATATATCAGGACATTAAAGCGAAATAATATATATTATGTTTCGCCAGGGGGTGATTATTAAAAGAATAACCCCACGGCAACTTAAAAATATGAATTTGAAATCTGCATGCGTATTCCATAGTCTGCGACGGCATTCGTTAAACCAATTCCTCACACCATAAACGTATTTAACAAATGAAAACACAGACAACTATGCTTGCAAATCACTCTCAACATCACTGGCCGGGATCTTCTAGCGCCGACATCCTTTTCGTTGCACAGCTTTCTCTTGTACTCAACACACCTGGCTCTGACGTTTGTAAACCTATGACAGCTCCAACAGTCGAACTGATCTCTGACCTTTCCATGACCTCCACAGCTGCAAAGAACTCAAGGTATTGTCTCCACAGGGCCCAGAATACAAACAATCTCTATAAATTCGTGTGAACATAAATTTAACCTTTCTTTGTCTCTTCGGTGCGCGTACCCAAATATATACTAGTTATTTGATCACCCAAAATTAATCGCAGGGTCACGGCACTCTGTTATAGACTCATATTCTTGAACCTTTGGCTAATGTCAAAGAGTAATACATGCCACCGTTCATCTGTTCTGTCCTCGGTCAGTCAAAGAGTAAGCTTTCCAGGCTTAGGCAATTTTAACCTCTGTCTAAATCCAGAGTGCCCCTTTTTTAGGAGCTGGATTTTCCCTACAATCAAGACTAACTTTGTATCTAACCCGGCTCCTGTCGGGAGACAAATAAATAGGGGTAGACACGCGTTCTTCGTATTAGTATAGACGAGTTTGTGTGCGTATGCCAGTGTTTGTATCTGTGCACAGCAGCACGAATACGCTTTAATTATAAAGTCTGATTCATGTAAACTTATCTGAAATGCCCGGATGTCAGACGGCGGTTGACTTAATCAAACAGTGAAGCGAACAATGGCTGTGAAGAGGCATTCCTTATACGCATGATTCCATCTTAGATTGAAACGCCATTTCTGTCTCGATGAGATAACTTCTTCTTAAAGGAAACCATTATTTCCGTTGACAGCTCGACCGTCTATATATCAAAGTGGATTTCCTTAACTTTCGTTCACAGGAGTTAGTCAACGTAAACGATTTTAATGCAATTGACGAGGATAGATAAGTCATTATGGATGAACTCGTAAATTATGAAGATTAGCCAACTGTAGAAATGGTGATTTAAATCGGCAACACTCTATAGACACGAATAAGCCAAATATAATAAGCTCACAGGATTTTTGCTTTGTTTTTATGTTTATGACAAAATATTAATGACCAAATATTAATGACCAAATATTAATAACCAAATATTAATGACCAAATATTAATAACCAAATATTAATGACCAAATATTAATGACTAAATATTAATAACCAAATATTAATAACCAAATATTAATAACCAAATATTAATAACCAACTTATAATAACCAAATATTAATGACCAAATATTAATGACCAAATATTAATGACCAAATATTAATGACTAAATATTAATAACCAAATATTAATAACCAAATATTAATAACCAAATATTAATGACCAAATATTAATGCCCAAATATTAATGACCAAATATTAATGACCAAATATTAATAACCAAATATTAATGACCAAATATTAATGACCAAATATTAATGACCAAATATTAATAACCAAATATTAATGATCAAATATTAATGACCAAATATTAATGACCAAATATTAATGACCAAATATTAATGACCAAATATTAATAACCCAATATTAATGACCAAATATTAATGACCAAATATTAATGACTCAACACTTATGAGGACCAGAAGCCACTCGATAATAATCGTTAAAAAGATGGATACAATTTCAGTTTAACTATGAAGAATACTATGAGATGATGGAAACTGATGAAGAGGATGACCAAAGTTTCATAAATTATGGAGATGTCTTATGAAAAGTATCTGTTGATATTGGATTTGAAGACAGCTATGTTGGAATATGCGGGAAAGCAATCATGTGGTATCTGTTCCACATATTGGACGTTCTTGGAAATAAACTCTGTCCATGGAGATTTCACATAGAGAAGAGTTATTGCTGTGAATCTCCTACAAAGAGAAATAAGAGATTAGAATTGAACGTCGAGCACTTACCATGTAAATAAAGATAGAGTAGAGAAAGACTAGTAACGTCTCTTATCTAAGAAAGGGGCTGTTGAGAACACATTGCAAACAAGTTCTTTGAGCGACACCTCCCTAGATGTAGCAGCAGTACTTCATGTTAAGACGTATCTGACTCTCATATAGGAAGAGGATTGCATCATGAGTCAGGTACGTCTTATGCGCTACACTAATCCAACTATTTTCAATCGAACATTGCAACAAATTTGATACATGTATTTCTAAGAGTGAATGTCAGTTCGTGGAAGTTATCATAAAAAGGGTCTTCCTTAGGGAGAACGACATTCATTTCGACTTGGGCTAACTTAGAAATCCGAGACCATATAGTGAACGGAAAGAAGCTTTGTTTCATAGGTGTTAAAAGTAATTTAATCTTTCTATCCGCTTATATGTCTTTTTTGCTCCATATGGTTCTCCTTTCTCTGTAATCTTCGTAACTCTCACTTTCCTTATGTTGTCCTTTAAACCTCACATTCAATGAGCGATGTTTCTGACAAAGAAGAGAGAATTGCTGTTTTCTGGGTTGGAATTTACCTATCTAATACTTATCGTTAGCTTTCTCTTGACCTTGAAGTAGTATTTTTATCTCTTGCCTCAATTGGCTTCATGCTGTGTCTAGAGAGATTTGCATTAAAATAAAATAAAGGCACTCCTTACATGTTTATCTTACATGAAACTGTGTTGATGGCCTTGTCGTTTACGCCTCTGTCTGTCCATATGTCTTTGTTATAGAACTGTCAACCTTCCGCCCGTAGATCTATGTAAAGGTTCATGATCCTAAATATACTGTCATCTGTCAAATAGCATATCTCTGCAGATATCCAAGTGGAGGTATCTATCTACTTTGCTGTGGCAGACAGCACATTTGCCATTTTCAAAAAAAATCTTGTATCCAGATATTAAATCGACCAAGTTTTCAGTTTTTTGTAGCTTAAAGATTTTCTTGATTTTTTTCCAGTAGGCCCCGATCGAGTCTAGTTATAATACTTCGTTTCTCTCTACTTTGTTGTGACAGTTGCCATTTTCAAACAAGATCTTGTATCCATATATTAAATAGATTGAGTTTTCAGTTTTTTGTAGCTTATAATAATTCGTTTATGTCTATCTACTTTGTTGTTGCACCAGCGTTACATCCCCTGGACCACAAACAGGCTTTTTTAAAACTGTTCACCAGGTGTTTGTCATCTCTTCTTTGCCATTGCCGTTATTCTTTGCCTGTGTCCACACCTTTTCCTGGTTGTGGGGGCCGATTGAACGATCAACCACCTAACCCCAACTGGTTTGGTCGGTCGGACGGTCAGGTCCCGCAACGAGTCACAGTCAATTCAAAAACAACAACGCGTTGTTTGCAACATTTTATACACAACAAAAAAGGAGTTTTACGTAACTATGGATGACGTATGGATCTATTATTTCACTTCAAACTCTGTCAGCTTAGTGGACAGCAGATATGAAAGCCTTTAAAGTTTAAGGATGTGCACGTTATTTGATTATTTGAAAGAAGAAAACATCATCAATAGCGAATAGCGAATTGATGGAAGAAATCGATAGAGATCGATAATAAAAGAGAACTTTCTCTTTCACCCAGGCAATGCACCGCATCGAATGTGGATTGCAACGATTGCAAAATTACACGAATGTCGCTTAGAATTGCTTCCAAGCCCATCCTATTTTGCAGATTGTTTCCAGTCTGTTTGCAGAATTCAACATATTACGCTTCAATGAAGTAGTGATATCAAAAACTTGGTATTGTGTTAATGGTTCTACAAAAACGACGATTGTTAGAGAACCATTCCGAGAAGAAGACTATGTTGATGAATAAAATTTCATTTGTTTTATTAGTTAGTAGTGGTTACATTTGAAATATCTATTTTATAAACGTAGTAAATGTCCATAGTAACTAAGTATTTAAGTTCTAAGTTATATTCGCGTTAAACTAAAATCATCCTGAATATTTTATCGATTCGAGCGTATATTTAAGTACCCCTTATATATACAAAAAATAATAAATAATAAAAACACATCCGAAACCTCAACACGTGCCCGACAGCGACTCATGAGCGTCAGAAACGTTTGCATATATGACAATATATATATATATATATATATATATATATATATATATATATATATATATATATATTGTCTTCTTTGGTCTTAAAAAGTTGGACTCTCTGTGAAGAGTACAACCGAAACATGAATGCTCATATGTAACCAATTATGTTTGTATGAATAATACTTTATACTACAGAAGAGCTCTACTGGTTATTGAGCACTGTTTATAAACACTGGGGTTTCAACGGATTTATATCTACAGAAACTAATACAATACAGGTACAAATAGACATATATATATATATATATATATATATAAATATGAAACTAAAAGTATAATTTTAGAGGATAGAACCTATAGTGAAATGGTTTTAGCTCAATATACGAGATAAAGCAATTATAAATATAAATGAAGGAAGAGATATAACGATGTACAACTAAAAAATCTATTTCAACTTCGATTGTTCAATGCAAGGTGTACTCGGTAAAAACATGTTTATTTTTCTTTCCTTAAGCCAAGGTTTTTCAAATATTAAAATCTTACCATCAGAGGAATTACATAGATGGATAGGTTTGCAGTGGAAAAGCCAAAGTTCCAAATTTGAAAAATAAAAAGTAATGAAGAGTAAAAGTATGCGTGTAAAAATATGGAGTCTATTCAGTTGGTGAATGTCCGTTGATAAGGTGTCCGGTGAAAGGAGATTTAAAGGTGGAAAAAAGTGGTTTGTGAAGGCAGCGTTGAAAATGTTCAAATGAAGTAAATCCAATAGAAAGCTGTTTAATTCAATCGTAGATGGAACGCACTTATTCGGATGTCATTTTGAAAATTAATGCCATTTTAAAATACTTCCTGCGAACGAGAATTAAAGAAGTTTTTCAGAAGTTGAGTTTGAAATGTATATATTTAACGCAGGCAGTCGGAAATTTAAGTAGTGACTTCGATCGAGTTTTAGAAGAGCGAGAGCTCTGGTGGGTGACAAGGTCAAGTAAAACATGGGGGAAGGGGTGAAGATAAAAGGAGGTGGTTTATAGGGTTAGTTAAATTAACTCTGGCTGATGCTGGAAGAGGAGAAGGGGAAGCGTTTGTTTGGTTACTACTCATTGCTAGTAAACAATAAACCGATCCGAGTTAGAGTGGGGTTATCATAAGCTAAATACAGAAGTGAATTCAGGTCAGTAAGTAAGTAGTTCTGAAACGGGGGGTCCCGTAATTAAAACGGATTTTTATACAAACTTATATATAATTCAGAAAGTTTTAAAAGGGTTCCAATTGGAAAATTAACGTTCAGACGATTGGAAATCTGGGATTTACGTGTTTAATATGTAATAATTCGGACAAAAACTAGTATTTCAGAGTTTGATGTATAAAGACTTTAAAGAATTCCCAGTTAGTTAAATATTAAATGCGTGATTAAGAAAGATACTTTAATGTATAACTGAAGTTAGGATTGGGAACAACGTTAGTCGGCTTGCAATAATTGAGTTTTAGTATAAGAATTATGTGGTAGGATTGGGTTGAATTATGTAACCTAAGTGATGAACTAGTGTGTTGAAATTATGAATAGATTTTAAGGGAGGGCAAATAGATTATTATAAGAGTAATCAGGGAGCGTAGTTTAAAGGTAGGAGTAATGCAACATATAAGAAAAATATTGTTGAACCCTTTTAACTTTTCTGAATACATATAAGTTTAATTGTTTTTTTAATCCCCGAGAATCTCGGTTTCAGAACGACTTACTTACTGACCTGAATCACTTCTGTCTTTAGCTTATGATAACCCCACACAAACTCGCAATGAGCAGTAACCAAACAAATACTTTCCCTTCTGTTCTCCCAGCACACACACACACACACATATATATATATATATATGCATACAGTTGTGTGTTAAATCTAAGTACATTTTATTATCATTCCTTTTTTACTGCAGTTTCGGTGTATAACCTATACTCAGGAGTGTATCTGACTAGTATTACTGGAAATAATCAAATCGGATTAATCAATTCATACACGTGACTGCTCGCACTATAATTATAATTATATGAACTAATGCAAGTCTACACAAGATCAATATTTCAAGTAATCTGTTTGTGTTTATTTTCTCGTTACTACTATATATTGCTGGATTGTATATAATATTGGGTACTTTTATAGCTGACGCACCATGTTTCCGTGACTACGCGTCGTCAACGTTCGGGCAGGTCGCAGAAGCATCTGAGAGTTGACGAAAGTATAAACCAAGAAACATTTGCTTATAAACAGTTTGTTTTCGTTAAAATAAGAAAACAAAACAGCAAAAAATTGCTTAAAAACAGTTATTGCGGTGTTATGTTTACAAGTAAAAGTTTGGCAAAAAATCTAAAAAAATAACATTGAAAAAAAGTAAAAAAGAACAATAATATTTGCTAAACAAATCCAACAAAATCAATTTTTGAAACATTTCGGTGCACAAACAAAATAACATTTTATTTAAAACATTTGATTAACAATGGTTCACTTGGAAAAAAGAACAAAAATAAATATCTAATTGCTAACAGTTGTTTATCTATCGTTTGTTCGTTTACTTGTATATATGTATTTTAGTTTGCTTTTCCTCGTAATTTATCGGCTGACAGTCTTCAATTTAGCGTTTAGTAGTTTTCGCAACATAAACTTTCGGGCGCTTCCGTGACCTTCCCGAACTTTAACGACGCGAAGTCACAAATCATCGTGCGTCAGCTATAAGAGTAACTAATATTGTGCTATATTCAGGTGGGTGAGTAATCTAGTATACATTGGTGGGTGATCTGCGAGTACAGGTGGTCCAGTCATCCAAGGATAAATTTACGGTTAGTTCAAAGATAGGAATGACTAAGAATTGCATGGCGTGCGACGGAAGTAAAGCTATGTAAGATGCGAAGCGACAGAGATGCTAAACAATAATTTCTCTCCAAACCATTTCAAAACCATTTTTCTCTTCCTTCTCTCTATCTCTCTCTAAAATGCGAAGTGATATCTTGAAGGAAAAGGGACAGAGATGCTAAACAATAATTTCTCTCCAAACCATTTCAAAACCATTTCTCTCTTCCTTCTCTCTATCTCTCTCTAAAATGCGAAGTGATATCCTGAAGGAAAAAAGACAGAGATGCAAAACAATAATTTCTCTCCAAACCATTTCAAAACCATTTCTCTCTTCCCTCTCTCTATCTCTCTCTAAAATGCGAAGTGATATCCTGAAGGAAAAGGGACAGAGCTGCTAAACAATAATTCCTCTTTTTTCCCTCTCTTATATCTATATTTCTTTTTCTACACGCAAAATGAGGGATGACTATCTTTCAATAACACAGTCCTGGCTATTCTAACATCAAAACATTTTGACTTCCTTATTTCCCTTCGTTTCCTGAAAAGTAGAGAAAATTTCCGCACGTTTCAGATTCTCGGCCTTTTATCTCGCGTTACTCTAATATGAGCTACAGCTACAATGGATGCATCGGCGACGCCCGGGAGAGAAACACGGAGATACGATTTGAAACAGATCAGTAAGCAACAATATTCGTTGTTAACATTTGTTGCTTAATGAACAATTAATTTTATTTTATAATTTTATCATTAGAAGATATTCAACACTCTTCCGGTGTTCAACATGGACGCAGGAACGTCGGTCCAAACTCCCAACCTTATAGTTCGATCAATGTATATCCGAAGCTACTCTCACGTGCTTTTTTCCTTCTCCTCACGTGCTTGTTATCATATCCTTCTTCCAAAGAGCTCCAATTATATCAACATCGATGGCCTAATTATGCCAAAAATGGAGGTCTTCTCCAATGCAAACATCAGTCTACATCAATTAACGAAGCACTCCGCACATTTGTGTAACTCTCACGTCCTCTTGTATTATCATATCAGGTTTGGAGCCGGTCTGGATATGGAACTACAATATTTTAAACACTATCTTTCCTAGATGGCCCTAATTATGGCGATTAAAGTGGAAAGTTGTTCTGAAGACCCATACTGGTTAGAATTAAACTGCGGCCATAACATTTAAAGAAAAAAATGATGGCTTTTTCCGGGAGTCTAAATATAATACGCAATATAATACACCCTTTTTCACTCACCATATCCTCAGCAACTGTATATTTAAGGAGTGTTTTTTGTTTAAATTGCTCTCCGCGATCAGCCGATTTGACTTCATAATTGCGGGCAATCGTGAAAATCTGTTATTGGGTCAACTCATTCCATCCTCTAGTAGATGATATAAGATCACTTCACAGCGATATATTAAATACATTAATTCCCTCCCCATTTCTTATTTTCGGACCACGACAAGTAAAACACCACCACAACAAAAATGGCTCGTTATTTTAATTGCTTCACATGTGTCTTTGTTTTAATTAAGAAAATTAAAACTTGTTTCATTAAAAGTTTTTTTCTATATATTTTAACACACTTAATTGTTTCTAGTTCTCTATCAAAGAATAATAGAACAAAATAAATACATTGAGAGACTAGCTACAAACCCTAACGACACACACCCACTCGTGTCGAGAAGTCACTTATATAAAATATTTATACTTCTGTTGTTTTTGTACATATATATGCATATGCACATTCAAATTAGACCACAAATCAATGACCACAAATATCAATTATCAACTTGTAACACTATATTCAGTTATATAGAGCTGAGATATATATATATATATATATATATATATATATATATATATATATATATATATATGTCTGTGTGTGTGTGTAATTCTGACAATTGTTATTATTTTTCGAAACATATTTTACATAAAGACTATGCATACATATGTGTATATATTTATTTCATTCTGCATTTATCTTCATTGATTTAAAATAAATTTAAAAGATCAAGAGGTATTTGACAATGAATCGATTCGTCTGATTTTTTTGTTTTGGCGTTTTATTTTTTCTCATGGCAAATTTCTAAAAACGTTGGCCGAAAATGTTTGATTGTTCTAACAAAGGTGCCTCATGAAAATATTGTGGTAGTTTTTCTAGTAGTGCTTCAACCAAAACATGTGTATTATTTTAAGTTGTGGTAATAGTAGCAGATTTCCCCGTCATCATCGTCGTCGAAGTAGTAGTAGTAGTAATAGTGGTGGTAGTAGTATTTGTAATAGTAGTGGTAGTAAATGTAATAATAATATTGAAATGTTAATTGTTATAGCATGACAAATGTAGTGGTATCAGACCAATTCTGCGCAATTCTCACCAACATTTATGGAACCTATGTGTCACCCAGCAGCTTTAGTGTTCTTATGTACCAATTAATGCAGTTCTTTGCGGTACTTTTGCAGCGTATAATGGACAGACAACTTACTCGAAATGGTCACTTATAATAAAGATATATGTGATTCTTGTTATGTTCTGAATGTAAAATTACATTAATTGGATAATTTTGAGTGTCTATCACGGCATATTTCGTGCCACGAAAATAGCGATTTGTTGTGAAACAAGGCAGCTTACAAATCAAGTCACGACATCGACTATTGAATCATTGAATCGATCGTTTAATACGTAGACTACTGGATACTTATATTATATATATATATATATATATATACTTATATTTATATATATATATATACTTATATTTATATATATACATATATATATATATATATATATATATATATATATATATATGTGTGTGTGTGTGTGTGTGTGTGCGTGTGCGTGTATTGTCAGAAGTTTCGTCTAAGTTAAGGTCTACAACCTATTGAATTATTTCTAGCGTGAAAGGTCAAATTCAAGAAAAATACTAAACATACCTACAAATAAAAAGGAACTTGAATATGTTTGAGGATTAGTACATTCTTACAGCCGATTTCTACCAAATTATACGGACCTGACTTAACCGTTTGCAAATTTAAGGAAAAAGAATGTTAAATTCATCTAGTCAGAATTACAACAAATATCTTTTGATAGAGTAAAATTAACTATGGCAAAAGAAACCAATAGTGAATGATTTGATCCCAAGAAGGATACCCGATAATGTATTTATGAATGAAACTAACGAACATTACATTTAATTATTCAAAGATGAAGAAGAAAATAGAGACAGAGAAAATCGAAGAAAAGAAAATAGCGACAAATAGTAATAAGAAAAAGAGACAGGAAAAATATGTAGAAAAGAATGCTAAAAAATAGAGAAAAAGACGAAAGTAATCCCGAAACTATCAGAAGTATAAAAAAAACTACAATGATAAAAAATAAAACTTTGAATTATTCGCCATTCTATATGATTCGTGCATGGCTTTGATCAGTCATTCAATATCACTAACAAACTCATTGCACTAGACTAAAACAAACTACACACAGACACAAACATACATATGTGTGTGTATATATATTATATGTGTGTGTATGTATCTGTGATTGTGCTGTGTGAGTATATACCTATCTTAAAATGTAACAAAATGAAAAAGAAAATTTATCATACCAACGTGTGTCGTGCTTTTGAATCAAGTTCAACAATCTTAATTCAACTAATTGCGAGAGTTACTTTTACAATAATGATTGGAATTAGTTCGCGACCAAATGTCGCAAGGAAGAAAATTTGTAAAAAGTAGATTTCTGCTGAAAATGGCAGTAATAAGATGACGATCCAAATCAGCTTGTCGCAGGGGACATGTTTGTTGAATATAGCACATAGGAAAGCATATATAATTAGAAAAGAATAAGAAAAATGAGAGTAAAGTGATAAGATAAAAAGTGAGAGAAAGAGGATAGAAGTAGAGATACAATGAAACCGCAGAGAAAAGAGATAAATGTAGTGGTTCATGGAAAACTAATCTATTGCACGTTTTATGACCTGGAAGTAGATAGCGAACAGATAACAAGACAGATACACGCCTCTTATAAGTCGTCCGTATTATTTAACCAAATATACACAGAAAATAAAATTCTGCCCCAATATAAATACTTAACTTATTTCACCTTATCATACTTCACAAAGAGATAACAGTATTCATATCGTAATAGTTTTCAGTAAATTCACGTAGGTTTGTTTATAGACAAAAACGCACTAACACAGACATATAATATATTACACAGTGTAGATAGATCATTTAACTAGAACCAAAACACAGACACAGACACAGACACAGACACACACACACACACACACATATATATATATATATATATATATATATATATATATATATATATATATATATATATATATATATATATATATATATATAATATGTGCGAATAAAAACGAACAAAAAAAAAACAAATTAAACACGGGAAAAAAATCATCAAAAACGAGAGCCTGACCGGTTTCGTTTGATACAAAGAAAAATGCTACGAACGAAACCGGTAAATATCTCCTTTTTTATGATTTATTCCTGTGTTTGATTTGTTTTTCTATTTCCACACATCTAGTCTCCACACCATTTCATTTGATGATGTATCGTGTATTTTATCACACACACACACATAAATATATATATATATATATATATATATATATATATATATATATATATATATATATATATATATGTATATGTATATATATATATATATATATATATATATATATATATATATATATATATATATAAACATTACTTTTTAAGTACGATACATAACATGTTTTTGCCCCGTCTAATGAAACCGGTATTGTCCGGGCCTTTGGGTCTGGATTTACGCCGATCTATTGGGGTTTGCTGGTTCTGTGCAATTCTAGGAGGTGCACCCTCCCAGGCTTTGCCTCCCCTCTTTGAGGAGTAAGTTTATTGCTTACTGTCTTAGGCGCCCCTACCGGGGAATGCCGACGGAGCTACCCAGGCAATTTTTAAATGGCCAGAGTGCTCACCTCTCGAGCGCTGGTTTATCTAATCCCACTTTCCCAACCTTGTGTCACATCTTACCTTGTGGGAGGTAGATAAATAAAAACAGTGTCCATTAAGGGATACCAGAGCTTCATAAATCCGGTCACTCTTTTCCCCATTCGAGAATAGACAATTACACAATCGCGTCAACAACACTGAAACAGCTATAAAAATACATTAATAATTGTTAATCTTTTCTATTGTATAGGAAAACCAATTTCTAGATAAACAAACTAGTAATATTAAGATTAATAGACACCATTTCAATTATACCTGCACTCAAGTTAGTCCGTAATGAGAGAGAAACGGGAAATAACTGAAAACTATCATTCTCTATGATAACACTCCAGCATTACACATTCCGAACAATATTAAGATTATAAAGTATCCCCACTTAACAAACAACCAAATATATAAATAATCTACCCAATCACAGGTGTACATATTCTCTCAACACGCAATAAAATATGTAAGAATATTTTCAAACAGCCCGCCTAAATAAGTAATAAACAAAAGCATTTTTTTAATAGACCCACGCTCAATAATAAAATAAAAACTCTCCGCTTAAACAGACAGCCTTTTAAACACACGTGATATCTTTCATGAGGAAACGGAAATAATGAACACTTTTCAAATCTGTGTCTGAAAGTAAAGATCGGTTTTGAAATGTATTTCAAAACCGATATTTACTTTTAGACACAGTCTTGAGAAGGCGCATATGCGTTGAAACACGAATCAATTTGTGTTGACAGGCTCCACCAATTTTTATTCAATTTTATGAAAGCTCTACTTTTTATTGAGCTCTTTGTAAAAACATATTGGGTTGGTGTTCATTATTTAAATATATTTTAACAATAATAATTAATATATCTATCTATCTATCTATCTATCTATCTATCTATATATATATATATATATATATATATATATATATACATATATGTGTGTGTGTGTGTGAGTGGTATGTGTGTGTTTGTGCTAACTTGTTGAAATCTGTCTTTCTGATGTCTGTGTATTTAAATATGTTTATTTATGTATGGACTTATTTTAGTCTGGAAAACAGAAACGTCATATTAGACTGATCAAAACACGCAGATATACAAATAAAATGTTTGTAACCTGAATGATATTGTTACATTTCAAACGCTGAAAAACATGTTTTATAGTTTTTTCATTGGCTAGAAAATACAAAAAGAGTCGGTAAGAAGTCCCCTGAAGAAAACGAATCTTTTAGTCTCCCGTGACGTTCTCCAAATAACGCGAGGTTTTGTACCGGGTCACCTGGACAGTTTAATCACTGACTCTACCTTAGCCACATGAACGTTTTTCAAATTTCGTTCTCAGCAAACATTTACTGACGTATTCGGATGAAACTGTGAATTCCTTTTTCCTTATTTACCTCTGCACGCGGTCACGTGATGTTGGAAGATTTAGTGGATGAAGAAAGTAGAGAATAAAATCGATCAATAAGTTTGAAGTCAAACAACGGTTGTTTATCTTCAAGTCAATTTCCACGCGTCACACGTGGAAAGGCATGGAACCATTGTAATCTTTAGACCTCCTTTCTGTCCCGAAAGACAATAGATACCATCTGTAAGGGTCACTTTGCAGTGAGTCAATAGTAAAGCAATGGTTGAGAAATCTGCAACTGAACCTGGTATAAACCGCTATTTCATACGTTCAGTGGAACGGAGGAGTCAAGAACTACTGGGAAAAATAGCGGAATGAGCAGAGAAAGACTGCTTTTATTTCGGAGATTTCCTTCTCTCAGGCTAGTTTCACGACTAACGTTTGAGTGTATAGTCTAACGTACTATTTAATCAATAGCTGGTTTAAGGATCTATAGATTCATTATTTTCTCAAATCTAACCAACATTTACACACACACACACACAGCCATATATATATATATATATATATATATATATATATATATATGTTTTTAAATTCCCGAAACAGTTTTTCATGGTAAACAACTGATGATCCCTTAACTAATGTTAGAAGCAAACTAATATAATAACTGAACAAGTTAAATTGACTTGCATGAGTGATTTTCCATTGAACGACTTGAGACTTAAGTTTTTTTTGTTTATTTTTAAATATAGTTTTAATGGTTGAGAAACTTCCAAGACTATACATATATATATATATATATATATATATATATATATATATATATATATATATATATATATGTATAATTAAATATAGAGTTAGTTGAGATAAACGATATTTGAACATTGTTCCAACTATTCAAAGCCAAGTATTATACGCGTACGATCGTTTCCAAGACGTTTTAGAAATACCTTTTTTTCATAAATTTTGATGATTCCAAAACGTCAGCGTATTTTATAACATCATATAGAGAAGTATCTTGAGTAAAAAAAAACCATCAGATTTCAGTACTAAAAGATAACATAAGTGAAAAAAAAGTTCAGAAATTGCAAAAAGACAGCAAATTAAATAACAAATCAAATATTTAAAATATTTAAAGCATTCACCATAGTAGCCGAATCGAGAAAAAGAAATTAGATCAGAGAAAAAATCAATTTTCCGATTGTCTATCTAATGTTTCGGTCAAATTGATGTAAATATGATCCATGGGTTTCTTGTTCCATTCTTTTTTCTTTTTTGCAAGTACTTTCGATTTGAATCGCCAAATCATCTTCAGGCGGTATTAGTTTTAGTGTCTTTACAAATTATGACTTTACTTTTGTGCTCATTTTTGAATTATAACGGCAAGTAGTTTATAACTTTAAAAAGCGTCTGTAAAGTTGAAATGTACATGAGAGCGTGATGGCGTTCTACACATATGAGAGATTTAAAAGTTTGACTGTTTAAACCGTTAAGAAATTGATGACGTTAAAGAAAGTGCATACAATTACAACGCATAACTACCTAATGGCTAAGAATTTGGTAATGTTAATTATTATGCTAGACACTTTAAAATGTTGCGACTAGTTTCATAATTGACATTATTAATTGTGGGATGTTTAGTTTTTATGTAGAGGACTTCGAGTATTTTTAATTTTTTGATATTGGTATCGTGGTGTATTATTTTGGTATTGTTAACAAGGATGTTTCTATATTGGGAGGGGTGCAATTATGTTTTTTTAGGTGTTGGCATATAGAGCTTGTGTCGGAGAGATGTAGGGTGAGTCTTCGGGATAGTGTTGTGGAAGTGAAACCTATGTAAATATTAGTTTTTTTTGTTGTTGTCGGAAATACATTCTCCCATAGCGCATTGTAACTGATATATTACATTGGTTCTTCCTAATGTATTTTGGGTTTGAGAAGTGTTATTTTTAACAACATAGTTTGATGTTTTCATTTTTTTGGGGGATATATAGCGATGTTTTATATTTTTAAGAGCTTTTTCATCCAATTTTAAGTTTGGATGCATTTGGTTACAATAAAATAGATTTATGTAGTGGGAATTATTTAGCTTATTATTAGTAGGATTATCTAAATTTCTAATCATTAATTTTATTTGTTCATCAACCATATAATTGGGAAATTGATTATTAATTAGGACTTGCTTTATGTTTTTTAATTCATCATAATAATATTTTTTAATGAATAATACCCCATGATACCAATATCAAAAAATTAAAAATACTCGCAGCCCTCTACATAAAAACTAAACAGCCCACAATTAATAATGTCAATTATGAAACTAGTCGCAACATTTTAAAGTGTCTAGCATAATAATTAACATTACCAAATTCTTAGCCATTAGGTAGTTATCCATTTGAATTGTATGCACTTTCTTTAACGTCATCAATTTCTTAACGGTTTAAACAGTCAAACTTTTAAATCTCTCATATGTGTAGAACGCCATCACGCTCTCATGTACATTTCAACTTTACAGACGCTTTTTAAAGTTATAAACTACTTGCCGTTATAATTCAAAAATGAGCACAAAAGTAAAGTCATAATTTGTAAAGACACTAAAACTAATACCGCCTGAAGATGATTTGACGATTCAAATCGAAAGTACTTGCAAAAAAGAAAAAAGAATGGAACAAGAGACCCATGGATCATATTTACATCAATTTGACCGAAATATTAGATGGACAATCGGAAAATTGAAAAAAGAAAAGTCGACTTAAACAAAACCACTCCGTGTTATTTAATAATGTTTGCCTAAATGAACATATGCTGCCTAAATACACACAAATATAAGTATGTATATATTTATATATATATAAACATACATACATATATACATATATATATATATATATATATATATATATATATATATATATATATATATATATATATATATATGGATGCACTCATCATTCATTCTCCGCACATGACCAAGCCAGCGAAGACGTCGCTCACGTAGATGGATGTAATTCCGGCTCTTTGCAGAACATCAGCCTCAGGCTCAGGAAAAAGGGGTCGTCCCCATCTCCGCTTCAAAGATGTCTGCAAGCGAGATATGACGGTTATACATCAATGATTGGGTAGCCCTTGCAGCTTACAGACTTGCCTGGAGGAAACAGATACGCCAGGGAATAATTATCAGTGAGAAGACCCTTCACTATGAAAACGTTGTGAAAGGAACTAGGAGAAGAGCGAGCGTACAGGAAGACCAACCAGTCGAAGCGACACATTACACAACAGCTTTCGTATGTCAACACTGTAGTAGACCACGCAAATCAAGAATTGGTTTCTACAGTCACACAAGAAGATGCACACAAGCAACATCCCAATATAGCGCTGATCAATAGTCGTTGTGACTGACGGATCCCAACACACCACAAACACACACATATACATATATTCCTGATATCGTCGATTTTGAAATTACATTACTGAATGTTCTAAAAATGTGAGTGTTGCTACTCTTAATTGTTTGTTTCTGATGTTTCTAGAAACGATTTTTCTACTTCTGAACGTTCACATGTATGAACAATACTAAATATATCACAGTTTATTTTGTTGTCTATTTGTAGACCAAACGAACCGTGCGGTATATCATTTTTTGAAAAAAATATAGATGTGGCTATTGGAATCTAACATTATATTGTTTTCATACACACACACACACACATACACACACACACACACACACACACACATATATATATATATATATATATATATATATATATAAATATATAATTTTTAAAGCCTACATTAAATTGAGCACTTAAAGTAATTAGACAACTGACAATCATTAACAGCGTAATGCAACACATCAGATTCCGACAATTCAGTGCACTCGACGGCCTGCTTATTGCCGCCGAGTTTGCCATTAAGACGTTAATTTACTCCCATATTTCCAGACAATGCGTTATGAGCATATCGGTATGTGCTTCGACTACTGAATTAAATATGACTTTAGTACCGAGGATCTAACCGTGTGACAGGTAGAGATTGTTTCCTCCCATACTGATGATTGCAGGCTTGTCATAAAACACATGTGTATATGGGTTAATTTGAAAAATAGTATCTATAAATTATTATGTATATATATATATATATACATATATATATATATATATATATATATATATATATATATATATATATATATATATATGGTGTTAATAATAACACCTTGAATGTTTTTAACTAACAATAAATAAATACATATATATATATATATATATATATATATATATATATATATATATATATATATATATATATATATATATATATATATAGTGGTATATAGTAGTATATATAGGAACTAAGCTATAAAAATGTCCCCAAGTTCCCTGCATGGAATCATCATGTTAAATGAATTTAGACTGATTATTTTGTAATTTTTTTTTTTGTAAATTGTTAATTTACTAAGATAGAAGATTATTTTAGGGGTGGGACGTAATGGGTGAAAATTTCAGATTCATGCGAGTAGTATTTTTTGTGTTCATTTATAGATAATAACACTAAACAATCAAACATTTTGAAAATTTTGAAAAATTTAGAAGGTGGAGGCCAAAAATAGCGGTTAGGCCTCCACGGGATTCAAAATCGATCATTTTTCGGTGAAAAAGTGGTTTCATGCGACATTGCAGGTCATAAAACATCCTCAAAAGTTATGAATCGATATAGATGGTTGCATCTGACATAGTACTTTAATTTAGGACCATTTTCAGGCTGTGAAAGGGTTTTCATGAATGTAAAATAGCCAAAAACTAGTGGCGTGCACCTTCTGCATTTATATATATCTCATAAATGATAAATATTTGTTTTTATCTACAAAGGTAAACGTTTCTATTGTTACGGAAATTGTCAGTGTAGAGAAAACGTATTCACACTGATCGCCGGATTCGAACCCCAGAACACGAGTTGTATTTCAAACTCAAATTCCAACGTCTTAGCCCACAAAACCGTTGTGAACAACTTTGTAAATCAGCGAGAGATTAATCATATCCAAAGGCAGCTGTTTTAAAGTGTTAAACTTTTCAAAGGGGCATAGCGATGAAGTCACGATCACCGCTATGTTTATACTATTCGCTACAGAGCCCAGCCAACTTTGATGGCGACAAATAATAAATTATATATATTTGGTTTAATCTACATACGTATACGTCATCCTTACGGGAATCGTCAGTGTAAAGAAAAAGACTTTCACCGATGGTTGGACTCGAACCCCGGAACACGATTTAAATTCTAAACTAAACTAAAATTTCAACATTTTAATCCACATAGCCGTTGTAATCCTATGTAAAGGCAGCTGCTTTAAGATGTTCGACTTTTGAAAAGATCATATATACATATACACACACACACACACACACATATATATATATATATATACATACACACATACATATATATATATATATATATATATATATATATATATATATATATATATATATCTTACACGAGTATGGCCTGCCGGAAAAAGTCATCACTGCAATAAAGTAAAGTTATGCACATTCCAAATGTTTCATAAAAACAGCGATCGGTTTGTGGTGAACACTTGAGTCTGCCAAGCATGTCTGCTTTCGCCATTACTCTTTGCCATAGCCATTGATTGGGTATTAAAAAAGCAATCAAGGATCGGTGTATAACGTTGGTAATGGATCGTAAACTTTCTGATCTAGACTTTGCAGACGATATTGCTGCACTAGCAATGAATACCACTGATATACAATACATTGTCAACCAGGTCAAAGATGACACAGGGGACATTGATCTCTATATCAGTGCTAAAAAACAAAAAAAAATGCTTTCTGGGACACCCCCACTACTTACAAGCATGTTTATTAATCAAAAAGAAATAGCAGTAGTTTACAAGTTCACATACTTAGGAAGCTCCATGAAGAAAAAAGGCAATATGGACTTCGAGTTGCAGTGAAGATAAGAAAATCCTCGGCAGCATTTAATCTGCTTTGAAAGATCTAGAAAAACAAAAGAATCACATTCAGATCAAAATTAAGATTTTATAACGGCTATATTTTGTCTACACTGCTTTGTGGAATAAGTAAAACTCGGCATCACAAAATCAGTAAAAATGCGTTTCATTCCAAATTCTAGAAATAAAATAGAGCGATCGAATTGTTAACGAAGAAGTCAAAGTCAAAACTAACCAACAGATGGTATCCTGAATAATCTGCAAACGACGTCTAGGCTGGCTCGGACATGCCTTAAGATTGGCCTCCGAGAGAATTGCTAACCAAGTGCTTCGGTGGAGCCCTGATGAAAAAAGAAGATGGAGACAAAAAATGAACTGGAGGTAAACAATCCAGAGAAATTTGATCGCAACACCAAAAAGCTAGAGGGACGCTGTGGATCTAGCTTTAGGCCCAAAACGATGTTTACTTTAACTGCCTCATGGAGTTCCCAAGTCTAGGTAAGTCATGTGGGGACATCACAATAGTTAATGAAACCATATTTACCCGTTAGCATATAAATAAATGCTACCCCGTAAAATGATATTTGAACACGTCTAATTATCAATATCGCAGAAAAATACAATAACATGATAACATTTGTATGCAACATACGCTTTATACTGCTTGCTGGCTTTCGTGGCCCAGTTGTAAGAGTGCTCGTCTTCAATCTATGGGTTCTTGTTTTCGAATCTCGCTAGGTCAAGCTGTGCTGATTACCCGTAGATGGCGAAATTGTGTCCATGGATAATTATATTTGACATGATAGAAATAATTATTTGGAAAAGAAATTGACCAGAGAGTCTTATATATATTTATTTAATAATATATTTACATATTGGGGTTTCTCATACCAAATGTTTCCCGCTGATGAACCGACAGTTATTCAATGAAACATGCATTTGTCTTCGAAATGTTGAGTTTACACCGTAAGCTATTGACTCACTAGTTGCTTGGCTGTAGATCGTGTAGAAGAACTTGGGTTTAATCGTGATAGTGTGTTAGGAAGGCATCGTTGTAATAATCTACGTTGAATCTGAAGATAATAGATTTTTGATTTTAGGCAAGGAAACCAAAACAGACAAAAGATATTCGACTATCTCTTGTTACATTGTGATGGACGTATGTCGGATCGCGGTAACATGATTTATCATGAATTTTTAAATAAGCGAACGAGTGCGTTCGTATTGACAAGAAAGCTTGATAATACAAACAAATTCCTAGGAAAAAACGCAGACAGAGATGGCCCATAAAGGTCAAATTCAAAGTATGAGGTCAAAATAGATTAGACACAAATGGATATGAGTAGACATGCGTGATGACGTCACATTTGTCGAGTTGGCAGAGAGCGAATATTTTAGAATCAGTCGTCGGTGGAACTTTCAGCGGGACGGATCGCCGATAAGGATGTAACACCTAAGACAAAATTTAAATCACCAGAAGGTAAAGTTTAGCCAATACTCTTATAATGTCTGTCCGTTTGACTTGTAAGCTATGAAGTAATCAAGAATAGCACATTTGCTTTCCTTCTCGAGAAGTATTGTTTAATCTGTGAACGATAATATTTCTCGTATAATGTCTGTCCGTTTGACTTGTATGCTATGAAGTAATCAAGAATAGCACATTTGGTTTCCTTCTCGAGAAGTATTGTTTAATCTGTGAACGATAATATTTCTCACTCAGAATAAAGCTAAAAACTTTCAGATCTGCCGTCTTTTGTTTCACTTTCTGTACTAGATAAAATGGTTCTATTCGTCTAGCTGCACTGATGAGACGATCACGGCCATACAAAAAGTGAAGACTATGAAAAAACGCAACGACCACTAGACGTAAAAATTAATGCAACCGCAAAGACGAACATGACAGCGGCGGTGAAAGAGAAAGAAACGAGCAAGAGATTACGCGCGGTCCACACAAGACAGAGAAGGGAATAAAGTAACGCTAAAAAGCACTATCGATTTCGGTAACGCCATCGTTATATTCCCAATAAAAACTCAAAAAAAATTTATGTATTTAATTTCTTTCATATTTCTTTGTTTCGTTTCCTTTTTAATAATATTAGCTCAATTATTTTTCGATTTTCTTTCTTCCCTTTTATTTCCTTATATATTTATATGTGTATACCTTTATTTAATAATTGTTATTAGTTTGTTTCTGAATATTTTAGATGAGGGTTGATAATTTGTAAAATTTGGTATATTTGGACAACTGTTCTCATCTTGGGTTTCGGCCGATGTAACGTCCGACCTTCATCAGGTATACCTTGTCGAACTCGGGAATCCTTCTGTCGAACTCGAGAATCTGAATAGAATTTCGAACGGAACCATTTATTAAATCCATGCTTTCGTCCCATCTGCCATGGCTGGGAAGAAGTATTAAGTAATTCGCAATTCTTCGTATCGCCTGAGGATTGAACCTTCAACCTTCAATGTCAATTAGAACTGAATTTTACTTAGCACTGCGCCACGGGTCCTTGTTAACAATTCTAGTATGAATTTTGAGAGTCTTAAACTTACTCTTGTTTTTGATCTAACTACTTATCACAATAGCTCACTACTTATCTATTATTTATAATTATAGGTCCGATATTGTATTGAATTCTACACAAGGGCTGCGTAGTAAGACATTGTCGCCTAACATATGTTCTGTTTCTTTTAGTCGTCTTGCTCTCCACTGTTTGTCTCTATCTATAATTTTTACTTACTCCAAGTTAATATTTATTTACTTACTATTAAGACAGCTATTGTGAAACATCACATAATTCTTTGGTTTCAATATAACATCCTTAATCTTCTAAATCTTGCTCATAATCTTTTTTGTTTCATAGTCTAAAAGACTAATAAACATTCCAAATGTATCACGCGTAGTTCCGAGTTTTCGACGAATCAATTATTTATTTTAATTTCTATTTTAATTTCTATTCTTTTTATTTCTGTTTTTTATTTACTTTTATTGTCTTACATTTTAAATTTTATTCTTACTTTAGATCAGTGTTGATCTTATTTCTATGAGAAGTTATATTGTGCACGGTTTACGCAATTAGATACCTGACAGACGAGTGAGACACTTAGAATAATCCGAGCCCAACGGTCCGGATTTCTCAATCTTCCTGAAAGTGACGGTATCATCGTTTGAAAAATATTTAATTGCACATATTTATGCATCTTTAACGAATGAAATAATGTCCAAATCATATTCCGAATAAGGAGTACACACAAATGTATTAAAGGTGTTTACAGCTGTTGCAAGGCAGTATTTATTTTAAGTCATAAAATGAAACAGAACACCTTCTAAAACATCGGATCTCTACAAAGCAGAACATTTGTAAGTACCCAGAAAAACATCAGCAATGTCGAAACAATTCAGTTTTCACCAAAACGAAAGCACAAGAATAGATTACCAATCAAATACTTACATATATAAGAGAAATCGGAACAGAGTCGAGAAGAGGATGAAGCGAGAGAGAAATATTGTAAGTTAAAGGAAGACAGAGACAAAGTGTAAAAAAGAGAAACGACGAACAGATAGAGAGAAATAGATAGAGTGTGAAAGAAAAAGAAAGAGATTAAGAATTAGGGAGAGAGAGAGAGGGT
>OY744515.1:110407521-110520021 GCA_963556195.1 Sepiola atlantica
TGCTGCCTATGAGCAATAGCAGTTGCACCTGTCGAATTTAACCATTAGGGAACGTGGGGTTTACTATAGACTTTCCGCCTGAATATATGTGCTTTTATCCTTTATTTGACATATTCAGTTACCTCATTTGCTTCTTGGTCAGAAGGTAGTAAAAACATATTACTGGCTGTCTCTAATGTAATCTCTAGCGGAATCCGAATCAGCCAGTTTGTAGAATCTCGTCATTCTGAGTAACAGCTGTTCGGCTTGGGCTCGAGAGTTTAGGGTGATACTAGCAATTATCACGAGGTTATCAGCGTTTTGCAGTAGGCTATGTGCATCCGTTACACAAGCATCGTGATGAGTAGTAATGAATAGGTAAAATAGTTTAGCCTGCTAGTCCTCACAATCCGAGAGGCAGGTCAGAAGAGTTACAGTTAGTGAAAGAGAACGTGCAATACATAAACTATGCGTGTTGGTACAAGCTGCGTCTGTTTTGCTCGAGAATACAAGCCAGATTACTTTGATCTCATCTAGTCCAACTTAAGGCGTTGCTGATTCGCACAATTAGTTCACTCTTTCTTCAATTTTGCTTTGCGAATTTATTGCCAAGATAAATTAACTAGTCGATGTTATCCAGACAGTGAGTTTTCACTATCTAGTTTTCTAAGACATGTCAATAATAATATTTAAACAATTCATTGTATTGAATATGCAACATAGACAGAGCAAGACATGACCAATTGCATGAAAGCACCCATCCAAGAGATAAAGTATTAGTTTATCCGATTGATATGTAACTTGTTTAGAACCTAGCAATCTATACGTTTCATTGTCTGTGAACTTTATACTTATTTCCGATATTTAAGAAAGAGTTTTATAGTATTTTTTATTTACTTATATTCACCCGAAACAAGGCGCATTGCAACTGTGGCCTAAGGGGCTACTGTAAATTATGTTATAGATTTTAAGGGGCACCCTTGGTGCGGAATTGTGCAGCTAGATGTTTGTACATATTACATTTAGATTTCTGCATTTTGTACAGTCGAGGAAACATGGATCAAGATGGGAATTCCAAATAGAAATTAGTCCGGGAAAAGAAGCCACTAGACTAGAAGGCGAAGAAGTGGGATTTTGCTGATGTCGGGTTTTTCGGTGATATTTACGTCGAGGGGGCACCAATGCAGCAAGTTCGACCGAGCACATTCCATGGAAGTACTTGTAAAACAATCACTAGGATGAAGCATTGCGGTGATTGGGCCGAGGTTTGAGCTTGATAGCCAGTATAAGGCCTATTCAATTAGAGACTCTTTTTTAGCCCAAAGCGGAAAAAACTAGTGGTGGGTGTAACATCCCAGATGTGGCAACAATACTCCATGTATGGGCAAATGGTTGGATACTAGGTGTGAGAAATGTTCTAGCCTGCAAAATGAGCCCACCTTATTTGCAGCAGATGTGGCAGTATCTTCTATGTATCTGTTCTAATTCATGTTACTTGTGAATGTTAGGCCGTTATTTACTTAAATAATTTGTTTTCTTTTCTTCTTTGCCCAAAGACATTTTCGGATCGATAGCTACAGCCGATTTTCTGATAACACATCTAATTCAATTTCGTCAAAGAAAATTTACAAATAACCTGAATGTAACTTTGATCTGGGATCAATATTTACATCAATAAGCTTGAATAAATTCGTAGTAGACTGGCCTTCCGTGTAAAGAAAAGATACTGACAGATTATTGAGTTATCATATGTCATTTTGAATTATTTCACTATTTGAACAGAGTGATCTCCCCTTGGGAAGTCGAATACTACTTGATTAAAAATATTTTTAATATGATTTTAAAAGTAGCATTATGACTAAGGTTTATATTGTAAAATATGGAAAATGTCCCTTCCAACGTCTGTCACTGTTCACTACTGATTGCAAATGCCAGCCTCCACAGTTTCTCATATAGTAATAAGGGGCAGAACACTCATGGTACTTCCAGTACCATGGGCAGATAACTCCCGTTTACTATCGCAACACAGGAGTAGATAACTCTTTTACCTATACACGTCTCTCCCCCGTGACCACGGGATAAATTGTTGTGGTAATCGTCGCATGCACGAGAGAACTCTTGCGATTTTCAACGTATTTGTGGAGACAAGTTTCTTGGCGCTCTTGTTCTGCAACATGACGGTTGTCTCAATAGTGGGGAAGTGACCAGGTGTGTATATATTCCTATGTTGCTCTCCAACACCACTGTGGTATCATCAATTTCCATTTTCTTCTTCGTCGGGCTCACTGGGTGGGCTGACATTGATGTTTCGTTAAACATCCATTCGTTCTTCAGTGGGTCGTTCCTGTAGGAGATTTAGGATTTGCTGACATATTAAAGGTCCGTTAAATGTTCGCCATCAATAACTAGGTAGATTTTAAGGAGAAAGCGACGGTTCCGCACTCGGTACTGTCGGTTACCATGTGTCTCAACGATCCTCCCCTGTCTTCGTCAGTCGACGAGGGTAATTACCATCCTAGTTCAGAATCTGAACGAATTATCACATTTGGAGTTCCCGGAGTGGGCGACTATGTTTATTATAGCACTACTCTTTCCGCATATGCGTATTGCCTATTGCAAAACCCCCTTTGTTCGGCTATTTCTTTCCATTCTTTCCGGGTTTGATATTTATCGTGTAGAACCGGTAGGTCGTCTTTAAGGATTCGACCGTATAGCATAACGACTGGGAACATGAAAGAGTTTCCAGTGGTCATTCCCAGAACTCTTGTTTACTTCGTCTTCACATCTATAGGTGTTTTGAAATAAGAAGTACTGTATTCGTCTGTTGCTGTAATCTGTAGCCAGTCCTGTCACTCTGTTTATTTCGAATGTGTTGACACCCTTCTCAATTCTCCTCACTATTACTCTATTTGATTATTGGAATAGGCTCCCCAGTGTTTCGTCCCAATAGAACGTTTTGTTCTGTGTCTTCAATAGTTCATCAGAAGGGAGCCATAACTTCTGCATGTGAAAAGGCAAACGACACCTGATTTACAAGTCCAAACAAGAACCTAACCCCAGTAATATTCGTGGAGGTAGTGAATTGAAGGATGGATTATGTAAAATTTTTCTGTGGGTCGAACATCATTTGCAGTGACGAGAAATCCTGCGAACTCTATCTTCATTTCAGCCAAATGAAACTTGTCCGGGTTAAATACAATCCATTTTGTCCGCGCAGTGACTGATGCAGTCAACCGTGTGCCAGAACGATAACTTTATTGACTGGCCTATAGGAGGCTGTCGTTTATGCACCGAGTCTTACGAGCTATATCTACGGTGATGTCATCAAACTGACGGGTGTATCCCTCACCTGATCCATGAAATCCTTGAGGGGTCGACAGTAACTATATCGGCTTTACTCGGTAATGAATGTAGTGGAGCCCCGTGCAGCAGGGGATAGTGGTAGACTGTTGTATCTACTCCATGCGTACAGGATAAAATTGTAGTCAAAAGAAGAAAGAAAGAGAGAGAGAGAGAGCCGAATTCCTTTGTAAAGGTTTTATTCACAAAAGTACAACACCTACTTATCTAATTCCCACAAAGTAGAATGTGACACAAGGTCGGAAAGTGGGAATTGCGCACTCTAGAGGAAGAGTACTTGTGCCTTTAAAAATTGCCTGGGCAACCCCGTCGGCATTCCCCGGTAGGGGCGCCTCAGGCGATTAGCAATAAACTAACCCCTTCTCAAGGGGTGAGAAGGCAAAGCCTGGGAGGGTGGACCTCCTAGAACTGCATGGGACAGTTCCATAGACCGGCGTAAATCAAGTCCCGAAGGCCAAGACAATACCAGTCTATGGGGTTTCACAAAAGTAAAACACGAAATTAAGTTAAATGACGAAGCATTTATAGTTAACACCTGACGGAAGAGTTCATTCAATGGGAGGAGGGGTTAAGAATATTACACTTTTCCCTTCAAGTTAAAAAAAAAAATTAACTCCTTTTTATTTATTCATTTTTTTTTCTTTTTATTTATTCATTTTTTTTTCTTTTTATTTATTCATTTGTTTTTACCTTTTTTTACATTTTTTACCTTTTTTTTCTCTAATGCCTTATTCGGTAACGAAGTCCTTGTATTTCTCAGGAAATTTCCGTATTCTGCCAGATCTTCGCAGTGGCTCGGATAGCATTTCGCTCTCAACTTGCTCCACACGATGTGTTTCTTCTCTCTGTTCAGAATATTGTATTTTTTCTTTTTCACTTTCTGGCTTGCTTACGGGTGGCATGCAAACATCCTCTAACCTGTTGTCTCCATTAATCGAGTTGGGAGCCAAATCTCTAACGTTGACGGTAGTTTCGATGCCAGAAGGTAGTAGTACATGGGCATAATGAGGAATGATCTTCAGTAACGTAGCAGGTGTAACCGGTGGGTCATATTTACTCGACCTAATATGATCTCTGACGTATACTTGGCATGGGACGAGGGGTTAAGAATATTGCAGATAGTTTTCCTGGTGTGTCCCGGTATGATCGAAACAAGATTGAACATGAATTAGGTGAGATGTGTTTCTCTCATGGTAGCATCAGTCAACTTTTGTAGGTCCACTGTGCGCCTTAGAAACTCGTCCTTTTTTAGCGTGACCACCATCCTTGAACACCAGGTAGTGGGGCTGCCTACCGGTACCGGTTCTATTATCCCCAGCGCGACGTCTATGCAAAGGTTGGGATGCGATGACCATGCTGGCACACTGGTTTCTTTGGTATACGTCCAAATTTCGCATGAGTTTCAGGCATCATGTGTACATTCACTGTCACAGATGGAGTAGCTCTGGGCAGCTCATTTTAAATTGTTCCCCATCCCACTCAAGATGGGGCATGTTCGTCAGTTGTGTTTTGTTGTACCTGCTGTCCTTGCGAGCAGAACAACTATCCGGAGCACTGTTGGTGAACATGAATGACTCCCCACTTTCTGACATTTCTTCATGTGTCCCATCACTCTACTACAGTGGCATTTGAGTCCAATTGCCGGACAATGCTTCCGGTTAATAGACCTTCATGGTGTGAATTTTTTCCACATCCATTTCAAGGTTTGATGTATCGTGGAGTTTGGAGGTATTTTGTACCCTGGTAGTGCTGTTCCTTGTTCGAGCTTGGCACGCTGGATAATGTAAAAGAAAGAGTGGCGTTGAAGAAGTGAAGGGTTGAATTGTCTGTTGCCTCCAGACAGACCAACCGTGTGAACGTCTGGTCCAAAGTGTCAAGTGTCGCTATCTCGGTCAGGATCTCGTGTTCTACGTTGCTAAGTCCTGCTATCTTTTGTCCGGCGACCATGTCGTCTGAGTAGTCTACTTGCTGCCTGAAAGTTTGTTTATTTGGACATCAAACCCTGAATTCGTAAAATTTAGCATGGCCACGTAATCTCGATAAAAATGCGTTATCGACTCACCCACTTTCTGTCTCATAGAGTGGAATTTCTGTCGTTTGACGTCTATGTGTAATCCTATTACTGCCACCAGTCATACTTGACGTAAAACGTACTCCTCCATGGCAAAGTTGAACGTTTCTGGCTTCACTAGTTCGAAGAGTAGCCTGTTCGTTTTCGGTGTACATATCTCCCGTTGTTCGTTCCAGATTGCGGCTGGGCCTTCCACATACATCCTTATATCGGGCCATGTGTCCAAAAACAATGTCCATTCTCCGTCAGTGGTTTCCAATCCTATTGAGGGTCATTCTGGTCGTTTAACCCGCAACATATTGGAATGATGGCGAAGTATTTATTTTCGGAGCTCAATATTTTCTCTTTGCAGTTCGTTTCATCAATCGCACACCTTCTTGCGCCATGATGGCTGGTAGTGGGTAAGTTCAATGTCCAAATGCTTAAAATAATTTTCACGCTTTACAGTATTTTTAATCCTGTTCGTATCACCATGTGATATATTGAAAATGTTCCTTCCAACGCCTGCCACTGTTCACTGCAGAATTGTAAATGGCTTCTCCCATAGTTTCTCATATAGTAATAAGGGGCAAATAACCCATGGTACTTTCTGTACCATGGGCAGACAAATCATAGTACTTACTGTGCCATGGGCAGATAACTCCTGTTTACTATCTCAACACAATAATAGGTTACTTCTTTACCTGTACAGATATTAGTAACTGAAACAAATTTTATGGTGCACAATAAGCTGACAACAAGGATGAAAAATACAGAAGGAAGTAGCAGCTGCAGTAAATGTTATTTTTATGTATCGACTTTAGATTGTACGAAAGAACAAATCAGCAGTTACTTACGACAAATCAGAGCACATCAAATATGCCGTCCTGAAATCTCGCGCCTACTAAAAAATCAAAACACAGCTTTCTTTCTCTCTCTTTACTGCCCTACTTTCACAAATAACAAAAGTGCGTATGTCATAATGCCGCCTGGGTCACCTTCGGGGTGAAAGCCTCCGACAGACGCAACATGAGAATTTCAAGTACTGCTACACATAGCGCCAGCATAGACACACTGTAAACCGAATACTCTAGCTTACAATATAGTAAATACACTCCCTCACAACAATGCTGCCACGCTAATATACACATATATCCTAGTTAAACACATGTAAGCGCACGAGACACATTTGAACATAACATGTGTAGTCAATTTATCGTTATTTGAAAAACGAAACTTTCACTAAGAAACGTTTCTTTTGAGGCGTAAGATTCTCAATCTTTGTCAACATTTCAGTTTCAGTTTCTTAAGAAAGGTGTCAATAATAGTTAATTATTTGGCACGGGTGGACCTTATCATTCTTTTCCTTTCCTTCTAGAATAAAAAACTGCACGAATAACTTTCTCCTTTGTAAACTTCGAGTTTTCATCTTCCACACTGTCGTCGTGTTTTATCTTTTACAACGCATGCAATGTACTAAAAAAAAACTATAACACAGAGCATGCCGCTTTTCACTATTGCAAATTGTCGCTCGACAAGCAATAATCGCAAACGGCTTGGATCTGGTAAAAATCGTCTCTATCTTCACAATTATCGCAATATCTGCCAAACTCCAGCTCATGCCTCATTCCCTTAATGTTGCATCCCAGTGCTTGTTTTACAAGTACTTCCACAGAATGTGCTCCAATCATCTTACTGCACTTGTACCCCTCAATGCAAATACTCCTGACCCACCCGACTAGCAGAAGAATTACACCCATTCTCTGTAGATGTACCAAAATGCCGGATGATTCTCTACTCTAATAGTTTATTTCCTCTGACCTCTACCTTTTGAAATTCTCTCGAAACATACCAACATGACGACTTTAAAATGTACTAAAAACAAACATTTGGTGGCTAAACTTCCCAAACGACGTAGCCCTTATATAAATCCTGTTTTCCTTTGCAATTCGGTCCCTGCTCCCTGTTTTTCCACGGACAATGTTAATATTTTTCCAATCCAGAGTTCATGGGGAGCTTGATTTCTCGACATTAGAAACCGACCTTGTGTCAAACTCTGTCATCATATTGCGGCAGGTAAATAGAGACATGAATAAATGAAATTTGTGAACATGTAAAAATTTGATAAAATATTATATCTGTTACATAATACTGAATTCCTTCTCATACTCGTTCAAATAATGCTTCATAAATAGTGCAATACAATAAAAAAATATCAGAGTGTAAAGAACTCGAAGTGAAAATATAATTTATGCGATTATAGTTTTAAAATTCAGATTGTAGGAATAATTTTGAACCAGTTTCAGTTGTCGGTAGTGTGTATCGACCATTATACACGCGTTTGTCGTCGTCGTTGGGAATTCAGGTTCTTGATAATCTGTGGTTACAATCAATTGGACGCCGAAACTTAGTTTTAAAGAAAATGTATTAATCAAAACAAGACAGTCGCAGAGAAAACTAGTTCACTTTTAGGGGGAGCTTGATTTCTCAACATTATAAACCGACCTTTGTCAAAACCGACCTTTGTATAAATAGAGCAATACAATGCGATAGTAAACGAGAGTTATCTGCCCATAGTACAGGAAGTACCATGAGTTATCTCCCTTATTACTATATAAGGAACTATGGGGGCAGTCATTTGCAATTCAGTAGTGAACAGTGACATACATTGGAAGGAACATTTGCCATAGTTTATGTTTCTTTAGAGAAACTCAACTGATGCACAATTTTGTTCTCTCACAAGACGATGTTCAGCGGGTTTATCGGTCACTTAATGGAAACGAGAGTCCTGTTCTTCACGGTTTGCATCCAAAAATACTTCAAGCATACTCTCTATTTATTGCTGACCCCCTCAGCTGGATTTGTAACTTATTCCTTCAAACGGATGACATCCCTGAAGACTGACGAATAGCGACTATTTGTTGAATCTTCAAAGAAGTCCGGTGTAATACAGGCCAGTCTCACTCACTTATCGCGTCTTCGAAGTCTTTCAAAATCTTCTCAAGTCATCTATGATGTTCCATCTCTTGAGCGCAGTATCAATTCACATTGGCGGTATTGAACTTAGAATTATTTTGAACCCGTTTCCGCTGTCGGCGATGTGCATAGACAAATATACATGCGTTTGTTGTCATCGTCGGGAATCCAGGTTCTTGAGCGTCTGTCGTTAAAATCAATCGGACGCCGAGGCTTTGTTTTAAAAATGTTTATGAATCAGAAAAGAACATTCACAGAGAAAACCAAAGAGACGCATTACTTGCGTTTGCACGCGAGAGAAAGACAGACAGATCGATAGACGGATAGACAGCGTGACTCGGTACACTTAGCTACATTGTGCGCTCTCGCCGTCCTCATCGGAGACGGCGCTTTTTAACACATCTGCTTTGCTTTGTCCCTGTCCGGAAGCCATGCGATTTCGTTAACTTCTGTCTTAATTTTTAAAAAAATCTGTTTATTTTGGGACATTATTTGGAATACAATTCTCATTTTGTCTATTATATGATTAAGGTTGTGGTCGATGTAACCTCTGAACTTCTTCAAGTTCAAATTGGTAATTCTCAACTAACAAAAATCCAAAACATATCATTTCATTTTCTGTAATGTAATTATTATCTAAATGCATCTCATTGGATAACTTTAAATCATTACGTTCAATGACGTAATAGTAGTTAAAGAAAGAAACACACATGACACGTTTGTGTACATATAAATGCAATACGTCACGCCTAATTATTGGTTTTAAGTAGTGGTGTAGATATGGGCCGATTAAAATATATATTCCTATTTTTTAATTTATTCCTAATACATAACCACAGGCATAGCAACACCCACCTCTACCCAATGCATAACCCCATAATTTCCCAACTAAATACCGACTTCCACTCCGGAACATCCCTCCAACTATTACCCCTCATAAATATAAATAAAAACATTAGAATAAATATTTTAATCGGTCCATATCCACACGATTACTTAAAACTAACAATTTACACCACGTAAATATGAAATAATAACTTTTTTCAATAATAATTCTTTCAGTTATTAAGAAGGTAACAACCCCATTTCACATTATTATTACTCCAAGTCTACACTATATATCTTTGTTAAAAATGCTAAACCACCTATATTTCCTAAACAAAGTTAATCTTGCCGACCTAATCCTTGCTCTTATCTCTAAACCAGACTTAATCAGTATGCCAATATTATTATTCCCATAAGCTTTCACTATACCTTAGTTAATAATGTAAAATCCCGAATACAGAATCAATCAATAACCCTGTAAAGTTACTGTCCTTAGATGGATTGACAAGCTGCCAAGACTGAAACCAGGTTAAATCTTAGTTGAAATTCGTTTTGGGTTGATTTAAAGTATTTTAATCCAAGCCTTGAATTAGCCACATCGTCTACTTTTCCTTTATCACTACATCATGTCAACCCAGAATTTCGATGTACTTGCATGACATTTTTCTTCAAATTATCATCCTGAAGAAGTCTTATAATAAAGGCGAAACGTTGATATATATATATATATATATATATATATATATATATATATAAACAATCTCTTGTTTTTTTTTCTTTTAAATTTTCCATTACGTCGGATTACTCTCATCCTTCCTTTCTCATATATATATATATATATATATATATATATATATATATATATATATATATATATATATATATATATATACTAGCGGAACCCGTTGCCCGGCGTTGCACGGGAGAAAGTATTACCTATTGCATGACGTCGAATAAAAAAAAGAAACGGCCTATTGTTTTTTCTCCCCCATCTACCGTGCTGTCGAATGTTTTAAATTTCAAAAAAAGGAAAAAGTGGTAGAGTAGAATGAGATCAAACGCGCAGACTGGCGATCATGAAACCTGCCTTCTTAACGACTGTGCCACGGTTTCGGGTTTAAAATACATGTGAAAATAGGCCAATTAACCTAAGCTTGATTATTAGCATGCGTGTTAAATTAATACCAGGCAAATAATAAATAAGAACCGGTGTTTTGTGAAAATTAAATTGTGTGTATTAGTTCCCGGTGTCGATGAGTAGAGTGACAGTACAGAATTGTTAGGGAGGAACGTTTTTGCTACCACCTATATGGAGTTGTTTTTTCGGAGAGACGTTGATGGTGGACCAAATATAATATTTAGTGTTAGCTGGAAAAAAATTATAATAATTTTACTAAAACACGCTCGAGTGAATAAGTGTAATATAATGCTGAGTTTAGTAGCCTGTGATGTATGTGGTTATTTTCCTATTCTCCGAGAATGTACAGAGAAAAAATCGTCTCTACTTTATATATTATATATATATATGTATATATATATATATATATATATATATATATATATATATAATATATATATATAAATTACATAAACACTATTATAGCCTTACGCCAATCAACCAATGTTTCAATGCGTATTACTGCATCTTGTCAAAGGCAGAGCTAAAATTAATTCAAAACAAATCTATGTTCAAACTTATTTTAGCCCTGCCTTTGACAATATGCAGTAATACGCATTGAAACGTTGGTTGATTTACGTAAGGCTATACTCTTGTTTGTGTAATTTTATAAATGACTTACTGTGTATTGAGCACTCTTGAAAACTTGGTTTCATGTTCATTTTAGTAACACATTTGAACTTGATAAATTAACATAGATATATACTTTGTGGGCAAGTAAAAACATTTTTTTCGATTTTTTTTTATCTGTGACTCTAGGTAGCGTTACCTTCGATTGCTTTCTCTTCAGTTCCGGTGTCAGAAAAATGCAAGATTAAAATAAACAAATTTAGAATTGAGAAGAAGAACATTCCAGATGCAAACAGTCCAAGAAAAGAAGCTCTTAGAGTAGAAAGGTTTCCGCCATCTGGGAACTTCTACAATAAAGATATAGGATTTTCTCTGCTAGTTAAGTTAGTCGGGTGTATTTACGTTGAGGGCTACACGTGACGTAAGTTCGTTGGAGCACATTCCGTTGAAGTACTTGTAAAACAAGCACAGCGATACAAGATTATGACGATAGAACAGGGGCTGCAGCTTGGTAGGCATCGCTTGACCTTTACTAGCTCATCAACTCTTTTTTGCCCCGCTGTACTAGAGGGAGAGATTTGTATTTGGTGCACACGCTCATATGTCGCAACAATATTCCATACATGGGCGAATAGTAGATTCATGGAAATATAGGATATTAGCAAGTGGATATGCCGTAAAACAAAGACGACAAAGCTAAATCCCAAGCGATTCCCAACCAAGTTGTTAAATCCAACCAAAGAGATTATTTCCTCATCCGCCATTTTTAAGTGTCTCTTGCAAACCTCATTGCATAATGAGAAATGTCGCCTTCCGCGCGAAGGAAACTTAATCCCGGATGACTTCAATGCTGATTGAATTCGACGCCTTCTTTCAGGAAAGCAACTCACACGGAGAGATGCTCGTCAGAGGCGCGAATTCACCTTCAATAACATACGTTTAAATTAAGTTTAAACTGAACTGATAAGACATTCCATACTTTAAATGATTCTATGTGAACGCAAGGACAATTTTCCTACGTGTGGCGTCAATGTATTGTATTTGACTTCTAGAATCGAACTTTGTGTTTAATCTGTAGTCAAAGTGTAATCTGTAGTCAAAGTGTAATGTAATCTTCGCTCAAGTCGTGGATAAACGAAAGTGCCGTAATAATAGTTCATCTCGCAAGATCTAGAAAACAAATAGATCAATCTCAGATCGAAATTAAAATGTTATAACAGAAACGTTTTCTCAACACTGCAATATCGAAGTGAAATTTTGCATCTCAAAATCAAACAAGAGGAGAAATTAGACGCATTTGATTCCAAATATCTTAGAAAGATTCTAGAAGTGAAATGGAGCGATCAAATTACCAACGAAGAAGTCAGAGACCGAACGAACCAATATGTGGCATCGTCACTAATCTGCAAACGACGTTTGGGCTGGCTCGAACATGCTGCCTTTAGATTGGCTCCAGAGAGATTTGCAAACCAAGTGCTTCAGTCGACCCTTGCTGGAATAATAAGAAGAGGGAGACTAAACATTAACTGGAAGCAAACAATCGGAAAGAAGCTGGAAGGACGCTGTAGATCGTGCTTCAGACCGAAAACGATGAGTTTCTTTGACTGCCTCATGCGTCACAGGAATGTGGAACACTATGGGAGTACTAACAATGATGAAATGTATGACTTGCGTTCGATTACGTATGAAAAGAATCTGTTGCAATTTAATTTAAAGCTGACCAAGTTGTAAGCAACAAGGAAGCAGTTCTGTTGTAATGTATTCCACAGGCGTATAAACAATGTACATTATAACCTTCCACCACTTTTTAAAAAAAAGATAGGATCGTCCGATCGCCAAAGATACAATGCAAAAAAAATATTTTTTAAATTTCATTTGATGTCGCTTTTGCATTGAACGTTAAACTAAGTAAAATACATTTTCTTGGGCTTCAGGCTACGATTAAAGTGTAGTATATAAAAAATAAAACAAATTTGGGAATATGTTAACTAGGACGGCCCTTGGAGTAAAGGTGGTATTGTGGTGACTGAGATGATTCTAGTTAATAATCGGATAAACATTTCTATCGCTTTAGACCAAGGATGACCAACGACAGTCATATTCCCCAGACTTTTGATGGCCTTGTGTCTAATTTGTTTTGAATGTAAATCCAAAAAAAATATTTTATGCAAATAAATAATTGCAAAAAAACAACCACCGGACGCTAGACACTTGGAGGAGAATGGAAAGCCACTTTCTGTTGTAGATTTATTTCGACAAACTTTACATTTATAACAAGGTATTTTGTATAACATCAAAAATGATCTCATTAGTTTATTCTTTGCCTTTTGTGGTAGCAAAGCGATTTTTTGCTGTTAATATATTTACAAAGAGGGAGCAAAGATTGGTGCTCTCTGGAGCCTCTTTTTTCTGCCTATCAAAAACTAAATATTTCTAATTCCTATGACTGACCCCCTTATACTTATGGGTATCATACCAGACACTTGGCCTGATATCATTTCTTAAGTTTTTAATATACGTGGAAATAATTAACATATAATTTACTTATATATTTTGGGCCTGGTTTCTAATAATCAGCCACCACTGGGTATCACATAATCGCGTTAACACACCGGTTCTCGTTAGATCACCAAAGTTAAGCGACGTTGAGCCTGGACAGTACCAGATGGGTGACCATTTAGAAATGCTAGGCGCTGTATGTCATCTTCCCATAACCGAGATTTACATGCGGCTGGAGACAGCTTGTGAATTTGATATTACCTGTAAACTTCCTAATTTGGAGTAAGCTGGTATATAACCGGTTTATTTCATCACTTACACTTATCAAGGATAAAAGCCACTCGTAGATGATGTTTTATGAGGTTGATAGATTGTCAGTTGAACGATAAAACATATGACAGGATAAAAAGTAATTAATAGAATAGACAACATTTGATTACTAATGACGAAGTTTTATTACATTTAATTTATAGGCGACACTGTAGTAGCCTACATCGAATTAATCCCCTGGTAAGGTGTTTAATAATTTTGAAGTTCTATATATATATAAAGATTTACTTACTCGCTTACTTGTGAAAAGAATTGAAAAAGATTTCCCATAAATTCTGAAAGCTTCATTGCATGTTAATCGAAGTCAGTTCAGCTGTCTACGACCTCACTCCCAATGGTCTTTTCTCTGTATCAAGATGACGATATGTTAAAAGCAATTTTGGCAGTTTTCAGTGATCGAATGAAGAGCTCATCTCGTATGCATTTAACATTCACAAAGACGGCATTGTGTGCGTTCATCTTTGACCGCCTCAACAGAATAGAAAATATTGACTTCTGTAATGGCGAGTCTAAGGCGCTCAGGCTGAATCGAAAAGGATGAATAGCCTTGCAAATCGAAAAGCAAAACAGAAATATTGCCTTTCGTCCAATCGCCCATCTGTCTTTCATACGATTTTGCAAGTAAACAAAGAAATATTAAGCAATATATTTTCGTGGATCCACTAGATATCTGTGGATTACTCGAAATACTACGCCTTTGATTATTGGTCAGTCGGTATACAACTCTATCTGTTCATATATGTCATGAATAGGTTCCACGAACATGAATTTGATTGGTCAAAAAGTTAGACCTAACTTATATGTAATCAACTCATTCGTCCTTGACAAAATCAACAATTGAAGATTGCTAAAACACGAATATATCTACATAATAAAGTAAAGTAACTTTTCCCTCTTTCCTCTATTGTATTAACCATTATAGTTTTCGAACCAAACCGTTTATATGCTAATCCGTTCCGCCAGCTACCTATGTCAGTTTCTGATGCGTGTTTCCAGTAAATATGTGTTAGTTTCGTTAACTGTTAAAATGTCTTACATTTTTTACAGGTAAACTGCTTCTCCCAACAAAGTAATTTGCAGGAGTGGTTGCAGGCATTTTCAACCTTATTGAAATATCTACTTCCACAGCCAACAGAATCAGTTCGCTGTGTTGTTCATGGGATTATCGAGATGCGTGGATGCCCCTAACATGCTATTTCAAACGTAAGCCTGAGAGACTGTCAGTAATGCTATTTCATACTCAATATATATACTAGACTTGTGATTTGAGCATAGTGAAAATAAAGAAGACTCATGGAACGTCGTCCCTATTCGCCTTTGATTAAACGTTGGTACCTTTCATTCGGCAGCAATCCGAGATTTTCGAAAATGTTTTATAACTGACACAAAATAGCGAATCAAAGAGGGCAGTTTAATTGTCTAGTGTGTTTGAAATGTCTTTCTCTGGTTATTAAATTATTTTAAATCCAATAAAATAAATCCAATTTATCGACAGAATTTAGGTTCCGCGGGCGGCGTTCACACATACATCGGGGTCAGCAGATATGTACTCGAATGCCACCTTAACCTGGTAGTCAAAAGCGGATGTGACGTCACATGGCTTAAAAAGGATAGATAAAGAGAATTAGATAGTCGGTTAGAAGTCTCGAGGCGGTAAGCAGTGTGTTGGAAGCCTTGGAGCGAATTGGACGCTAGAGATACCGATCAACTAAGATGATAAATATCCGTAGCTCGAAATGTTTGCCATCGTTGCTAGCAGGTAATAAGGCAACGCCAACATATCAGTAAAGGGCCTTTTTAAAAATTGACTATTTCTTTGGGTTTTTTTGTGCCGTTGTAAAACATTAATTACCGGTGCCCCAGCCACGGAGGGGTGAAAAAGATGAGGTAGGAAATACGGGATCTGTTATGATTTGTTATTGCATTGATAGCTACCCATTAATTGTATTTGGTTGTGGCTTGTGAGACTTTTACATCTCCCGTCGTTAGGGAAGTAGTGTGACAAAAATAGCAAATTACAATAAGCCATGGACAGCTAGAAAATATTTACATAGATTACCTAAACATTCCCTTTTACACGAAGTTTCACTAGTTTATGCTTTATGAATATTTTGATGTTTCATCTATGTAAAATAACCTCGTTACTCTCGCTTCACTTATTTTGTCCTTTAGTCCTCATATTCTATGTGCGATGTTTCTCACAAAGGGGAAATAATTGCTGTTTTCTGGGTCGGAATCTATCAATCTAGCACTTATTGTTGGGTAGTTTCGACCTTGAAGTAGTATCTATGTTTAACTTCTTACATCATTAACTTTATGCCTTGTCTGGAGCAATTTCTATTAAAAAATTGTGTGTATGTTAATATTTGACATTTCTATAAATGCCGCTAAGAAATAATATTTATTTCCATCTCGGTTGCAACAATTGATTTTTATTTTAAAATAATCTATGTAAACGAATTTCGCATTCGTCTGAACCTCTGCCTTTTGATCTGGCGTTGTTTTTTAAGTCTCAGAAAACGGGAAGTAAAAATCAACAGTCGTATTTTAATCAATGTTAAAAATGTTCAACTAATTTATTCAATTAAATCAAGTATTTCTAAAACCTAATAATCAGAAGACGCACCAGGATATCAACGTATAAACCATGGCAAAGCACACAACTTACTACATAAGTGTATTTATCCTTCCAGAAATGAGTGTCGGCAACAAAATAAACGCATTTCAATGGAACCGGACTACTTACACGGTTTACGTTCCAGTATTACTAACAACGGTCAAAGTAATATAAATTCCCGAAGAAAATGAAGGAAATATTAACTCAAAAATAGATTTTGTTTCTATCTGGAACATGAAGCCATTATAGGTCACGTGCCTGAGGGGAGAAAAAAATGAAATCAAGTTTGCCTTAATTGATAAAGAAAGAAAACTGAGATCGAGAAAGTTCGACATCGACTTCGCTCACTCCGCTCCAAATAAAGAAGATATTGATTCGTGGGTGAGGCATGATATGATGTATATTTGTTTCAAACGAGTTTTATGTCAGAGAGAATGGCGTGGTCATTGGCTATAAAAAACATTCCCTGCGATTTTAACAGCAGATAAAACGAGTGAAGCCAACAGAAGAAGGCGAGTAACAGCGGTCATAATTTGGATGAGAAGCAGACAGAAACCCCGACTCTATCAATCATCCCAAATAAACGCAACCAGGAAGCGACAATAGATGAATGGACTGCGAGCAGAGAGGTCGAAATAATCAGGTTAAAATCTCATTTCTCTAATTCACAATTTTCTGAATATTCTTCTGATATGGTGATTGTCACTCGTTACAAAATGAGGTCATTCTTACAAGATTACAATGTCTGGTTGTGGCCATAAGATGACTCAGCAGCCCACAATTTTTTTTTGTAAGTCTTGCTGCAGATATGACAAACACAATCAATAGCTACTTTTTTTCATCGCTTAATTGATTACTGCAATGGTATCTCATGAATCTAAGTAGATAATTACAATCTATCTCTTTCACTTACTCTCCCTCCGTCTGTCTGTCTGTCTCTCTCTCGCTCTCTCTCTCTCTCTCTCTCTATATATATATATATATACATATTTAATGTATCCACATACAATGTTATAAGAGTATATAATATATTATCTAATCAAGAGAGGCGCGATAGCGCTCTATCCCTTAATAGACTACAAAAACGGCCTATGCTAGAAATCTCATTTCTTTGATCAATCATGACTCAAAAACCAATGAACCAAATTAGTTAACACTTTGCACACCTTTTTTATGATATGTTCTATAAGTGTGTAGAATTTTAGCATCATTAGTCAAGGCAACCCAGAGATCCAGAAAGGTCAGGCATTATTTTGTGTTATTCGTGTGTACGTAGGTACGTATGTGCCACCCTGTATCTCATCAACTATTTGATGGTCTCAGCTGACTTTTGGCAGAGATAGAGGTTCTAGAGTCTAGTTGATGGCATTTAAATTTCAGTTTACCATATAACTTAGTTTGCCAGAAAATTCAAAAAAAACTTATTATCCAACGTATTCATGTACTAATTCGATAAAAATGCTGAGTCACTGAAAACGTCCTATAATCCCTTGCCGGATGTACCCGGTCTTGCCATAAACTCTGTCCGGTAGCATCAGGTCATGCCATAACTTCTGTGCGGATATATTAATAACATCATAGGAAGGATACGTTAAGAGTGTGTAGATGAAAAGGAGGAGGAATCAGTAAGAGTGATTTTAGTTATGCTCTGGATGCATCCTTAGTTTTCTAAGTACTCGGCGTTGTCCGGGAGATAAGTGCTCAATATCCTAGATAGAGCACCTGTAGTGATAAGTTTGTATAATATTTTAACGCCATCTACGTTTATCTTCAGACTATTGTGCACATGAAAATGAGGGGAAATCAGTAAGAGTGATTTAAGTAGTGCTCTGGATGTCTCCTTAGTTTTCTAAGTACTCAGCGTTGTCAGGGAGAAAAGTGCTCAATGTCGTATATAGAGCTACTGTAGTGATACGTTTGTATAATATTTTAACAGCATCTACGCTTCTTTTCGGACTATTGTGCAGATGAAAGGGAGGAGGAATCAGTAAGAGTGATTTTAGTAGTACTCTGGATGCCTCCTTGATTTTGTAAGTACTCAGCGTTGTCTGGGAGAAAAGTTCTCACTGTCCTAGATAGAGCTACTGTGTAGATGAAAAGAAGTGTGATCAGTAAAGGGGTGCTTCTGGTGCTTCTACAATATAGGACCCGGAGACGTCTGCAGAATAGGGGACATACGTGCTTCTGCAGTATAAGGAGCAGGGGAGCTTCTACAGTATAGGACCCAGCACCGGGGGTGCTTCTACAATATAGGACCCGGAGGCTTCTGCTATATAGGGACCATGGGTGCTTCTGCAGTATACGGAGCGGGGGGTGCTTCTGGTGCTTCTACAGTATACGGACCCATCACCGGGGGTGCCTCTACAATATAGGACTCGGAGGATTCTGCAGTATGGTTCTTTGATATGACCGAGGCGCCTCGGAAATTTGTTTTTCTTTCGTTAACTAAAAATATTTCTATGTATGGGGGAGGGTAAAAAAAAATTAGGGGGGTCCAAATTTTTTTTCAAATTGTTTTTTTTAATTAAAAATATATGTATGGGGAGGATGAAAAAATTATTTGGGGGGGGTAATTTTTTTTTTATTAAACTAAAAATAGTTCTATCTATGGGGGGGAGGGTAAAATTTTTTTTTTTGAGGGTGTGGTCAAAATTTTTTTTTCCTTTTAATTAAAAGTATTTCTATGTATGGGGAGGATGAAAAAAAATTGGGGGGGGGCGGATTTTTTTTTCTAATTAAAAATATTATATGTATAATTAATTTAAAAAAAAAATTATTAAAAATATTTCTATGTATGGAGGAGGATACAAAAACAAATTGAGGAGGGGCAAAAAATGTCTTTTTCAACCTAAAAATATTTCCATTTATGATAGTGACACTACATGAATGAACACTATTTTGTTTTTCTGACACGACAGGGGCATATTAATATGAGTTCTTTGGTATGCGAACTAGCCTGGAGATAGGTACATTTATAGTATGTGCACCCTTGCAGAGATAGGTAAGTATACAGTATACGCACTGGAGCGGCGATAGGTATATATATAGTATGTGCACCGGGGTGGCAATAGATACGTATATAGTAGTGCATTGGGGTGGCAATAGGTACGTATATAGCATGTGCAACGGGGCCGGTAATAAGTACTATATAACACGCGCACCGGGGTGGGGATAGGTACATATTTAGCATTCGCACCGGGGCGGCGATAGGTACGTATTTTGCATTCGCACCGAAGCGGCGATAGGTACGTATTTAGCATTCGCACTGGGGCGGCGATAGGTACGTATTTAGCATTCGCACCGGGGCGGCAATATGTACATATTTAGTATTCGCACTGGGGCAGCGATATGTACTTATGTAGTATGCACGCCGGGGCGACAATAAGTACGTATTTAGCATTCGCACTGGGGCGGCGATAGGTACTTATGTAGTATGCACGCCGGGGCGACAATAAGTACGTAGCATTCGCACCGGGGCGGCGATAAGTATGTATTTAGCATTCAGGGGTGGCGATAGGTACGTATACAGCATGTGCACATGGGCGGCAATAAGTACGCATATAGCATGCATACCGGAGCGGTGATAGGTATGCATTTAGCATTCGCTCCGGGGACGATCAGTACGTATATAGCACGCGAATCGGAACGGCGATATGTACGTATATAGCATGCGCACCGGGCCGGCAGAAAGGTACGTATTAAGCATTTGCACCGGAGCGGCGATAGGTACGTATTTAGCATTGGCACCGGGGCGGAAATATGTACGTATTTAGCATTCGCACCGGGGCGGCGATATGTGCATATTTAGTATTCGCACTGAAGCAGCGATAGGTACTTATGTAGTTTGCACACCGGGGCGGCAATAGGTACGTATTTAGCATTCGCACCGGGCGGCGTTAGGTATGTATTTAGCATTCGCACCGGGGCGGCGATAGGTACGTATTAAGCATTCGAACCGGGGTGGTGATAGGTATGTATTCAGCATTCGCACCGGGGCGGTGATAGGTACGCATTCAGCTTCTGAACAGGGCGGCGATAGGTACTTATATATTATCTGCACCCAGGCGGCGATAGGTACTTATATATTATCTGCACTGGGGCGGCGATAGTTACGTATGTAGTATGAACACCTGGGCTAAGATAAGTACCTATATAGAAGGCGCAGACAGAGGTGGTACTTTTTATAGAAATATGTCATACTATTGCTCTCGGCAACGTAGGAGGAATGGTGGGGAAGAAACAGCTTTCGCAAAAGGCAAAATTAGAAAGTAGCGGTGAAAGTGGGCGATCATTGTATTGAGGCATAGCCTTTGCAAAAGTAGTGACATTCCATGAAAAATGCCAGTATACTGAAATCATATGCCCTTAATAGTGTTAAGATGAAAATTCATATACACTAAACACTAAATGTACAAAAGCAAAGAAATTCCCAAATGTTTACACTTTTATTGTCATTAAGGGTATGCGAGCACAACATGGCTATTTATTTTACTGGTAGGAATTTTTTTTCAGCGCAAAACATCGAACAAGAATTAATCGTTTATACAAAATCTCTTGGTCTTTTCCGAAGGGAATTCTACTGGAACTCATCGTCTTCTTTTATTGATAAAAGTTCTGATCGATCTGATGTTCTTATTGAAGCTACTTAATATCGACTGGGCCTAGGTCGATCCAGTAAGAACCTAGACTTTGGCTGTAGGCTACGTGTTGAACCCTTAGGCAAGGTTACAAAGTAAGAACCGAAATAAAGTGCCATTCTATTGCCTATATTTGTCATATTAGAGCCGTAGAGTACTGTTTTTAGTTAAGAGAAAACGAAAATTTCAGAGAAATGAAAAATACCAAGGTTTACAGTTCACATTTTTTAATTTATAAGATTTAAAATTCTTGTTTGAAGATCTTCAATCTGAATTGTAAAAAAATGTATTGTATTGTTGAATAAAATAAAGTAAAACTCGTTTATATATTAAAAAAATGGTGAAAGTTGTTAATTCTAATAAATTAAAGTGTGAAACATAAAATTGACTTATATACAACAAGAATACCTTCATTTTCCTTAATACATAACAATGATGCTAGTGTCGTATGAATAATCGTTCCACTCGAGCGTGATTGATAAGAATACGATGAAGGTAAGTAAAATACCAGTAAAAATGTTTATTGGCAATGCTTATATTAACAGTGCCAAAATAGTAACAATGTTTATATTTTTCATAAGAAAAATTCCTACCAGTAAAATACATAGCCCTGTTGTGCTCGCATACCCTTAATGACAATAAAAGTGTAAACATTTGGGAATTTCTTTGCTTTTGTATATTTAGTGTTTAGTGTATGTGAATTTTCATCTTAACCCTATTAAGGGCATATGATTTCAGTATACTGGCATTTTTCATGGAATATATTATGTGTAGATTTTTATTATTTACTTCAACAGTGCTCAATACGTAAGTAGAGCTAGGTATTAAGTTATGAAAATACATTTATGGAATTAAGCTACGCAGAACACCTCGCGTTTCATTCACGTAGGGAATCGTCAAGCTAAAACGAATTTAACCTGACGATTCCATTCGGAGATTAAACGCGAACACTTTTGTGTAGCTTATATAAAATATTATTATAACTTTCTCTCCCTCTCCTCCTTCTCCCTCTCTCTCTGTCTCTCTCTCTCTCTCTCTCTCTCTCTCTCTCTCTCTCTATATATATATATATATATATATATACAAATTATCTGACGATTCCGTACGAATGAAACGTATACGTATGGAAATAAATAAATATTTATTATTATTTGTTGCCCCCAATCTATGATGGGAAATGTAGTACGTAGTATTAATACAGCCGTAAGAATCGTAGCTTCAATGCATGTTTGTTCATAAATTAAACACTGTTGACGTCGACTGCCTACAATATGTTTCAAACTGCTAGCAATTATTGTAGTTGTTCATGGTGGCCGCGAGGGTAAGACGTCGAAATTTGACCTATAAAAATGACCTGCGACCTACTAGAATAAGTTTCCCTAAACTGACGATTCAGGAAGGATAGAAACGTATACGTATGTAGATAAACAAATATTTATAATTATATATATATATGCATATATATATATATATATATATATATATATATATATATATATATATATATATATATATATATATATAAAAGCAAAAATTGTTAAAAACAACAAGATTTCACTGAACCTGTTTCATGAACTTCTCCAATTATTCCTTATATGCCAAAATATATTAAAAAAAATCAATACATAAACTTCAAAAGGCAGTCGAGATGGATTCGGCTGCCTTTTGAAGTTCTGTCTTTTCTCCAGCTTTTTTATTCGTTTGTGTTTGCCGCCGAGGGAGGTTGCTCCGAGGGGGTAACCGCGTTCGTGATGCATTTGAGGCATTCATGGGTTCTTTGGGTGTTGGCACATGAGAGATCATTAGATAAGTTGAGAAAATAAATGAAGGTGTTGTAAGGCAGAATTTCTCTGTTGTGTTAAGTAAGTCAGGTTATTTTTATATTCCAATAACCATGTAATTTCATTTTTTTATTAGTTTTTTTACGTTATTTTAATAAGATTAAAATTGAGCCCTGTTCGGGAAAATTAAAAATAGACTGACACGTAGCTATAGGGCATATTCCGACAACGTTCGTTAGATTCTCTAGTCAGTCTTTCTATATGTGCCTCCCTTCGCACAAATAGAAATTAAATTACCTTCTTAACGTGGTAATGTCTCGTGGCCGTATGGTAATTATGCTTTCTTGCAGAGTCTAGGTTGATTCTGTTGCAGGGGTTCGAACATTGCCACCGCGATTATCATCTGGTACACTGATGAGAGCGAAAGCTTGAAATGCTGGCGTATGTAAGTAAAAATAATTTAATATTATCTACTTGAAATTGATAACTGATGATCCCTTAAAATAGTGTTAGAAACAAACTAATATGATAACTGTAAAAAATAAATTGACTCACATGAGTGATTTTCCACTGAAAGACTTCAGACTAAAAGTTTTTTTGTTTTTTTTAATATAGTTTTAATGGTTGAGAAACTTCCGAGACTATGAATATATATATATATATATATATATATATATATATATATATATATATATATATATATATATATATATATAGTACTTCATGTATCCACATAAAATATTATAAAGAGATATAATTTTTTATGTGTCAGTTTTCAGTATTTACTTCAACAGTGCTCGATACGTAAGTAGAGCTAGGTAGTAAGCAATGAAAATATGTATGGCAATCAAGCTACACAGAGGCTCCCGTGTTTCATCCCCGGGGGAATCGTCAAGCTAAATGCCTGACGATTCCCCCCGGGGATGAAACACGGGAGCTCTGTGTAGCTTGATTGCCATATATATTTTCATTGCTTACTATATATATATATATATATATATATATATATATATATATATATAATATATATATAGTTATTATCAAGACTATTTCGCGGGCTGTTCTCATCCTTCTTTCTTTAGTTTTAGATTGAGATGTTTTTTCCATTACTGTTACACCGGCCGTCATTACACAGGAGAAACTACACCGGTTGTCATTTTTAAATAGTGCGAGTCACCAGAGACACAGAAGACAAAGCACAGTCTTGTAACTGTCTAGCCAAGTGCTAGTCACTTTCTTACTTTGTTAATACACTTGTTAAACCAACCCTCGACTTGACTTCCTTTATTTATTATTTACTGTTTGACAACTTCACAACAATTACTATTAAATGAACAATTTCTCTGATGATCAGCAATGTTAAAATAAAGACTATCTATTTTTTAGCTGTGAAACATGCGTAAGATATGAGCAAATTGAAAAAATTGAAAAGAATAAATGTACATTTTTTTAGTAATACGAATGAAAAAATACAGGTATTCGTGGAAGACGGAAAAATAAAGAAAATGGAGAAAAATACATAAATCAACATTATGGTAATGGGTTGATTTTTCCTTTGGTCATTCGAATACAGCTAATATATATATATATATATATATATATATATATATGTATATATATATATATATATATATATATATATATATATATATATATATATATATATATATATTGTGTGTGTGTGTTTGTGTGTGTAAATTTTGGCGTGTGGCGTATTAATATTCCACGGAAGCAGCCGATAATTTGACCGCTATATTTATTGCATTTTATAGTGCAATATTTTATAAACGGAAATGGAACTGTTTGCTATGCAGAGTATGAATATCGATTTACTAAGGTTTCCGACTATTTGTACGAAGCGCGCAGTTTAAAAGTCCGAGGAGAAACCTTAGATTTATTGTTGCAACTGTAAAAAAAACAAAACAACAGAAATAAGAAGAGAACAGTTAACGATCCAAAGTGTGAACCGTTCTCAGTTACAAACAGAAATGTAAAAGAAAAACAACGAAAAATATTACGACGGCCATTATTAGAAAGCCATGATTACATTTTAAAAGAGTGAAAACAAATAAGTGTCGGACAAGATTTCCTTTCAATGGCCGATCCGTTCGAGTTTTTTTTTTAAAATTCACGCATGCGTCGTCGTATCACATTTACTACTACCTGGTGTTCTAGTCTACCAGAAGTGAGTTGGTTTTCTTTACTATAATAGATTTTCTGTGTCTGCATGTTAGCAAACAATACTTGAAATATAAGTGTGATGAAAAGACAACTCTTCAATCCCCTTCTATGCTTCGGAATTGAATTACTTCCCTTGATCACTCTTTCTTTTTTAGTCAGCCATTGTTTTCGCGTAGAGACTAGATCCCTGCGTAGATCCTTGTCGAATAAAGCTTCTTGAAGCAAACTCAGTTTTCTTAAATTCATTCTATTCTATCCTTTTGACTAACTCATTACAATAAGAAAGCGGCGGAAATATTCCCCACAATTTTAAACCCTTAAATTTATGTTGCTAGCGATTTAATAGAAGTGCAAATGATGTTTCTGAATTTTGATAGTTTGTATACTTCCGATTATTAAGACTACTGTACCCATCTTGACCCGTGGCGTAACGGATAAAGTACTAAGTAAATTCAGTTCTAGGTGCAGTCTTCTAAACGTTGGAAAGAAGCTACTGGAATAGGAAGCTGTATTACAATGAGGTCTGGATACAACGAATTGATGGAGACCACTAGGCAAATAAGTCAAACAAGCTGGAACAAAAGAAGCAGAGAATAGATAACACAATTCTAGAGAACACATACTATAATAGTTTTTATAGAAAACACTGAGACTAGGAAAATCATGTCTAAAGAACAGATACTACATTTTCCCTCATAACTGAGCATTGAAAGATTATAAACTAGTCGGACATAGTAAGCTGAATTGGACATTAATAGAAAGTACAATAGTACAATTAATAAAACTAATGTAGTTTTGACTTCAGACAGACATGTGTGAAGTCTTTATTCGTAATAGATAATACAGTTTACTAACATTTTATCAAGCGAAATATTAGCTAAAATAATAAAGATGAAGAAAAAAAGGAAGGTATTTTGAAATATTTTGAGAAATGTTTTGAAATATTTTTTATTCTTATTTTGATTTAATAAAATATCTGCATCTAACACATGGTTTCTTTGAAGGCATTTTGCCTCTATTTTTATATTATATATATATATATATATATATATATATATATATATATATATATATATATATATATATATTAATATACTAGTGTACACCTTCTGTCAAAATAACAGAAAAAAACATGCTTTCACTTAAATATTAATATAAAGTCATAGACTTATGTTAGTAATTTAATTTTTCATATATAAATTTGGTACTCTTGTATATGACGCACCATGTTTCCTTGACTCAGCGATGTCAACGTTTGGGCAGGTCTCAGAGAGTTGACGAAACTATGAAACTATCGAGTTCATAAACAGCTTTATTTTTCGTTAAAATAAGAAAAATAAGCCAAAAAGATTGCTTAGAAACAATTGTTTCATTGTTTACATAAATAAAAATAAATTGACAAAAGAAATATAAAAAAAACATTGAAAAAAATCAAAAAGCATAAACATTTGCTTAACAAATACAACAAAATCACCTTTTTGAAATACAAAAACACTTTTATTTTAAAATATTTGCTTAACAATGGTTCTTTTGACAAAAACTAACATAAACATCTAATTAATAACAGTTGTTTAATCGTGATTTGTTTGTTATTTACTTTTATATGTGTATTTCAGTTGGTTTTTCTTCGTCGTAATTTATCGGTTGCCATTTTTAAATTCAGCGTTCTGCAGTTTTCGCCTCGTCAACTCTCGAGCGCTTCTGTAACCTGCCCGAACGTTGACGGGGCGAAGTTACGGAAAAATGGTGTGTCATCTACAAGAGTACCATAAATTATATTACAATTTCTGATAACATACAATCATTTACAGTCGTCTTTATATCATATATCGAAGGCTTTTTTCCGAATTTACTTCAGGCGTCTGACTCGGTATTTGCTTTCTCGTGTCCTCTTGAATGTAGTTAGGGTTGAGGGTTAGAGAAAAGGCACGTGTTTTACTCGCTAACTTTTACGGTACGAATAAGCGCTAATATAAATATAGAAATACATACACATTGGGCTTTCTAATAAAGTGGAAGTATATAGGGGGAGAAAGAAAAGAAGAGACATTGCATTAATATTATTACAACGAACAATGGTTAGAAGAACTACGACTTATTTTTCGTGAACGTTTCACCTGCCATCAAAACGAAAGATGTTAAGTACAGTGGCGCCGCTTAGCGGTAATGCCTGAAAGGAAATCGATACAATTGTTTAAAATCGTGTTCTGAGAACGACGGGTCTGCTGTGTGTCAGGAAAAAAAGAAATTTTTATTGCTGACCGCGCATTTGTCTTGTTTGTGTCATTCACATAATTGTTGCTGTTCTCTTCATCTGACTTGATGCTATTTTTATCTTTGAAAATATGCCACAGACGAAGTTGACTTTTTATTATATATTAAAGGATTTTTTACGAATGCATTTCAGGCGGCGGGGTAAACCTGAAGAAGTTGTCTGACTTGTTATTTGTTTTCTCGGTTTCCTTACAACTTGAATACCACTTTTTCGTCAAAAATCATGTTATCAAATCATAGAATTCTGTTCGTAATTTAATCTTGCATATATAAATATTTATTACTATTTATGATGACATAATATTTATTACTATTTATGATGGCAGTAAATTTATTACTATTTATGATGACATAACATTTATTACTATTTATGATGGCATACAATTATTACTATTTATGATGACATAATATTATTACTATTTATGATGACATAACATTTATTACTATTTATGATGACATAAATTTATCACTATTTATGATGACATAAAATGTATTACTATTTATGATGACATAAAATGTATTACTATTTATGATGACATAAAATGTATTACTATTTATGATGACATAAAATCATCGACCGTTGACTTTTTATTGTAGATCGAAGGCTTTTTTCCAAATTAATTTACGGCGGGAGTAAAGTCTGGGGTAGTTATCAAACTTGCAATTTGCTTTCTCGCTTCTTCTTACCACTCGAATATGGTTTCGTCTGGGGGCTAGAAAGAGACGCTTTACTTGCTAACATTTGTGTGACGGGAAGGAAGTACATATAAATATACCAATATATACACATTGGTCTTTGTTATAAAGTGGAGGATATATGAAGAAAAAGAAAGGAGAGAGATGACATTATGGTGTCATAACGGGCAATCTTTTTTTTAACAGAATATATTAAGTACAGTTGCGCCGCCTAGCGGTGAAGTTTGAAAAGAAATCGATACAAATATTTTTAGTCGTGTCTCGGCGACGGAATGGCTGCTGTGTGTCAGAAAAAAAGGGGATTTTTATTGCTGACCGCGGGTTTCATTTAAGACAGAAGTTCTTTATAGCCTACTTGTTTACGCAAATGAGATGATTTGGGATGTTTTCTCCATTTTGGTTGATGCTATTTTCATCTATCATGCAACGCCACAGTGTACACTTAAGTAGACAAAGTATTTAGATCGATGTGTTCATATAATTATTCAAGAAAAAGGGCAGATAATCCTACAATATTAAGAACCAATAATTTACAAGATAAGAATAGCGAATGTCATATAATTAAAGGTGTTTAATCTTCGCTTACCTTCTGATTAACTTCACCGTGAGTTCCCGGATTTCGTCTAGTGGTTTCTTGTGTCTCGTCTTCTGAACGAAAACGCGTGGGAACTCCGGCTGCTTTTCTGGTAGTTTTATTTAACATGAACCGGACAGAGATTTAGTGGTTTGTTTGCACTGGAGAGGAGGAGAGAAAAACTGCGTTACTGGGAGATATTTACTTAAGTCACTCTGGGCTACTGCGTTTTACTGTTATGACTCTTGCATACTGGCACATCTGCAACAAGAACAAAAAGATCGACAACGCCTCCCGCCGTCATGACGTCACTTCCGACTAAATGCTGGCTCCTTCCCCACTCTGAGGGAGCCCTGCTACTCTCTGCACCCCACTGTCTTACAAATGTATAGAGATTAATATGTTATGATAACACATAGTTTTCAGAAAGAAAGATACACCCCAAATTCGGGGATGCAATATAAGCATTAGATATCAAAAACATACTTGGTGTTACGTTTATAATCACTAAAGCAGACTTGATTGCCTTACAAAACACATGGCCAAGTTGATACATTCTAAACTGGATTTAAAGTCGCAATCTTTAGTTCAATCCTAGATGAAGCAACTTTAAACATAATTCGATTATGTTCGATATGTAAAATATCTCGCAGTTGTGATGCAATCGAAATATTTAGCATTTGTGTTTAATAGTTTCTCGAATTTATTTTAAACCAGTGGCAAAATTGATTTAATTTCATTTTTTTCCTTTCTTTCAGGTCACATTTGGAAGATCAACTTGTATCGACATTACCAAAATGTTTATGTTTATCTATCTTTATAAATAAATGAAAACATTTTGTTTCGTGTTTACAAAATGTTTATTTTTTAAACTAATGTTTCAAGTATTGGCAGTAGCTAAATTTGCAAAGTGATAGTGAACCGACAAGGCTTGCTAGTACACATTTAAGCCTCATGGATTGTCCGATTGAATACATGAAGTCGATATATTCTAGACGAAATTATAAGTCGCGGTTGTAAGTTCAATCCCAGGTGAAGCATCTTGAAACAATAATTCATGTATATTCGATATGTAAAAGGCCCGAAGGTGTGATGGAATCGTTTCACCTCAGCGAATCAAATAAAAGAATAATTTTGAAAATCTGAGACTGTCAGAACGAGAGACAACAAAATGAAGAACCCAGTCTGAAAGATGGACATCATGTAATTACTCTATAATTTTGTTCTATATTTAAAATGGTTAAAAAGAAACATGAACATAGCCCAAGATTATTAACATAAAATATTTTATCCAAACTGAAGACGAATCCTGGGATGGGTAAGATTAATTCCTCGAGCATGTTTGCACCACTTTTATGTCAACTTACGAAGATTAAAATCAAGAAAGAATGATACGAAATCTTATGTTCATAATCCACTCTCAAACCACCTCATTTTTTCAAATCTTTTCTAAAATACTATAATTACCCTCTCACCCAAATCACAGAGCCTCCCCCCTCTTCTTTCCCCATCTCTCCACCTCTTCACTCACTGCTATCCACATTATTCCCACTCACCCCCACCCCTCCACTCTTTACTCACTGCCATCCACATTATTCCCGCTCACCCCCCAACCCTCAACTTGTTTCATTCAGAACCATCCACATTTATTTCATTCATTGCTACTGACTTCACTAAGCCCGGACCTACTGCTCCCAGCAATGGCTACTACTTCTTCCCATCAACCCATCATGTAAACCCAATATTTTCATGTACTTGCATGACATTTTTCTTAATATTATCTTCCTGAAGAAGTCTTAAAAATAAAGACGAAACATTGATGAATATATAAAAAAACATCCTTTTTGGGTTTTCCTCTTTCATTTCCCATCACGTTGGATTACCTTCATCCTTCCTTTCTCATATATATATATATATATATATATATATATATATATATATATATTTATATATATATATATATATATATTGGTATATTATTATATATCATATTTATTATGGCAATATATGTATTAGCATATACTATCAGTGCATTTTATTATTGGAATTATTATTAAGCGCAGTGTATTCTAAGTACCCTGCGATTGGATGAAAATTAGCCAATCACAGACCACTGCTTCAATCTCCGCAGAAAACACAGGAAGCGCCTGTTTTGAAAATAACGGTCTCTTTGCTCCAGCCTCGCAGCCGATCAACATCGTTCTTCTCTGCTGTGTCTGGTAATAGCAGGCTCATGGTTTTTTAGCGTATATAATACGCGCGAAGCCCTCTTGATGTTCATAACTACTCTTCACAGCACGTTAAGCCTTATAATTTTCTACTTGATCGCAGAATCTAAACTTGCAAAATGCGAACGAGTTTACGTTCGCAAAATGCAAAGAAAATGTATCCTCATGATGCCAAAAAGTAAAGGCATTACTTCTTTTGCAAAATGTTGGGATTTTTCCCGTTAAAATGAAGGACGAAGACTGTAGTCTGCTTGAAGAAAAGTTGGTAGCATAGAAACGTGACTAGACAAGAACAGAGATAACAAACAACTTGGGTAGATGAAGAAAGGGTATTTATATAGATGAAAAAGAGAAGAAAGAAATAGAAGTTGCTTGTAAAAGAAGTGCATTTGCGGACTCACTGTAAATGGCAGTTGTTTTGTAACAGGATGCTGTGAAGAGTAGTTACGAACATCAAGAGGGCTTCGCGCGTATTATATACGTTAAAAAAGCATGACCCCTTTTTGCAGGCGCAAATCATAAAACAGATAGCTGCCTCGGCCCAAAAAATAAGTTACCAAATGCATGCAGATTCTGCAAATCAAGAGGTCATATAAGCCTTCTATGCAAACAGTTTTTTAATAATAAAGGCTACTTTCAGATAACGAATTATAATTGTGTTAAATAAATATTAACCTATTTATTTATATAGTGTTATCTAGAATACGTTTTAGTAGTTGAGATCGGAGGCAATAATTTTGGTTTGTTAGGTGTTCAGCTGTTGTCAGAGAGGTACATAGTTAACTTGCTCGGCAAGGTTGTAGATGTTAAGCCTATGTATACTTTTTATACTTAACTGTCAGAGACACAGTTTCATAACGTAAATTGCAATTCATACACTAGGTTTGTCCTGTACAAAACCTTAATCGAAAAACAATTTAAGAAAAATGGAAAAGTATGCCCGTTTTTATATAATGTGTTGACTTCTCTTAATTCATGAATGTAACTGTTTTTCAATGAGTAAAATATAACAAACTCATACTTAATATATTAAAAGTAATAAACTCATAATCAATATGAAAAAATAATAAACTCGTAATTAATATTAAAATATAACAAACTCATACTTAACATATTAAAAGTAATAAACTCATAATTAATATGAAAAATAATAAACTCGTAATTAATATTAAAATATAATAAACTCATACTTAATATATTAAAAGTGATAAACTCATAATCAATATGAAAAATAATAAACTCGTAATTAATATTAAAATATAACAAACTCATACTTAATATATTAAAAGTAATAAACTCATAATCAATATGAAAAATAATAAACTCGTAATTAATATTAAAATATAACAAACTCATACTACATATATTAAAAGTAATAAACTCATAATCAACATGAAAAATAATAAAGACGTAATTAATATTAAAATATAACAAACTCATACTTAATATATTAAAAGTAATAAACTCATAATCAATATGAAAAGTAATAAACTCGTAATTAATATTAAAATATAACAAACTCATACTTAATATATTAAAAGTAATAAACTCATAATCAACATGAAAAATAATAAACTCGTAATTAATATTAAAATATAATAAACTCATACTTAATATATCAAACGTAATAAAATCATAATTAATATTAAAAATAATAAACTCGTAATTAATATTAAAATATAACAAACTCATACTAAATATATTAAAAGTAATAAACTTATAATCAACATGAAAAATAATAAACTCGTAATTAATATTAAAATATAATAAACTCATACTTAATATATTAAAAGTGATAAACTCATAATCAATATGAAAAATAATAAACTCGTAATTAATATTAAAATATCACAAACTCATACTTAATATATTAAAAGTAATAAACTCATAATCAATATGAAAAATAATAAACTCGTAATTAATATTAAAATATAACAAACTCATACTTAATATATTAAAAGTAATAAACTCATAATCAATATGAAAAATAATAAACTCGTAATTAATATTAAAATATAACAAACTCATACTTAATATATTAAAAGTAATAAACTCATAATCAATATGAAAAATAATAAACTCGTAATTAATATTAAAATATCACAAACTCATACTTAATATATTAAAAGTAATAAACTCATAATCAATATGAAAAATAATAAACTCGTAATTAATATTAAAATATAACAAACTCATACTTAATATATTAAAACTAATAAACTCATAATTAATATGAAAAATAATAAACTCGTAATTAATATTAAAATATAATAAACTCATACTTAATATATTAAAAGTAATAAACTCATAATTAATATGAAAAATAATAAACTCGTAATTAATATTAAAATATAATAAACTCATACTTAATATATTAAAAGTGATAAACTCATAATCAATATGAAAAATAATAAACTCGTAATTAATATTAAAATATAACAAACTCATACTTAATATATTAAAAGTAATAAACTCATAATCAATATGAAAAATAATAAACTCGTAATTAATATTAAAATATAACAAACTCATACTACATATATTAAAAGTAATAAACTCATAATCAACATGAAAAATAATAAAGACGTAATTAATATTAAAATATAACAAACTCATACTTAATATATTAAAAGTAATAAACTCATAATCAATATGAAAAGTAATAAACTCGTAATTAATATTAAAATATAACAAACTCATACTTAATATATTAAAAGTAATAAACTCATAATCAACATGAAAAATAATAAACTCGTAATTAATATTAAAATATAATAAACTCATACTTAATATATCAAACGTAATAAAATCATAATTAATATTAAAAATAATAAACTCGTAATTAATATTAAAATATAACAAACTCATACTAAATATATTAAAAGTAATAAACTTATAATCAACATGAAAAATAATAAACTCGTAATTAATATTAAAATATAATAAACTCATACTTAATATATTAAAAGTGATAAACTCATAATCAATATGAAAAATAATAAACTCGTAATTAATATTAAAATATCACAAACTCATACTTAATATATTAAAAGTAATAAACTCATAATCAATATGAAAAATAATAAACTCGTAATTAATATTAAAATATAACAAACTCATACTTAATATATTAAAAGTAATAAACTCATAATCAATATGAAAAATAATAAACTCGTAATTAATATTAAAATATAACAAACTCATACTTAATATATTAAAAGTAATAAACTCATAATCAATATGAAAAATAATAAACTCGTAATTAATATTAAAATATCACAAACTCATACTTAATATATTAAAAGTAATAAACTCATAATCAATATGAAAAATAATAAACTCGTAATTAATATTAAAATATAACAAACTCATACTTAATATATTAAAACTAATAAACTCATAATTAATATGAAAAATAATAAACTCGTAATTAATATTAAAATATAATAAACTCATACTTAATATATTAAAAGTAATAAACTCATAATCAATATGAAAAATAATAAACTCGTAATTAATATTAAAATATAATAAACTCATTCTGAATGAATAAAATCAATCGAAAGTGGAATAAAATCAATCCACCTCAATGAATCAAATGAAATGGTTTATTTCGGATTCCTTAATTTTTTTATAACTTGTATTGATCCCAAACGAAGTCAATTGCTACTGAGGCCACTGTTAATTAGGGGCCAGATTTTAAAGAGAGTTGAGCATCAAGACATCGGTTCATATTCCAATTAAATTACTTAATGCTTCTGCAATCGCGAAAAACAGGGAGAATTCCTAAGTTCGAAGAAAAAAGGTATTAGAGTAGAAAGCTTTCGAAATCTGGAGACCTCTATAATGAATGGGTGTGATTTAGCTGATTGTTGGGTTTGTCGGTGATATTAACGGGCACACATGCAGCAAGTTTGCGTATTTTCCCATTCAATTTATTTCGTTGAAATTACTATACGATGTCTGTTTCAAGCATTTTAACATTGGCCAGCGTTTTCGATACAAAAACACAAAGTTTTCATTCGTCACTTTCCGGCGGTTTATGTAATCTGCTTGAACGTGCCGACGATAAACCTGTTCGTAAACTGCATACGTACCTAGAAGTGTTCTATCCAGATAAAAGGAACACATCTTTTTTTCATCAGAGTTTGTAAATCATCATATAGAAGATTAACTATTTGCTTTATGAAAAAGATATACATCTTATTTCTTAAGTATTCTTAAATTTAAGGACCAGTCTTCAGGTTTTGTTGTGACCCAGCTCAAGGGATAAAATGAAAACACGGTGCACGGGGTTAGGTGAACAATATATATTGAAGAAAATATATGTACAGAGAACAAGAGAAGTGGTATATTAGTCCTGAATGCCAGGTTAGACTTGAGTTCAATCCAATTACAAGAAGCCTAAATGCTTCCAGTATTGTATTAGGAATAGACAAGTCTAACTGTTCGTCATAATGGTACGGAACCATAACAGGTTTAGAATCAATAACTATTCCGCAAATTTCAGTTTTATTAGTAATTTAAAGGGTTTTTAGGGGCCATAATATGAGAACAATCCCCCTTTGTAAACATTCAAATATATAAGATTTGCATTGAAATGGATTCATAGTTATTAGATGTTTTCTAGATTTCAATTTCTTTTTCTTAAAATTTATACATTTTTGAATCAAAATCAAATGGATTTTTATCAAAATAGGAATAAGGATTCTAGACATTAGGTTTAGTATGATTATATGTTGGTTTTAATCTTTGTAAAATAATATAAAATTGCTACAGGGAATACATTTTACCTGTCTTGGGACCGGTAGTTTTATAGTTTACTAAATATAAAAATAAAATTAATTTTTTGATTGGTTCTAAGTTTAGGGTCCATGTTGTAAATTTAGAGTCGATGAATGCCATGACAATGGCATTCATAATTGTTGTGTGTATTGCATGCATAGTGTAGAACAAGCGAAGGAATACACTACGTTGCTCTCAGTAATATGGAAGGCGATTTCATAAAACTTTTGATTCTCGTTTCTTTATCGTTTGCTTTTTCCTTTTAATTCGTGATCTTAAATGTTTTTCGTTTTCCTGTTCGTTATCTTTTTAATAAAAACGAATTAAGAATTTTAGATCGTGTCCAACTGTAATTTCACCACAATGCATTAAGATTGCAGATTACAGCGAGTGGCGGCATGGTATTCTACCTTGCTCACCAGAAATACGTTAACGATTCTTAGTTTGTAAATCGCATCAGTGAAACCGATTCAATTTTCTTTTCGGGCATTCGTTCATCGACCCATTAATTCTTATATGAGTGACTCTCTGCCAGCCAAATGTTTTTAACCTCTGGGAAATCAGTTGGCAATAAATAAATAAAATAAATGTACAAAAATAACAACAAAGAACTAAATAATAAAGGCATGACTCTCTAAAGAATTCTCTTTTGAAAGACAACAAATCGAAGAAAAGACGCATATATAAAACAATTATGGCTACTCAACATGAAATTGTGCAGTGGCTGAAAGGCGTATTGATCTTTTCGTTCAGTGTGTATTTAATACATAACCGTCTCACTCTATAATAAGCATTACTTATTCCCTTTTGATGTTTTCAGCAATAGCTAAGGATAACATCTCGGCCTTTTTCGTTTTATGTTTTCGGGAAAATCCGCTGTTAAACCCTCGGAATTTTCAGTTTTCAAAGCAATACAGACGCAGTAAAGACATAAATCCGACCAAAGGAAGAAACTGATATAGAAACAATCATGGCAACAGAAATTAAACAAATATTACTGTTGTCATAAAAATAAATAGCAAACTCCAAATATTCTAGTAAATGGAGATTCGAAAGTTTTTTTTAGTGTAAAAATAAATTTAAAAAATACATATTTACGTTGGCAGTTGGTGAAGAATACATACATTTTATTTTTCAAGAAGTTTCCTTTTACGGATAGACCAGATTGAGTAAGCAGTATTTTCTTCTTCCAAAATTTTTATGGTTCTTTTTCACCATCATCAGTTGAAAAGAAATGTATGATTTCCAATAGCAAACACAAACTCCTTAATAAATAAGTACCCAAAATATTTTCTGTGGATATTTGAAGACAATTGATGGCAATCTTATTAAATTTCAATCCAAAAATAAAGAGTCACGTGATCTTCTTGCTTCAAGAATTTGGAGATTGATTGTTAAACGTGGTTTCTCTTATTGCTCTTGTGACATGAATTGTATTTTAGTTCTGACACTTTTATTTTACAAATGTTTCCCACTCGGTTGCATCCTTGTAATTAATAACGATCAGATTATTAAAAGGGAAATAAATATGTTGCCTTTTTATGTTGTTAGACCCTGAATCTGTATAAATTGATCACGAAATAAAGGATTTAAAATTGTCAACTTCTTAAATATAGTTGTTCAGTAAACCATTTCTCTATGAATCACAACTATAGAATCATATTGTACGGCTGTTTAGGGTTATAACTTTAGCTAGTGAATCAACCTCATCCTTCACATGCACATCACTTACAGGTGTTATCATTTTTGTTGATGTTGCTGCGTTTAATGTGACGATTTTTTTCGGCTAAACTTACGAAAACCAGCGTTCGATTGGGCTTCTTCAAAGACGTTTTATTCTGCGCATTGATTTCAAAATAAGCATCACTTTCTATCGAAGCTCTCTTAAATTCTAGTAGTCTAATTGTCTATTTAATTATCAAATCCAAATAACTGACAACAAGACCAGCAGATCAATCTTTAATGTTTGAATAGGGAACAGCAAGACGTATAGATGTTCGTGCTGTTTAACTCATTCAGGATGCCATATTAGAATATTGTCACATTTACAAATGACATTAGAACAACAGACAAGAACAACATCGCTAAACTGTATCTGTTCAATTAGAACCAAGATACTCCCAAGAATCAGGACACTACATTTGAAGCTTAGATATGATAAACAATGAATCGATGAATGTAGATTGTATATTCTAATACAATTAAGATGGAAGAACATTTCAGATTTGAAGTTTAATAAAAATAACGGCGAATTTGCAGCTTTTGAAATCATTCGATTTTTTTAATACTACAAACGAATACAAACAAAGTAGTCTTTTATACAGTAGAGCAAGAAGCTTTAGGTTGTTTTTAATCTTATAAAATTATGAGCAGATGAGCTTTACTTTGTCTGTTGTAACTGCATGCACAACTTTCAATAAGCAAGGAGTAGCAGTTAGTACATCTGCTTTGTCCTTTAGCTAAATTATATTTTCTACATCATGTAAATCAATGGATTAAAACTAAACTAGTTTCTATACATCCGCTTTTAGCCATCCTCCCCCTGAATTCTCATAGTACGTTTTAATAATGTTGGTTCCAACAACTTTTAACTAAATATATAATATCAAGACTGCATAAAAAAATGAGTATCAACTTTACATTTTTTTTACTGAATTGTGATTGAACGGTATTAGTGTTTATTATCATGATTACAAATACATTTTTCTTCAAGCTACCTGTTCTATAATCGTTGTCTGGCAGCTGTCAATACATGTGTTTAGAAATACATTGTACGTTTAAATACAGATAATTACAGCTTGTTTTTCATATTCAGAATGTAATTGGTACACACATTTGTTGAGACGTACATTTCACGTTATGATAAGGATAATTATCGCTTGTTTTTCATATTCAGAATGTAATTGGTACACACATTTGTTGAGACGTACATTCCACGTTAAAATAAGGATAATTATCGCTTGTTTTTCATATTCAGAATGTAATTGGTACACACATTTGTTGAGACGTACATTCCACGTTAAAATAAGGATAATTATCGCTTGTTTTTCATATTCAGAATGTAATTGGTACACACATTTGTTGAGACGTACATTCCACGTTAAAATAAGGATAATTATCGCTTGTTTTTCATATTCAGAATGTAATTGGTACACACATTTGTTGAGACGTACATTCCACGTTTAAATAAGGATAATTATCGCTTGTTTTTCATATTCAGAATGTAATTGGTACACACATTTGTTGAGACGTACATTTCACGTTAAAATATAGATAATTATCGCTTGTTTTTCATATTCAGAATGTAATTGGTACACACATTTGTTTAGACGTACATTCCACGTTAAAATAAGGATAATTATCGCTTGTTTTTCATATTCAGAATGTAATCGGTACACACATTTGTTGAGACGTACATTCCACGTTAAAATAAGGATAATTATCGCTTGTTTTTCATATTCAGAATGTAATTGGTACACACATTTGTTGAGACGTACATTCCACGTTAAAATAAGGATAATTATCGCTTGTTTTTCATATTCAGAATGTAATCGGTACACACATTTGTTGAGACGTACATTCCACGTTAAAATAAGGATAATTATCGCTTGTTTTTCATATTCAGAATGTAATTGGTACACACATTTGTTGAGACGTACATTCCACGTTAAAATAAGGATAATTATCGCTTGTTTTTCATATTCAGAATGTAATTGGTACACACATTTGTTGAGACGTACATTTCACGTTAAAATAAGGATAATTATCGCTTGTTCCGCATATTCAGAACAATTAAGATAAGTAAGCATATTGTATCTAATAGATGCAAGGGAGTCTTTCGGAACCGCATTACACAAAGCTACCTATGCCTTACAACCATTGGTTTCTGCAACATCATTGCTTTGCTTTGTTAGAGAGAATGCTTTTTAACAGTTTACCATTGACGATTCGTTAGTACCTAAACGGCGGCTCTGTTCGCCGAAACAAAGAAGAAATAGCTCGCTCACTGACCGTTTCGTCTTCCTACCAATTTCAGTGGAAACGTCGGGTGTGCTTGGCCCCGAGACTGTTAAATTTTTTCAGGACATTGGACGGAGGATTTCAACGTCTAGGCACGAGCTCCGTGAGTCAGCCTGGTTGTTCCAACGCATCTCCCTGGCTATCGTTCGTGGCAACGCTATGTCAGTAACGGCAGCGTCACTTCCATTCTAATCGTCATCTGTTGATTCTCTCTTTCTTTCTCTGACAATTGTTTCAAGCAATAAAAACATCAATTTATAACCTAAACGTATTTCCTATTCCGAATACCCTGAACACAAAATTGCGTCCCTTAAAGACATGCAGAAACTACGGATTCTTACAAATTGCATTGCCAAGCACATGCTTGCGAATCTTGATATTGTAGACAAAGGATTTCGACTTGTCAAAGCGAAAATAAAGTGGAGTACAATTTAAACATATGGTACATCAAGAGAACAAGAAGGTCCTTGAAGGTGGTTAATTTTAAAGCCAACATATTGGTGGCTGCTTTTGCCTTCTCGACGTTAGTATCTTCTGCCACTTGAATATCCCCACAACTTGTCTGCCGCATTCGTACCATGATTAGCTGAATCAACGCCGGCTTGTTTGCCGCATTCGACAAGAAGCCTCCTTTTTCCCCAGCAAATTGTATCACTTCCGTTACGTTCACCTTTCTTGTATTCAGCTGTCGACTTCGTCACTGATCAATACAGTCCTTTATACTTGTTCCAACTTCGTAAGACGACAGTTGCTTTCCCATAGTGTCCGAAAATGACTTAGTCATAATCGTATGCAATCGAGCTGTAGGTACGCATTTCCTACCATTTCGGACGGTACACAAATTTAGTTTGGTTGCGGTTTATTTATACCATTCTTTTTAATTTTAATTAAAAAAAAACATTTAAAAAGTAAAGAAAAAAACTTACTGTACATTAACAGGCGTTACAATAACAAACACATTGAAATATACTCATGTAATCATTTTAGAAAAAAAATACACAGTTTCTTTCTTAAAATATTCAAATAGTTGCATAGTTTACAAATTATATTACCGACAATTATTCATGGAAATATTTTTAATTGTCTTTTTACAATTTCATTTTCAAGTTGATTACCTTATTTTAAATATGTTTAAATGTTTAAAAATACTTATGTAAAAAAGATGTATTTATAAATATTGGGGTTTATCTTGACGTCAGTTATTTAAAAACCCTCTACATCACTACAATCATTGTTAATTGACTACTTCGTCAAAATTACCGACGTATATTCCACCATGTCTTTTAATCAAGATATCAAGCTATTTCAGAATGGAATGGGTATATATGGCATATATATGGCATAGGCCATCTTATTTAACTGTGGTTAGGGTAAGAGTAACAGTTAGGGTAAGTGTTCAGGTTAGGGTAAGGGTTAAGGTTAGGGATTAGGTTAGGGTTAGAAGAAGCAAACAAGTTATTTTAGAATTTAATGAAGATAGATGGCCAAATCTCACTTATTTAACAGTGACATGCACATTGATGCAATGGAGTTCAAAATAATAATCAGTGTTTAATTAAAATATTTCATTCGTAATACTTATTGTATCAAAGTATGAACTACACGAATTAAATTGCAAAAATAATATAGATTGATTATCTCATTTTAGGATGACCCCCCTCCGTAGAGGTACCTTCTAGAATATTACATGTTCTTTTTAAAGAACCTAGCCTCCATCTTTTCGGTTAACTGAACCTTGAGCACCCAGTGTAACAATTTAATTCTTCCCCTCAGTTTCTATGTTTCATGGAATAACTTAATATTTAGAAAAGGGAGCAATACATTAATGTCTTTACATTTAAATTTGAAAAAGTACTCATTCCACATGTCTATATGTTGATTGACTTAAACTATATATGATTTTAATTATATTGATCACTTACATTTGATAAATCCCCTTCAATCGCTTTCGACCACTATCCCCTTTTCTCCCGCACATATATAGGTCCGAAGCAACTAGAAATACTGATGCTATATATATATATATATATATACATATATTCATATATATATATATATATATATATATATATATATATATATATATATGAATATATATATATGTATGTGTGTGTGTGTGTTGGTACAGAACATCAGTACAACATAAGTACCATTGGTTTCAAGCTCATAATGCGTTTACCTTCCGGTTAGTCGGGTATAACTCTCGTTTGGATCCGTTATCAATTAGTAAGGATTAATTAGAGTTGATTTTTCCTACCATCTTACAAAAGAAGTTATATATATATATATATATATATATATATATATATATATATATATATATATATATAATTTTATTTTTATTTTAAAAATATATTTCACTCCAAACAAAGCAGGACGCCACTGTAGACATAAGGGGCTACTGAGAAATAGAGAGTAGGTTTAGGGTGTCATTCTAAGTTTGGATCTGTACAGCGAGATGTTTGTTTACATTAGTTTTACACCCTTACATGTCAGTAACGTCGGGAAACAGGGAGCACGGAAAAAGTTCTAGAATCCAGAAGCACAAGAAAAGAAGCTGCTGGAGTATAAGGCTCTCAGGCATCTGGGAACCTCCACAGTGAATAGATGGGACCTAGCTGATTGTCGGTTTGTTCTAGTGTATTTGCGTCGAAGGGGCACTTTAGAAGCTGTTCATCGGAGCACAATCCATTGAAGTATTTGTGAAACAAGCACAAGGATGAAACATAGCAGCGATGGGAAACGGGCTGGAGCTTGGTGGAAAGTGAGGAACCTATTAAGTTGGCGACTCTTTGGGGACCTTGTCTAAACGGGAGAGACTAATGGATAATGCACCAGTCCAAATGTGACAACGATCGACCATAGATGGGCGGATAGTGGCTTTGTAGAGATGCCGGATAATGTCAGGTGTGAGAAGTTATCTAGCACGGTAGAGGGATCCCACCTTCTTTGCAGCAGCCCTTGCAATGTCTTCCATGTATTTGTTCCAATGCATGTTATCTGTGAATATTAGGCCGAGTTGTTTGAATGTTGAACTTTCAGGTAGGGTGTCAACTGCCGTGCAAACGACATCATTGTGGTCTGATAGCGGATGAATCGTTCATTGTCCATTGTTCACTATTATAGATGTTCTAGAAATCACGAGTGCCTAGTTTCTGTGACTGAATGTGTTTTTTAGTTATCTCTGTATACCTTCTCTTTGCTTCACCTATCACTGCCTTACAATTATTTATAGATTCTCTGAATTCCTGTCTATTTGCAGCTGACTTTTGGAATGCTTGCTTCCGCTCAGCAATTGCAGATGCACATTTCGAGGTGAACCATTGAGGGGAGTGGGGTTTGCTGAAGAATCTTTTGCATGGTGACATAGGCTTCAATGCCTGGTTTGACCCATTCGGTTAACTCATTTGCACACTGGTCAGCAGGGAGTGAGAAGGTTTCAGTCCATGGGGCATCGCTGATGTGATCTCTGATTGACTCAAAACCAGCATGATCGTAGTATCTCGTTGTTTTGACAACGGCTCATCAGCTTTTGAACAAGTTTTTAGGATGATAGCGATCATAAACACGACGTGATCAGCGGGCTATTGGCCTCAGTCACACAAACCTCGGGCAGTGAGGTTAAAGACAGGTTGAGAAATGAGGCTTGCTGGTCTACTCCATTAGGGAGGCTGGGCTAGAAATCGACAGTCTGTGAGATGGAGTGAGCTGAGGAGAAATTATACGTAAAGTTACCGACTGCGTCAGGAAAACCCGAGAATCCCAGCCAGTCACGGCTGTGTTCATTATAATCCCCAAATACATGTAATTAGACATTTGATTCGAGTGAGAGTGTTATATCTATGCTTTCAGAAACGGAGTTTAGCAGGGTACAGTCCTGGGTCGATGGTGAACGGTATAAGAAATATAAGTAACTAACGATGTGGTATAAAGTCAATCTAAAGCACATGTAGGCTCGGTCATCTGATTCTAACCTATGTTCTCTAGTTAGGGGGAGGGTGTACCAAACATAAAAAACTCCTAGCCCGTGCATGTTTTTGTCTGAGTCTTTACGGTAGAGAACGAGGTAGTCAGTCATGTCAAAATGGTGAGAGGAGTTTGAGGATTGAAGGTTCGTTTCACTTAGTGCAAGAATATCCGGGGAGTTTGTCAGGAGAAAAGTTTCTACGTCGTTGATGTTGGTTCTAAGTCTCCGGATATTAGTGAATCCAAGCCCCAAGGGCAGAGGCGGAGATTATTTTTGCTGGGTGCCTGATTTAGGTTTATTTTTTTTATTTTGCAATGTCATGTTTGTTTTTAATCGAGTGAGGGTGGACAAAGTGGGTTCATGTTAGGCGCCAATAAGCTCATACAACCACACTATTAGTCGCGACCTGGTCCATGGGGGTTGTGGCCTCGGGAAAGCCGACCGGAAATAACTGTAGGGTCCCTTTCTATGTGCGACATGGCACATACAACTACCCACGGTATTATGCAACTGATGATAAGCAGCCGTTCTTAGCGCTACCCAAGAGTTTGGGCTCCTGTCCTGTCAGTCGGAAACAGCAGCCAGACAAGCTGTCTAACCTGTACCCTCAACCTGTCGGGACAAGAGCGGTCTTGTAATATATATACATCTAATTGTAATATATTTATACACAAGGGAAATAACAGCCATACGACTAGTTCATCATTTAATGCAAGCGTCAATGAGTGCAAGAAACTCTATTCCAAAATACTTCAATGAAATCAATATCATATTTCTATCCTAAAAAAAACATACATTTCATGTGAACTGCTTTATTTGTTAAGTGTCTTCTATTCGAGAGTATGAACATGGGCCAACAAATTGATAATCTATAATAAGTTATTTAATTAAGATTTAAATATTATCAGCAGTAAACTAATTACATTAACAATTATCCTATTATAAATATTTTCATAGTTAAGATGACGTTACTAACAAATATAAATTTATAGTTTTAATAGCTAAAGCTTAGTAAGCATACCGGAAGACATATACTTAGAGTAAGGTTTACTTGTTACATTATCTATATAAAGTTAACAAACACACACATATTAAACAAACATAATTATCTGCGACTAAAATATTAACTAAATTCACCGTTTTTTGTTTGATGTGATTTTTGTAAACACATTTATTTACCTCACTAGTCTATCGGTGAATTGTAAATGATTCATGCATTCCAATTTGTTGCTTCTATCGGCCTTGTGATTTGAAGCGATGCATGCGATTGTCGAGAAAACGATGTGTGAAATGTCTCTTTCGTTACAAAAGAAAAGTGATTAACGTCATCGCTCCAGGAAAAAAAAACCTTCTCACAAGGGTTTCATATTGTTTTACCATAACAAATGTTTAATTTGGTTAAATAAATATATCCTTTCAGATAAATAATTAACATATATCGTGTTCTCGTATCTATCATTAGAAAAAATATTTTACAATGAATTACTTGATATTTTGGTTGTGATATCGAACATAAACTTATTTCCAGTAAGTCTAACCTTAACCCTAACTGGACACTAACCCTAACCCTAACCCTAACCCTAACCCTAACCTTAACCCTAACTGGACCCTCACCCTAACCCCAACCCGTCTCTAACCCGACTAGTTAAAAAGATAATGAAAAAGCCCCCAAAACACACACAAAATTAGTTTTAAGTTTTAAGAAACAAAAAAATCTACTGTTTAACCAGTTGTATTGAATATAAAAATAAATGCAAAAAAATGTATTTATTAACAGTTGTTTAGCATTGTTTTGTTAAAACAAATAAAAAAGAAATTATTTCGAAGTTATCGTCTGTCAACATTCGCCTCGGCATCTCTCGGGTGTTTATGTGACATGCTCGAACGCTGCCGATGCGAAATTCCCGGGAACTGGTTCATATTCGATATCAGTACCAACATGTTCTCAGAATAATACTGACATCTAATAAGACAGACACAACCATTCAAGTTACGCTGAATAAAAAGAAGTTAAGGATTAGAAATGTGTGTGAAAATGTAATTGATATACTTTATAAAATTATTCGTATTGTTGTTAACATCGCGTACAAAGGTTCGTTATTTCATAATCACAGATCAGAATTGGTGGCTGAGCCGATCTGATGTGAAATCGGCAATGGGGACAGTTCCATCAATAATGATCTGTTTTGCTGAATCTAATATGCATATTTGGTTTGATCATATATGTGAGGCACACATATTCGAGTTGAACTTCATATAAAATAAGCAGTAAACGTTTCAAAAACTATTTTCTTTTATAAACATATAATTCTGTTTTCTTTTTATAAAAATGTTGGAATCATATTTGACCTCACATAGAACGTTTTTTTCCAATTTGACATAATATGATCACCAGCAGGTTGTTTATTTCGATATCTGGAAATCAAACCTCAAATGTCAGACATGAGATAAAAACAGACAGAATTTCCTGTTGGTTAATATTTCAGATTCAATTAGAAATCATGGCATTAATTAAAGATTTTTTGGAATGAAGAACTTATTTTATTTATTGTTCGTCTATTTTTAATTAAAAGGATTTCATTTTGAAAAATAAATAAAATTAGATTCCGTGTTTGTCCAAACTGTTGTAAGTAGGTAGATGTTTTCTAGGTTTGACATTTAAATTCTAACGGTATTAATCACCATCATTTGAGTAAGATGACGGCGGCTAAGTGGATAACGTCATATGTTGATAAGTTAGGCGTGTCAAGTTCGAATCCAATCGGTTCCATAGTACCGTATAATGTTATGAATGTTGCATAGAGTATTATTACCATATCTGAGTTAGTGCAGCAACTACTAGTTTCTCACTCTTGGAGATGTTGCACAGCAAGTTTCTAACCTAATAGGTTCCGCACTGTTTAGCAAGCTCCAGCCTTTGTCCGTTTACCGGAATATTGTTTCCTTGTGCTGTTTTATAAGTACTTCAACGGAAGATTCTCGGACGAACTAAATACACCTGTAGCCCTCAAAGTAAATAATCGTGATTAACAGCAAAATCCCATTCTTTCACTTGAGATGTCCCCAGATACCGGCAAATGTATACTTTAATAGCTTCTATTCTTCGGACCGCTTTCTTTTGGAGTTCCCGTCCTGTTTACTGTTTCCTCGACTGTACCAACATGCATACCTTTACATGTAATGTGAACGAACATCTTTATGCAAAGATTTCCACTGCCGGTTCTCTGTAAAAATCTGTCCCCTAATCACTTGAGTTCTTACATCACAGTTGCAATATGCTTTGTTAAGGACGAATAAAAGTTTTTTTTTAAAGTTAGTATCCAATTTTTGTTATATTTTCACTAATCAACACATGTTTAAACCATTATAAACTTTTTGTCGCCGCTGTGAACCCAGGTTCTTGCTATTCCATGATAATATGTCCCACAAATTTTAAGTTCTTGGACAGAAATTATATTCATAGAAATTCCGTCAGATGTTTGACACAAGGAGTGATTGCTTATTAGTAAAACAGATAGTGTTCCATGGAGTCTGAATGACAGCAAAAATCCTCGTTTCTGAAAACTGTTGCTAATCACTTTGCTGTTTGCACCTCATACACAGGTGTCGTCGGTGAACCCAGGTTCTTACTTGTCTGTTGATACAACACCACTCGGACGCTGATGTTGATTTAGAAAAACAGGTTTATATGAGAAAGAAAAGAACCGTTAATGAAAACAGCAGAGGGAGGGGCAGGTCACTTTCGTACGCGCGGGAGAGAGACAGAGACATACAATTAAATAAATTGCTCGTTTCGAAACATCTAGTTACAGTGTGCCCGGTCCCCAATTAGGAACATCACCCCGGAAATGTCTTTCCTATTTGAAATCTTACAAGTCAAGAGACATAAAATCATCGACCTGAAGCTTAATATTTTTTATTAAATCCTTTTCAATATGAATTTTAATTATTACTTAAAATTTATGAATTTTAATATGGAAACTAATTTTGTCCTATGTGAAAAGTAAAAACACTACATTTCCTGCTGATCATAAAGTTAGAGTCGGGTATTTATATTGACAAATAGATAAACACAATACAAGATTACATCTTTTTAAATTTGTCTGCGTTCGATTAATAACATGTCACAAATAGGTAGATAAACATTGTTCAGCTTTATGTCGGGATCCCTTTATTTTCTACGAAGAAAAGTGTCAAAATCAGGAGAAACACCCGACAGTCTTTTACAAAAAAATATTACTTTAAAATCTGTCAACTGTAACTAGAGAACGTATTACTGCTCGCTATTAGTCTGAGAAGATGAATAGACGCGACTACCTGTAACATTGCTTGGGGGTCCGAATCTTCTTTCCACGTGCAGCAGCTTTGTACATGACGTTCGTTTTGTAACAATTTCGGGTTACTCAGACGACAGACACGTGAGTGTTTCACTAAGAACTAATATTAAAACTGAAAAGGAAAGGAGATGACTGTGGCCGTTGTTATATCCACCTTTAATTGCATAGAGGAACGCGTCTTTTTGTAACACACATGTATATATATATATATATATATATATATATATATATATATATATATATATGAAAATCGAAATAATTAAAAAAGTAAACTTTACATGTTTATTATAATCATCAGGTGAATAAACAAATAATATAATAAACTTACCTTTAATCCATGGGTTTTCAAATAATTACTCTTATCCTGAAAGAGAAAAAAAAGCAATAAATTGCTAATTATTGGTAAGTTTACACAGACTTCTAGCTTTTAAATACTTCCTGGTTTTTATTTGAATCAATCACCTTCCACAACATAATACAATATTTAAATTGTGATTTTCCTTGAATATGTGGAATTTTTAAATTAATACATACCAAAAATTAGCAATTTATTGTGTTTTTCCTTCTAAGGATAAGAGTAAGTAATTCTTTGAAAACCTGTGGATTAAAATTCATTTTATTTTTCCTTGTGTTTTACCTTATGATTATAATAAACTTGTAAAGTACATAACTTAACTTTTTCTTTATTTCCGTATTTTCTTACAACTATGCTAAATACCTAATATCTAGCAGCTCCTTATCACGATAGGATCTAATATAAAACAATTATCTTTATATTATATATATATATATATATATATATATATATATATATATATATATATATAAATAAGATAGTACTATTTGTAATGGAAGACAGAAAAAAGCAATGTAGACATAGACACAACATATAACTAAATTGATTATAAATGCGGTTGAAAAAGAGGGAAAGATAAAATATATAAAAGTATACAAAAGATATTTTTAGAGCCCTCGAAGTATTAATTAATTAGAGTAATGAGGGCGCGTCAGTTGACTACTAAAGCGACTGTTTCGTTGATTTAAAGACCATACAGTCAAAATGTTCTGGCTTCCCCAGCAGAACTAGCCTAGTTCTACCGCCCATACTTTGAAATCTCTGAAATATATACAGCTATATAAGAACGGGTTTACGTGGAAATCAAAGCACTAAAGTACCTTTGGTACCACCAAGAGTAAGTTTAGGAAAGAGGATACCTCAACAATGCAAAAACTAAACTCACGGTATATATAGTGAAGAACGTACTATCTGTCATGTAGGACATAATATATATATATATATATATATACCTACCTACCTACAAATCACTCTATCCGCTGGACTTTTTGACACCGGATTTTTTTGCAATCGGACATTTGCTTGCATTTTGCAGCGTTTTGCCTTGTTTGTTTCTTCCCCACAATCTTTGTTTTACTTTTTCAAATTTCCTCTGAATGATAAGATTTGAATCTTTGAAAAGCCTGGCTTAAGAAAAAAATAACTGAATAAATTGCCCTTTTGCGGAATATATCTTGCATTGAGCAACTGAATTGAAAAAAGATCTGCCTTTCGCTTTTCTAATTCCTTTTCATCCTTCTACATTTATATATATATATATATATATATATATATATATATATATATCATGTTGCATTAAAGATTCTTTTTCATTTTCAAACTTTATGCAAAAATTGATCGAAACTTGCGAAATTTAATGTCAACATTTTCTTTGGTCCACCCAAATGTCCTGTTAATTTGAAACTTCCTTTTATTAGTTCTATCAGTAAAAATTTTTCGGATAAAATTTCATCGGTTGTATTTCGTTGATTTTATGCAGTACAGCCCCGTGTAGGGTTTGGCACCAGCACTGCCTTCCCAGCCTTTCAGAAAGATGTACTTCCAACACTACAGAAAAGTACTACATTCAAATGTTAGTGTGAAGCTGACTATGTTGGTCGTACTTTTCAGCGCTTGGAAGTCAGAGTGACCCAGCATATTCATACATGTTTTCGCAGGTTACGTGGCGTAACGAGGAGTATATCGACGGACACATCCGGGTCTTTACAAAGAACATCCGGGCGTTTGCAGAGCACATTCGGGTGCTCACAAGTCCACGAGTCATCCATTGGACAGCACTTGTATGACAATAAAAAGTGCGGTGAGGCGTACTCCGATGGATGTTTTCGCATTGTACACAAAGCCCGTTCCAAACACCATCTCAAGGTGTTGGAGGAAGTGAGTGTTACAATGCGAAAACCATCGCTCTGTAGGCACAAATAGTTGTCTCACAAATTATATTTATTTAGAGACTTCTAAAGAATATATATATACTTTGCCTATTATGTCCATTTGATTTTTTTTGATTTAATGGCGTTATTCCATCTCCCCCTTTTTGTGTGTGTGTTTTTCTCTCCACGTTACTCTTTTCCACGTTTTTAAACGATATTCGCCGACATTTCTCTTGACAATGTGTCGGCTGAAAGGTACCTTGAGAATTAGTTTTTATTCTGTTAATTTTAGTCGATCTTTTTTATTCTTTTTAAAAGTTTTTAATTGACGATTAAATATATTATTTAATATTTCCTCTCTTATTTTTCTTGTGATAGTGCCTCGACTCGCTAAGACTCCGTGAATCATATTTGAAACCATTATACAATTCTGTACCACGAGAAATTAATTTGTTCTTCTATATATATATATATATATATATATATATATATATATATATATATATATATATATATATATATATGTGTATATATACGAATACTTCTTTTGTAAGATCTTGTTGTGGGAATTAAGGATTACAAACCAGTTACTTAGATGTTAATAAATTCCTACTGTTTTTTTTGTAAACGTTTGTGTAGAAGTATGATATATATATATATATATATATATATATATATATATATATATATATATATATATATATATATATATATTTATTTTTAAATACAGATTTTAATCAGACATGGACCAGTGGTTTCTGACAAGAAACGGGTTGAATTCCCGATTCCGTCGTCTTCAGCATAGTCTGAAATAGTAAATGATGGAATTTCTTCAAAAAACATCTAACTGTTATGAAACGCTATGTACACAGCATTTTGAAATAGAGAGCCGACGAGAAACGCTTAGGACAGAAAAAGCCATTAAAAGATTCTATATTTAGAAGTAAAGCAAGAAAGAAAGAAAGAAAGAAAGAAAGGAGTGGAAAAATAAAAAAATTAAATTTATAATAATAAAATATTACTTTTATATTTATATATATTATTTTCATATATATATATGTAGAAAATAATTAATTAAGGTACGCAACTCTAATTAATTAAATTATCTAAAAAAGGGGAGGTAACTATTTATCATTATATAAAATATATATACATGTTTTTATGAATTTCGATCATTTCAATTAATAATTCTCAATTCAAAGTAAAAACATAAATATAGATAAATATATAAATAAAAAATATAAATATAGATAAATATATAAATACATAAATAAAAAATCAATATATACATAAAAAATCAATCAATATATAATTAAAATATCAATATATAAATGATAAATCAATATATAAATAAATCAATATATATTGATAACAAATATAAAATAGATAACAAATATAAATAAAAAATCTATATAAATAATAAAATATATATAAATAAAAAAATCAATATTTTATTTATATTTTTATTTTTATTTATATTTTTATTTACATTTTGACTTTTGATTCTTTATTTACATATTATGATTATATTTATATATTGAATTTTTTATTTATATATTGATTTTTTTATTTTATTTTAATATTTTTTCTATATAGAGATTTTTTATTTTTTATTTATATATTGATTTTTTTATTTATATATATTTGCAATTGCTTTGGGTTCCGCAGAGATGATTTTTCTTATCGATAGGGCAGTGGAGTAGCTAACCTTAATAGAATTTATGTTAAAAGTTGTGCAGGTTCTGTATGGGGGGTGTTTGTCGAGTAAGTTAAGGAAAAGGTGGCCTTCCTTTGTCTTGGTATTGGTGGAATAGTGTGGGGAAAATCAGATCACCGACCTCCTTCTATTTCGGGTCCTCCGTGGTTGGTCTCGGGTGGGGGTGTATGCGATCTCTTCTCTGAACCCGCTGTCGCGGAGCTCTTTGTTGCAATAGGGTACTGCCTGGTTGAATATTTCGGGACTGGATGAGAGGTTTGAAATTATTTGGCTAATATTATTGACTAAACTTTTCAAAACAGTGGGAGGGGGTGGCAGGATCCCTTGTGTATGTATTGGAGTGTTACATTGGGTTTGTGGAAGGGCATTGTGTATTGTTTGTAAGGTTCAGTGTGGTATATAGGAAATCTACTTGGTCTAAATTTGTTTTAATGGTGATTTTGAAACCGAGTATTTGGATGGTGTTTGTTAATTCTTTTCTAAATCGATCTAGTGTGTTTCCGTTGTGGTTGCATGACAGGCGGAGTCCGTCATCTCTGTAAAGACCAAAGAAATGGTCTGGGAATTTATTTTGGAGCGTACCTAATCGGGATTGATTTAAAGTCCTTTCATCCAGGATTTAAACACGATATTAAGAAATGTTGTTTCTTTTAAACGCCTTTAATCCTTAAACCCTCTCTTTCCCCCTAATTTTTTTTTAGAACACACATCATCATACCCCAAAGCAGTAGCGGCCAAATATATGAAACTTTTAATATTGACTCACGGGAATTATATAGAAATATATTTTATTTATTTTTTATTTTTTTATTTTTTATTTTTTTTTTAATTTTTTTTTTTTAATTTTTTTTTATTATTTTTAATTTTTTTATTTTTTTATTTTATTTGATTATTATTATTTTTATTTTTATTTTTATATCTTTTTAATATCTTTTTTTATCTCTTTAAACCTCCTCCGGTTTAAATCTCAACTTTTACTTTTCACCCCCCCCCTTCCTTACACTAAATCTAAATTTAAATTTAAACAAACATACAAAACGCGCTTAGCAAATAATGCGTCAAAACGAGAGTGACACGTGACTTATCATTTCCGAAACAGATGACAACAGAAGCTGAAGAGAGCCGGATGGCTAAGTCCTTCCGTGTTGAAACCGACGGTACGAATGTTGTACTAATTTTTCTGTACCAATATATATATATATATATATATATATATATATATATATATATATATATAGACAATCACATACATATTGTTTCGCTGTATCACACTTAGTGCCCTAAGCCAGGATTGAAACCCAACCGTGCAGCTCAGGCTAACAGTCGGCGCCTCTTCCTTTGTGCCATCATACTACACTATCTGATTGTAAATGATATCTCATTGTAAACATTGTAAAGTGCCGGGAGCTCGAATAAGTTTTACCCAATGAGCTATGCCTTAAAGCTAATGGCAGTTGGCGATATCCTTACAAATACGCTCTACATAAGTAAGGAAGGTTTATATAGTTATCCGCATAGAGACTGTTTCGCTATATCACAGCTCTTCGGTGCTGTTAGACCAGTTAGTGCCTCAAGCCGGGATTCAAGAGAGAATTTCAGAAAAGTTAGAAGTTTCTACATTTTTCTCTATTGATTGCTCTTCATTCGTGAACTGTAATGTTTCCAATTTTCTGTACGGTTATTTTTTAATATGAAAAATAAACAAAGTTTGACTTTTGGATGGTGTCCAACTGTAATTTCAACATACTTGATTAACTCAAGTGATGACATGGCGTTGTACCATTCCCACCAAAATTATGCCAAAGATTCTTATTTTGTGAATCCCATGAGTGAAAAAGATTCAATCTTTTTCCTTTCATCAACTCATTAATTCTTTATTTCACTGACTTCCTCTCGGCCAAATGTATTTAACCCCAGGGAAATCAGTTGGCAAAGCAAAGAGAAAAATAAATGAAAAAAGCCTAAAAAATAAAATTAATGGACAACAACAAAATAGGCATGACTCTCTAGAAGACTTCTCTTTTGAAAGTCGACAAATCGAAAAAAAAACGCAGATATAAAACAATCATGGCTACTGAACATGAAAATTGTGCAGTGGCTGAAAGGCGTATTGATCTTTTGGTTCAGTGTTTATTTCCTGCATTAAATGTCTTATCCTCTTTGGTGTTTTCGGCAGTCTTACATTAAACTGTCGGCTTTTCTGTTTGATGTCAGTAGAAAAAGTCAGGCGTTGATCTTTCTGCCTTCAAAGAATTACGAAACAACCCGTAAATTCAAACAAAGACGCAGGAAAATATGCTATAACATAACTGTTGTTACGCACAAAAAAAGAAAAACAGCGAACCAAATAAAAAAAAGATTCAAACATTTTTGACTGTCTGAATATAAATATTTTTATATGAAAGTACATATTCGTGTAGAAACGTAACCTATCATGAGAATCGTTCATTTTCATCGAATCGAAACATTTGCGATGTAAAGTTAAGGTAATACTAGGTTGTCCCAAAAGTTTGTAAACACTTGTTTATCCTAAAAGCTCATAAAAACTTGGTGGTGTCAAAAGTTCGTAAACACTTGGTTGTTCAAAAGTTCGTTAACACTGGGTTGTCCCAAAAGTTCGTAAACACTTTGTTGTCCCAAAAGTTCGTAAACACTTGGTTGTTCCAAAAGTTCGTTAACACTTGGTTATCCTAAAAGCTCCTGAACACTTGGTGGTGTCGAAAGTTCGTAAACACTTGGTTGTTCCAAAAGTTCGTTAACACTGGGTTGTTCCAAAAGTCCGTAAACACTTTGTTGTCGCAAAAGTTCGTAAACACTTGGTTTTCCCTAAAGTTCCTGAACACGAATATAAACTCGCATCTGAGATAAAAAGATGAAGATAACTATAACAATATAAACGCAAACCAACAAACAATTTAACATTACATAAAAATTCAATTTTTCGCAAGTATTCACGAACTGTCAGGACAACCTAATATATGCCGTTATTATAAAATAACATTCAAACTTTCCGCTAAATAATGAACTCTCTTGTCACCTAGACGTTTACATAAAATCGGCAATGCTTAGTTTGCTTATTTCAATTATTTTGAATGCCATACTCATCATTAAAACTTGCTCAACAATTCACGATAATTTATGGATGTACGCGGTATATTCACCGATATATTTACATTTGATTAAATCATTAAATCTAATTTCTAAATGTGTATATCAATGTAATTACATGTATATATATATATATATATATATATATATATACATATACATATATATATATACATATACATATATATATACGTATATATACACATATATATATATATACATATATATACATATATATACATATATATATATATATATATATATATAAATATACATATATATATATTTATATATACGTATATATATATATATATATATATATATATATATATATATATATATATGTGTGTATGTGTGTGTGTGTATACACATCAATGTGAACAATGTATTTTTATATATTTTCACAATTTATTTTCTATATTTTGACGTTAGGAATATCAATTTTCCCTTGTATAGAAAAAAGTTTTTCTTTCCATAAAAGAAGAACAATATATATATATATATATATATATATATATATATATATATATATATATATATATATAGTTTACCAATATATGTGTTTCAAGAGAGGATTCATCACAACGAATAAGATATTTTATTTTATTATTCATTTATTTTGTAAAATTATTGTTCCCTACAGGTGTTTCGCTACCTAAGCAAGGTACTTGATAGGCAGGTATCTATCCCTCTATATATATTAACATGAGGTACGTATAGATAACTATTAGAGCATTAGTTATATCAGTTCTAAGAATTCAAACAAGTTATATTTTGGGTACGATCGTTTCCAAAAAAAAATTTAATTTTAATTTGTATTATATTTTAACAAGCGCCTCCTTACAATATATTCATGTTTTAGCAGTACTTGAACAATAACACATATCTAGTTAATGTGGGAAAACCAGAACTTCTTATGCAATTTCACAGTACTAAAAATATAAAATCGACAAGACATATTTAAAATATGTAGAATACAGCAAATGCAAAATATTAAAATCTACAAATATAAAAAATAAAGATAAAAATTGTAAATTGAATTATTTTAAATTAAAACCAGTAATTTAAAAAAATTGTTATATTAGAAAACGAAAAGTGGAAGATAATAAAAGCTCATCATAATAAAGAAAATAGATATAATAATCATAAAAACAATTATATATATATATATATTTTTGTAGGTACAAAGTATTTATAAACGATCAAATAATAATAGATGTACTGCCATTATTATTTATAGTGAGGTTTTTTTTAATAATTAATATTATAAGAAAGGAATAAAGAACAAAGACAGATCACTTCGTTACTAATTTTTTCTCTATGAGGATGTTATATATATATATATATATATATATATATATATATATATATATATATATATACTTTTAAATATTTTGTGTAATTATATTTGAGTAATTGCATCGCAGCTCTCTATATATAACCGCGGCAGTATATAGCAACCATTTTATGTTTTACAGAAAAGACTAATGATAAACCGTTGATCCTTTCTCTTAGATGTTTTTGGGTATTTCCGGTGTTACTCTTCGGTCTTTTCAAGTTTTCAACTAAACTTCTGTAAATCAGGACGAAAGAATCGAACAAAAGACGATATTAAACAATCATGACAGAGCAATACATCTGCGTCGTCATAAGAGAGAGAAAACCCTTAATCCTGCAATACATTAAGATCTAAATTTCGTCTCAATCGTATAAAAATAAAAAATATTTATAAACTGAAAGGCATATTCGTGAAAAATGTTACCTGACATTAAAAGTTTCACCCAATTTAAATAATCTGACTGTTTTATATAATATTGTGATCTAAAGTGAATACAATATACACCGTTATTTGCTAAAAGTTTGAACATTTTATGTCTCCCGCTAAATTATGGACTCTCTCGTAATTTCAAATCGGTGAAAAGATTTGTTTATTGAAATCGTTTTAGTTTCTTTTTAAATTGTTTATTTATACATTTTTATTATTATTAAATTATTTAATTATTCCTTTTTATTATCATTAAATTATTTATTTATTTATTTTTCTTCTTATTAAATTATTTATTTATTTTTATTATTAAATTATTTATTTATTCATTTTATTATTATTAAATTATTTATATATTTATTTTTCTTCTTATTAAATTATTTATTTATTTATCTTTATTATTAAATTATTTATTTATTCATTTTTATTTTTATTAAATTATATATTTATTTTTATTATTTTTAAATTATTTATTTTTTATTTTTTTAATTATCATTAAATTATTTATTTATTCATTTACATTATTGTTCAATTATTTATTCATGTATTATTATCATTATAACATTATTTATTTATTTATTTATCTTTAATATTATATTATTTATGTATTTAATTTTATTATTATTAAATTATTTATTTTTTCATGTTTATTATTATTAAATTATTTATTTCTTTTTATTATTATTAAATTATTTATTCATTTATTTTGATTATTATTAAATTATTTAGGTTTTTTGAAAATTCCGGCGTTAAACATTCGATTTTTACTGTTTTCAAATAATCACGAAATTCTAACAAATTTCGTCAACATAAAAGTTATTCAGTATTTGTTCCAAGCAAATCCCCTTTAATTAAAACATACTTACAATGATTATCTTTCTGATAAAAACCCTAGGTAAATACATCCATCATGGTTATTAGGATATTATGCATATACTAAGTAGTATATTTTTTCCACGTAATTCCACAAAATGTTTTCTTTGTACTCGCAAAGCGGTAGAAAGACGGTAAAGATAGAGATATCAAGGTAACTTACCTACACTGCTCAACGAGTGGGTATAAACTGGTATTTATTTGTTCGTGTAAATTAAATTTAATACTTAAGTTACACATTTTTATATGGATTTATATGTACTTATGTATGTTACATTTTCACTTTCGCTTTCGCTTACCGAGGAGTGTATACATCATTTATACACGCGTGTAATCGTTGTCGTCGTCGTCGGGAACGCAGGTTATTTCTCGTCTGTGGATACAATCACTCGGACGCCGATGTTTTGTTATTTAAGAAAGATTACTAATGAGAAAAGAACAGTCATCGAAGAAATCAGTGGTAAACAGTGGTTTTAAAGTGACGAATTACGATCGCGTGTGAGAGAGAGATATACAGAGATCGATAGACAAACACATAGCTTGTCTCGCAACACCAAGTTATATTACGCGCTCCCAACTACCCCTTCATCGGAGATGGTGTCTTTTCCCGCATACTCTGCTTGAAGTGTTGCCGAATAAGACAGAATTATCTCTGTCAGGAAGTTACGTGATTTCGTAAACTTCCGTTCTTGGTCCTTAGGCGTCACTCAAAGTTTTCAAAATTATGTATATACTAGAACGAAACCATCGTCATACATTGAGTTCGTATGACTCATAACCTTTAATGAGTGCAAGAGATCATGTGCCAAATTACTACAACACATCTTTCGCTAGTTATGGAGGGTTTATGTTTTGTAGGGGTTATTTGTGCTTTGTAGACATAACACTCGTGAGCATAACAATCCCTATACCAACCACAGACAACATGCACAAGTGCAGGGTCAACATGCACGAGGATGGCTTACTCAACCAAGAATATTCATAAGATCTTAAACGACCACCTTTCCAAGACTCTCGTGAATAAAGGGGAAGATGTATGCATAATAAGATGAAACCCCATTCTAGTGGAAGGATGTATGGTGTATTTACGAAGCAGAAATAATATCATCTTGCTATGGTAAAAAAGTAAAAGAAATAAATTAGACACGTGAAGTTTTGGATTCAGAATTTTTAACAATTATGTGGAATTAAGCTCCTGTGATACTGTATTGAAATGATTGAATAGTTCAAGAATCTTTTCAACTTTTTCTGTCTGTTGCTTATGGTACAATTTCAAGCACCATTTAAGTTAAAATCAAAATAGTGTAGTGTTTGAGGCCTATACCGCTCCCAGATAACATATTTCGATGTAACAAGAACTGTTATGGCGAAAACTATAGGTGTTAGATTTTCACTAACCGAGGAGTGTATAAGCAATTATACACCTGTTGTCTGGGCCCAAGTACTGCGTCGTCTGTTTAGAAAATCACTCGAACGCTGATATTTATAAAACATTTTATGAAAAAGAACAGTCCCAGAAAAAAGTTTTACGTGCGTGCGCTAGAGGGAACAAAACAGATTGATAGATTACCGGATAGCCTGTCTTCTTACACTTGGCTACACAAGTTTCGCCAACAAATAGAGAGAATCTCTTCCTTCCAGAAATCACGAGATTTTGCTGACTTCCGTTTTAATGAAATTACCTCTAACCTCTAGGTGTCACTCAACTTTTCAATTAAAAAACGGTTTTCGTTATTTAACATAGGAATACATTTGAAGTGAGGGTATTAAAATGATCTAAAACTTTGATAATCTGTATAATATGTCATTTAACCATAGGTTATATCATATAAGCGATAAACAAGTAGATGTGTGTGATGCTACAACGAGAGCCACTTCATTAGAATGCAATAACTAGGATCCCCTTCTGACAATTTACATAGGAAATGTAACGTTGGTACCAACATTTTAAGTTCGGGGTTTTACAACTTAAAATAAGTTAACAGAAAGAGACACTACACTTTTGTGTTATATATATACGGGGTGATTCATAAATCACTTCACTTAGCTATTTAAAATGATTACCATATGAAGCACAAACATACTATGAACTTTTGATAATTGTTATTTTACTCTCTAATTGCTGCTATTTGTTATTTTAAATTTGTTCGTTTATATATTTGTTTCTATATATATTTATTTCATAATCAATCAAATATGCTACAAAGAGTCGTAAATTTGTTGCAAAAAAGAATGGAGCTATGCATGCAGAAGGAAGGTGGAAATTTTGAAAATTAGCTGTAATTTAAAACTCCCATAAATGAATTTGTTGAACAAACTTTCTGTTTTGTATTACCGTATTTTTTTAACTTCATAATTTCAAAAATAAATAGCTAAGTGACTTATGAATCACCCTGTATATATATATATATATATATATATATATATATATATATATCCTTGTTATTTGAGCAGAGCTAAAGAAAGACGTATGAAATATACATACTTTCCTGCGACTAAAACTTAAGCTGTATTCACCGTTTTTCTTTCCTGTGACTTATTTCAACACATTTAATTACATGAAAATAAAAAAGTGATAGAAAATTAATATAAAATCGTTTCATGACGATTTGCATAGGTAAGGAGACGATATTACTAAGTTTCAATTACGAAGTTTTTATTACTAAAAAGTAAATAGCAGACAGTAAACATATACATACATTTATGTTCTTACACAATGATTTTTCCTTGTTACCAGGCTAGAACGAAAGACACACATTTTAAATATTACATAGGTACCCGCCACTAAATCAGGAACTAAATTCACCATTTTTTTTACCTGTGACTCTTGAACACACATTTGTATGCGAAACGTATTAGGAACCGTGTACACATATGTATGTGTAACAATACTAATTCGCCACTTTCCACCAACGAATCTATGCTTAAAACAATCTAGTTTTAATGGCTTAAAAAGTTTCCATAATTTAGTATAATGTGTCATTTTACTATATAAATACTCGTATTGAGATAAACCAATTGTTAGCTCCAAGGAGAGGCCCTTTGATTTCTGAGGCCTTTGACTGAAGTAAAAGTAAATAAAAGAAAGAAAGCGACACACACATACTCTCTCACGCACACTGCCGACTGAAGTCACTCACATAACATAACACACTGTCATACGCATACACACACTGAGGGAAAACAATAGATATGCACACTTCTAAACCTCGTGCTTTCTTTTAGCTTCGAACATTCTAAAGAGACGAAAACATTGAACTTTCCCAATTCAGACACGAAAACATTGAACTTTTCCAATACAGACACGAAAACATTGAACTGTTCCAATTCAGACACGGAAACATTGAACTGTTCTAATTCAGACACGAAAACATTGAACTTTTCCAATTCAGACACGAAAACATTGAACTTCTCCAATTCAGACACGAAAACATTGAACTTTCCCAATTCAGACACGAAAGCATTGAACTTTCCCAATTCAGACACGAAAACATTGAACTTTCCCAATTCAGACAAGAAAACATTGAACTTTCCCAATTCAGACACGAAAACATTAAACTTTCCTAATTCAGACACGGAAAAATTGAACTTTCCCAATTCAGACACGAAAACATTGAACTTTCCCAATTCAGACACGAAAACATTGAACTTTCCCAATTCAGACACGAAAACATTGAACTTTTCCAACTCAGACACGAACGATTGTAACGCGTTCGAGAACCCCTTCATATAAATACAGTAACTATGATCCCCTTATGATAATTTGCATATCGAAGGAGAAATGCTACCAAGTTCCAATTTCCCTGTTTTAATGATAAAAAATTAATTCGCGAAAATACATACATTGTTTTTCTTTATATATATGGTTCCTTCTCATATGACCGGATATCAAGACATAAAATATTTAATAAAATAATTCCCTGCGACGAAAACTTGAACTAAATCAACCCGTTACTCGTTTCAACACATACATCTACATAACATGTAAAAGGTGAATATTATTATTGATGCATGGAGATGGACTTCAAGATAATCTTCTTCGTATTGGAAAAGAACGAGCAAGAATAGTAATTTGCTATTTTTAACCACAAAAAAATCCATATACAATATTTAAGTTTAAATTATTTATCATAAATTAATATCAGTTAACGCAATTTCCCTTCCATTTTCGTACTACATCATATCTTTTAAATTATCTTATAATTAATTCTAAATTTAATTCTGGCATTTCTAGAGCTATCCGCGACTGAAACTTGCACTCAATTCACCTTTTTTTCCCGTACTTTTTTCAACACATTTATTTACGTAACGAATAAAAAGGGAAGACGATCATTGATGTATGTAGACGTTGTCTTTGTACGAGAAATCTATAGTATAAATTTCATATGAAATGTTTTAATTTAGTGATAGTCTTTTATTCCAGGGTATAAACATGATAAAAAAAACTTGCTTAATTTATACAATGTGTTATTCAATTATGAAGCAAATATTATTAGCAGTGAATAAAGATCGTACCTCTCTCTCTCTCCTATATATATATATATATATATATATATATATATATAGAGAGAGAGAGAGAGAGAGAGAGAGAGAGAGAGAGGGAGAGAGAGAGAGATGGGAGATATATATATACATGGTAGATAATCCACCCGGGCGTAATGCTGAGTTACTTCCCCCTTTATCTACGAAAAATGTTCACGGTTTATTTTTTGTTGGAGCTGAATTTATTGAACTATGTTAATCTTTAATCTCATATGAAATTATCTTTCTCAATAATTTTAGCCTTTAATGAATTTTTAAAAAGGGACACTAGATTAAAAAAAATACTTTCCATTAGTTTTTTGTATTTTTATTTTTTATCATATCTTTCAAACTATTTTCTGAGGGATTGTTATTATTCAGCCCAGACTGCTTCTTGCATCCGCGAGTGAAACGGCTTTAATCTTTTGTTAAATTATTCTCGGCTTATCTGTATTGCTCTATGCCTACTGACAGAAGTTGATGCTGGGATCCTCAACGGAATAATAGCAGGTTGCCCGTGCCAATTCTAGGCCCATGGAGGTTATTACAGCGTTGCACTGTGGACGGTTTGATTTGGTATGATTTTTCTTAGGTGTAGTGCCTATATTGAGGTTGACCTGAAGATTTGTATTCCGCCAGATGTAGAGTATTCCCCCATTCATTTTCTCCTTTTTCGATTGCACTGGACTAGATGCTTGGGGGCGCATCACAGTTACCACACATTGTTTGAGCTGTCTTTTAAACCTTTTTTTCATTTTCTTTTTTTCCTACTTAAGTGATTCCAACTATTAAATCCCCTGTGGAGTATTGTCAGTTGTTGAGGTCAATATCTTAGGTTTGTATCTCCCCCTAATTAACTTGCTAGGTAGCGAAACACATGTAAGGAAAAATAACTTTACAAAATAAATAAATAATAAAATAAAAGATTTTTTCGCTCTGGAAGAAAACAAAAAACTAAATATATATATATATATATATATATATATATATATATATATATATATAGAGAGAGAGAGAGAGAGAGAGAGAGAGAGAGAGAGAGAGAGAGTAAAAATATGTTTTAGCATATACTTTCAGGACTTTATGTTTACCAACCTATTCTAATTACAGTTCGATGTATGTCAACCAGTACAACATATCATACATAAATAATCAAAGTTCATTTATATTCCAAAAGTAAATATCTTTTTATTTTTCTTACAACTTTTCTAAAGCGTACATTTCAGTGCAAATTATTTTACGAATCGCTGCGATTAAAGATAACCAAACAACATTATTATGTTGATGTCGGATCTTTTCACATAAGGCTCGTCAGAAAAGTACATAAACAGTTCTTAATTAAAAAAGATATAAAACGTAGTGTTACATGATAGACAAACGTTCAGAAGGAAACTTTGAACTCATGTGATACCTTCAGATGTGCGCCATTTTGAAACCACGATTCAGAGTTAGCAACATAAATAACGCAACCAATTCCAGCAATTTTGTATTTAGTTTTAATTATTCTATTTCAGCAAGTTATGCTTATCGTTTTTCTATACAATACTTAAATTAACTACAAGGTAATTTTCATTGCATAATTGATTTCATTAATTTTGTTGATATGCATTTACTTCAGTTGAATACGAAACTGAGTGCGGAGTTAATACAAATTATGCATTACATTTAAATGTTTTTATTTCCTTGTTCTTTGACATTAACGTTGGTTATAATAGCATATTGGTTATTATTTTAAATAATGTACATTTTCTAACCTTTATATATAAATTCCTTTATAATTTTACGCTCTTCACAATGGGTATACTTTTTAAATATCAAGATTCTAAATTTAAGAATGTCAGTAAAAGTTGTTATGATATATATATACTATTTATAACGAAACCAATTTATTTTAGATCTTTTGCCTCTCAGATTATTTACCTTCTAATAGGTAACGTTTAGGGATTGGATGAATATTGTTCAATAAAGAACATTTATTAATTACTTCTAAAAACTAAGTAAACCATTCATATTTTAGCTCGCCAAGTTATTCTGACCATCTTTTAAATAATACTATAATCGCTATAACTTGTAGATATGTTTTTTTTAAATTTTGTGTATTAATAATTATCACTTCACATTCATTTTTCTTCATGTTGTCTTATTTTCAATTTTATGGTTTGGGCTACTTTCTTGAGAATATCTAAGTGATTTATGAGTTGGGAAATTAGTTTGGATTAAATATCCGCCTCATTTCTTAACCATACTAAAACACTTTGTCATTATGTATTCATAGACACTATTGCACAGTGTAGAAATCAAAAACTTATAGAGAGTACTTCCCTCAATACTGTTAAGATAGTGAACCTCGTTAAAGTGTTTATATCTAAGCGTGATGCTATATATATATATATATATATATATATATATATATATATATATATATAAATTCCCGAAACAGTTATTCAATATAAACAACTGATGATCCCTTAAATAATGTTACAATCAAACTAATATAATAATTGTAAAAGTTAAATTGACTTACATGAGTGATTTTCCACTGAACGACTTGGGACTTAAGGTTTTTTTATATAGTTTTAATGGTTGAGAAACTTCCACGACTATATATATATATATATATATATATATATATATATATATATTTGAAGAGTTTACCAATACATTTCTTTCAAGAAAGAATTCATTGCAACAAATAAGTTTTTTTCTCCCTTTTATTATGTATTTTTTTTCTAATGGCATTATTCACTATACGTGTTTCGCTACCGGAGCAAGATACTTGATTGGCAGTTCATCAGAGAAGATATAAAACCTAAAATATGGACCTCAACAATTGAAAATGCCCAACGAGGGATTAATCTAATTAAAATAACTTAAGAATAAAAAGTTAAAAAAAACAGTTAAAACTTTTTGTAATATGCGGTAATATGTGGTGACTGTGATGCGCCCCTACAAGAATTAAGTCCGATGTAATCCAAAAAAGGGGAAAATAGGGGAATCCACCCACATTTGACGGAATGCATGCTCTTGGGTCAACCTTCACAGAGATACCCACCAGAAAAAAACTGTATACAACGCAATCCTTTAGTAACGTTAGATTGGTATATGCAACCTGCAATTACTTTGCTGAAGGATCCAGCATCAACTTCCGTCGAGCAATACAGAAAGCCGAGAAAACAAACAATTAAAGCCGATTCACTCGCGATAGCCAAAAAACAGGCCGGGCTAAATAACAACCCACTAACAACCAAACCAAACATAATAAATAAATATTTGAAAATATTAACAACGTGAAGCATAAAACTTTTACCAAAATGATCAGGTTTGGCATAAAAATAACCCGAAAAGGGTTGATATGTCGTAAAACAAAACAACCAAATCAAACAGTGAACCCATAGTTGTTTAATTTTATTTCGTAATTTCCTTTGTTAAATATAGTTTGATTCAATGCGTAATTAGATCATGTGCGGCTGATTAATTGGTGAGTTTGATTGGTTTAGTGTCTAAGTTGTTTCAGGAAGAGCGTATGTTTAATGGATTATCGTATTTTCCCCTGAACAATATGATCCTTTTGTAGGTAGAATGTTACGTCTGAGAAATCTACCTGATTTACAATATTCGTATTTGTTTAAAAATTTGTCTAATGTACTTTCCAGTCTATTTGGTTTGGGTCCGTTTATATTTCTCAATATATAGTCTTAACACGCCATCATTTTAAATTCTTTTAGATTTGTTAGTAGTGATATTCCCACTAACCCCGACGTATGCACCATCAAGACTGCCCCTTGCCACATAAAAGAAAGGCTAAAAAGAAAATGGGCGATAATTTGAGTCGTTTTCATTCCTGGAAGAATTGTCTGGAGAAAATACTGCCCTATTATTTCGTCTACATCGATCACTTGCTAAACATTAATGATAATTATATTTTAAAAGTTGAATTCAATTATGGGATGTCAGGTCAAACATCATAACTTATACCAAAAAGTTGTCCTGACTTGAGAGACAATGAACGCACTCTAACAACGTCTCAGCACGATCAGTGGGTTATAGTAAAGAAAAAATAACGCAATAATCAACCACAATTCTTCACATTTTTTATATGATGTTAGAAAAATAGCAGGAGATAGAATCAAATTCAAGAGCATAATATTCATTTATTATTTAGTACGGACAATCAGTACAGATCATCAGTAACATTGGTTTCAAACCGGGAAGGTGTTTACCTACTGTGAAATGTCTACGTATTTTTCGGCTCTGCCGCTGGGCTGGCTTGAGACAGTTGCCTCATAGACTAGGGAGGGGAATTGCAGAATTTATTCCCTAGTACATGAGGCGACTGTCTCAAGCCAGCAGAGCCGAAAAATACATAGACATGACATAGGGAAGCTTTAATCAGAGTTTGTATACACACAGGTAAACCTTGAAATAAAAAGACAAGGGCAACACAACACTTGCGACCCTGATATAGCAATTAAAATGTTAAGGGACACCCTTCACCATCAAATGGAAGGTAATATAGAAAATACCATCATAGTCTCGAGGCATAAATAGATGTTCTGAATGTGACGGAAGAATAATATTACATATAAAAGGTCATTATTGACACAAATGACAACTTTTTAAACACTAGGGAATTTTTAAAGGATGCATCTATAGGAGACAGGAAGTTCTTATAAACTGGACTGACCGGTTCATATAAAGGACTACCGATATACCCCCTGCTACTTACATAACCTCAAAATATCCCCATACAATACCGGATCGACTCTTATATTCGCACCTTCTACTCCTAAATGTCCAGTAAATTACACCACGAACATATGAAAATACGTTTTTCCAGTTAAGAGGAAATGTCCTTTTTCATGATACTAAAACAGCATGTTTAAAAAACCTCCTTAACAAAATAAACCCACTGCCTACATCTTGTTCTTAACTCTAAATGAGGCTTAATCACCCACATCATCTATTATTATTTTCATAATAAATTGATACTCCATTATAAATTTACATATCTAATTATACTTGCAATATAAGTGTAAACTATTGAATACAAAATAAATTAAGGATGTGTACAGTTACTTTCCTTAGATTAGTTTATCGTTAGCGATTACTTGCTTACGAGATTTTAAATAATTTTTGAATTATTTATTTTAAGTGATAAAACATTTTAAAGTCTTCAAATTAAAATTTTTGAATTTAAATTTTAAATTCAAATTCTGGATTTTTTATTTTTGTTACTTTAATTCTTACCCTCATATTCTCTCCTTAACACATAACTTAGACGAAACTAATTCAACCTTTAAAACAAATAACGATCTAGATGAAAAAACGCTGTTAACAAATACTGCAAATATTTTTTTATTTTTTTATTCTAAACTTTTATATTTTACCCCCGTTGTTTTCCTTTATTAAGGTTTTTAATTTCAAATATTTTTCCTAACACACAATTTAGACGATTCTAATTAAACACTTTAATGCAGAAAAACGTATCCAAACGAGAGTGATATCAGACAATACATTTTCTTTACCAGCTGACAACAAAGCTGAAGATAGCTGACAGGTAAACACCTTCTGAACTTGAAACCTATGGTACTGATGTTATACTGATGTTCGATACCAAATGATATATATATATATATATATATATATATATATATATATATATATATATATATATATATATATATATATATATATTTAATACTTAATTCTTAATTGTCAATCTATGGAATGAATAAATTATATTTTAATAGTATAATGTAAATCTATATTAAATTCAGTCTATTAAAATTACATTTCATGTTCATTAAAGGTTGGGTTTACAGCTAGTTACTGCTGTGGTTTGATATTTGAACGTTGACAGCTTAATTATCAGATTCCGTCGATTGTATGGTTGAAGGGCAGAGGAAAAACAAGCGCCATTTGAGTCGCTATCATCGGTGGATCAATTGTTTGGATAACATTGCTGAAATATTATTTCATCTACATCGATAGCTTTTGTCAGACTGAAAATGCATTCTTTATATAAGTGTTCATGTTACTTTGCCCCTCACGGAGACGGGAGTGAAACTAGTATATAATATGCTAAACCAGTCATCAACCTATTTTTGCGTTCGATATCTGGAAATCAAATCTCAAATGTCAGACATGACAAAAAACAGACAGAATTTCCTGTTGATTAATATTTCACATTCAATTGAAAATCATTGCATTAATTAAAGATATTGTATTTTTTTGTAAATAGAGATCTTATTTTATTTATTGTTCGTCAATTTTCAATTTAGTCTTTCTGTTTTCAGGAAATAAATGTAATTAGATTTCGTGTTTGTTTGGTAGATGTCTGCTGTGATTTTCCATTTGAATTCCGAGGGCGTTATCACCGTACGCCGTCGATCATATTGTCGTAGGACAAAAGGCTAAAGTGTGTTAACATGAGTCGCTCTCGTCGGCGGGAAACTTGTCTGGAACAAATGCTTGATTATTTGTTCATCTAAAATGTGTGAGTTTTTCGTTCCGGATGAGTAAAGTATCGCTACTTCATCCCACAGGCCACTCTTACCTTTTGTACATGATAGACTCACCCAACTTATCGGGCTCTCTTCGAATTGATATTTTTATATTTTTATTTTTATGTTTTCAAAGTAAAGTTTTATTTACTCGCTGGAATTTCACATCGGTAATAATCCTCTGACGAGAAGAATTTTCTTTGAAAACCCATGGGTTAAGGACTTTTAATTACTTTTCTTGAACTTTGAATTGTAATAAAATTAGATTCGCACCTTATTTTATTCTTTCATTTTATCTAATCCTATATATATATATATATATATATATATATATATATATAGAGAGAGAGAGAGATATATATAGATAGATAGATAGATAGATAGATAGATAAGAATTACAAGGAAAACAAATTAACTGAAAAGAATAACTATAAGGCATGGGAGAATTGCAGACAGACATACAGTGTATGAGAGAGACAGAGAGATGGAGAGAGAAAGAGAGCAGAAAACTTTATTTATTTTAACTAATAGGCATTCGGGCGACTCATGTGCAAGATTCTAAGAGATGGTCAGTTGAACGGTGGTCGTCTCCACGAGATGACCAGAAACAATAGGCAGAAGATTACATAAGATGGAATTGATTATCCAAGAGGATTGTTCAACAAATATTTGTTCACATTAGACTTGAAGGCGGCCATGCTGTAGTCGGTAGGGACTCAGACTCGTAGTATTTTGCTCAAAAGATGGGATGTTCTAGGAAAGAAACTTTGTTCATGGAAATGAAGTTCTTTGCTGTAGTTGTAGCTAGACGAATTAATAATTAAATTATACTAACTTATGTAATTAACTTACCTAAATAGGTTGGTAGAATAAAACAAGTAATAGTTGTTAATAATATGTTTTCACCCATTAATCCCACATAAGCTTCTAGTCTATGAGAATACAATCCAAGATGGCGACGTGGTCACGCGTGGAGTCAGGATAATTCTAAAGGAGAATACTACACTGTTTAGAAACAAGTATTAACAATAAATTTTAACTGACAAGTTTTATGAGAGTCGAAGGTCGAATCCTCATTACTTTGTAGTCGTACTTAAAACAGCATTGACCCGGAGTGGGTTGAGCCAGCTCCATCAATCTATGCAAATGCGTCTCTCATAAAGGCCGGATAAGCCTAACCCTAAGCCTATCTTGATTTGAAGTTTATGATTAAGTGATCGCTAACTATTCGCTGTTCCAATGGCGAACTCTATAAATTAGGTTAGGCTTAGAGTTAGGGTTAGGGGTAGAGTAAGGGTTAAGGTCAGGGTTAGGGTAGAATAGGTTTTCCATGTTGGGTTCAAGGTCAGCTTTAAGCATCATCAGCGACATTTTTCTTTGTCCACCACATCGCTTTTTCCAATTCTGCAGGGGGATGAGGCGATTACTTTGTGAATTGACTCTCTTTGTTGACGCAGCCAGCGGAGACGTCTCGCGAGGAGAACCTTTGGGAGGGAGTTAATTTTGCAGCAGAAACATAGTGTGTTGTTTGAGAGGAAGTGATTGTCATCGAACACGGAGCATGCAACGCAAGCAGTGGTGATCGAAAGTTTCCAATCGCCTAATGTCTTCTACTCACATTACCAAGGACTTACTGCCATAAAAGAGAGTTGTTCGCACTCTACTTTATGCATAATAATCTGATAATAGCTAATAATGACATTATATTTGTTTATTACTTATTAGGTCATGGCTGATTGAACGAGAACAATATACTCCGGTTGATTAGAATAAAAGGTTCAGCTGGAAATTTCGTATGAATTCTCGAGTTTTACATGAAGATTCCCAAGTTTAAAAAATACATCTGAAGATGGTTAGCGATTGCATCTGTCGAAACATTGTGAGAATAACAAGTAAAATGAGTATAGTAGTCCGAATAATCCAAATATTTTAAAAGTAAAAATACTTATTCTGAATGTAAAATTAACAACAGCACAACATTCTTGCCGATTTCGTTGATTCGCTTTAGATAGTCACTAACACGGATCGACTGTTCGCTGTTATTCTTGGCCTAAACCGACGGAATAGAAAATACATGTATTATTTGGATTATTCAAACTACTGTCTTCATCTTGGATATTATTCTCACTACGTTTCAACTTATTTAACCACCGACCTTCTCTAGGTGCGTCTTGTCAAACTCAAATATATTTATGTTGAACTCGGGAATCTGTAATGCATTTTAAATGGAACACTTTATTTAATGCAGGGATGGCAACATGGTTGAGACAGAATAATTCCGATAGACAATCACAAAGGAGAATACCACACGTTTTAGAAACAAGTATTAACAATCAATTCTAATTGACCGTCTTCTAATGGTCAATCTTGGTTACTTTGTGCTTGCACTTAAAACAGCATTCACCTAGAGTGGATTGAACCGGCTCCATCCATCTATGCAACTGCGTCTCTCTCCAAGGTCGAATAAGTTTGATGATTTGAAGGGTAGAATTTCGTTATTTGCAACATTCGGGCACCCAGGTTGAATTCGAGGTCAGCTTTAACCGTTATCAGCCAGGTTTTCCAATCTTATGGGGAGATGGGGTGATTGCTTCGTAGATATACTCTCAATAGATAATACTAATGAGATACAAGTTTATTAATACCTCTACCCGGTTATGGCTAACGGAACGAAAACAATCAAACTTCATCGATTAAATAAATCATTCCGTTCAAAATTTCGTATAAGCTCCCGAGTTCGACATAAATATTCCGAAAATAAAAAAGATTCATCTGAAGAAATTAGAGAGTGCATCTGCCGAAACGTTGTGAGAATAACAACAAAGACGAGAATATTACTCCGAATAATATAAAAGTGAAAACTATTTACTGTATATATGAAATCAAAAGCAGCACAACATTCCGTTCGAAATTCTGTACAGATTTTCGATTCTGACATAAAGATTTGTAATTTCGGCAAGATACACCTTAAGATAGTCCGAGGGGGTACGGGCCGAAACGTTGTGAGAATAAACTCGCAGACGAGTTTGAATAATCCAAATGATACGAATTAGCAATCCCCATCTACAACAACTCCGAAACATAATAAAAAACACATATTTGTAAATGGAATCCACGTTTTGTTCATTTCATTAGAGCGAGAAAAATATTTTAAATCGAACACACGTTCTTCGATTTTTGTTATTATCAAATCGATCAAAAATGTTCGATAAGGTTTTCACTTCTACAGCCTCGTTTATGTGGTTTCTTCCATTGTTTTCGTCTATTCGTTTATGCGGTTACTTTCATTTCTGAGGATATATTAGTTCGTCTATTCTCATTTGAATAAATTCGCTTTTAGAAGTAAATTGAATTAAATTTCCTGTTGTGGTTTTGACATTTGCATGTCGACGGCCTTAATCATCAGATTCCGTCGATATCATTGTGAAAGGTTGTAATAAAAAAAACACGTGTTACTTGGAGCCAAGCTTTATTTAACTAAACAAAGGGAATATAAAATGGTGGCAGATATGGCCAGTTTTAATACGCGTCAGCTAACAACTTCCGGCTTCGGGAGCACGTATGGAAGCCCATACGAATGTAATATAACAAAGGTCAGAAAAGAAACGGGCGCTAATTTGAGTCGCCGTCATCTGTAGAAGAATTGTCTAGAGAAAATGCTGCAAGATTATTTCATTAACATCGATGAATTGTCAGACATGTTGTGACGTGATTATTCCTGAAACGTAGAAACAATACCAAGCAAAAGGAAAGATCAAAAGAGAAACACACACACGTTGTTACTTCGTTGCTCTCTGAATGCGTACTGAGAACGACACGTTGAAAACTGAGCCTTTTATTTACATAACAAAATGGTTCAGGGGAGACAACTCCTAAATACAAAGCGACAATATTACATCTCTTCTCACCTAACAAACAGTCAGATTTTGTTATATACATATACATATATACATAGTCCACGTGTATGTGTGCGTGTGCATGTGTGTAGGGTTACCGTCCATAAGTTCATAGTTCGATATGTACAATGTGCGTAGTAGGTCTCTGTGGATCCGCTCTGATTTCAAGGGGGACCTTTAAAAAACATTTCGCTGCATTAAATAGTTGATTCGACTTGTTGTCTCAGTCGAAAAGGCTTTTTTTCTAGGACGGAGTAGAAGCTTTATTCACTTATTTATTTATCTGATATAATCCTCGAGCCATATTGGTGAGAGTCGCTCCAGCATTAGATTGCGTCTTACCACTGGTGGGTTATGTTTTGGTGTTGTCGGTGTGGGTGGTACTCGCGTCTGGCACTCATGTCTGCAGTCTGAGTTTTCCTATTGTGGGTGTGAGTATAACTCATCTCCAGAGTTTGATTCTACACCTTCTCTGGGAGAGCTATCTGGACTTATTCGCTTAAAGAGAGAAAAATTTCGGGTGATTTGGTAAACTTCCTCTTTGTGCTGTCACCATGCTACCCTTTATACCGATAATCGTCAGTTGTTTGGGGCGAACGATGGCGATAGCTTACTGAGACGTTTCTGCCTGACAAGTACTTTGTCACCTAGGCAATGAGGAGATGCCTTTGTCTTTCTTTTTGTGTGGGCATAGGTCTTCATTTTCTTCTTCCCTCGTGCATCATTCTTCGCTATGTAGGTGTGAATCGACCTTGGCATGGGTTCTTTCAGAACAGCAGGTATGCCGATTTTCATCTTCCTTCCAGTGAGGGTTTCGAATGGAGATGTTTTTGTTGTACTGTGGGGGTTGCCCTGTATTGCCTTAGAAAATGAATTAGTTGGGGTTTCCAGTTCAGGCCCTCCACAATGGTGGCGCGAACATACCTGTTTGGGGTTCTCATGAACAGTTCAACCTCTCCATTCGCCTCTGGTCACGCAGGGGTAACTCTTCTGTGGCGGAATCCTGCTAGGGTGGCAAAATCCTTGAATTCCTGCCCTTGGAAGGGGGGAACCATTGTCAGACTTGACAATATCGCGGTATCCTTGTCTGGCAAAGATTGCGTCGAGGCGGGGAATGACCACTTGCTGATGTCGAGGGGAGTATCTCTGGGAATCTGCTGTAGTCGTCGATGACGACTAGCACATAATCTCCAGATGGGAAAGGACCTGCGAAGTCCAAGGAGATTTCAGTCCATGGGGCAGCAGGGAGTTGTGTGGTGCGTATGGGCTCACGGTGTGATGATGTTGAGTTGGAAGCTTGACAAGGGATGCAGTTGCGCACTGTCTCCTCAACCAGCTTGTCAATTCCATGGAACCAAACCGTTTCCCTCATTATCTGCTTTTTCTTAGCAACGCCTTGGTTTGTGCGGTGGGCTATGTCTACGGTTCTCTTCTCCAGGGTGGACGGGATCACCAGGCGGTGACCTCGAAGGATGAGACCATCATGTGCAGATAGTTCATCTTTGACATGTGTGAGACTGGATAACTGCGGGTCGTTCCAGTTTCCATCCGAAAGTGCAATCATCACTTTCTGTAGCAGGGGGTCTTTTCCCGTGGCTAGCTTCACCTCTTCGAGGGTGATGGACTTAGGTATGGCATGGTGAGCACGTATCTTATATATGCCTCAGCCGAATTGTCTCTCTCGGGTTTGTGGTGAGGATGTCGGCTGAGGTAGTTGGCGGGGTTCTGGTCAACTTTTCCCGGCTGGTATACCAAGCTATACTCATATGGCATGAGGCGTAGGCACCAGCGTTTGATTTTGGACGTAGCTGGTTTCAGACTTTTTACAATACCGAGAAGTAGTTTGTGGTCAGTGGTGATAGTGAACCTTGACCCATACAAATAAAGATGAAAATGCTCAGCAGCGTATACAACGGCTAGCATTTCTCTCTCCGTCTGCGAGTATCGCTGTTCCACATCTGTGAGAGCACGGCTGGCATAATATATGATTTTCCCGTCTTGTGTAAGCATTGCCCCTAATCCAACGGGGCTCGCGTCTACAAAGATATTTGTCTCCTTGTTTTGGTCAAAATAGGCCATAACTCCAGCTCCAGTCAGAGCCTTTTTTAAGTTATCACTGCCCTCTCTTCTGTCTCTGACCACCTCCATTCTCTGTCTTTTCTTGTGAGTTGTCGGAGTGGCTCGGTGACAGTGGCATAGTGCGGGATGAACCTGGTCACATATTGGACCATGTCCAGGAATGAGCGTACTTCTCCAGCGTTGGTGGGCGATTTGCAGTTTGCAATTGCTGCAATTTTGTCTGGGTCTGGTGACACCCCTTTTTCGCTGAAGGTATGTCCAAAAAAAGTGATCTGTTTCACCGAGAAAAGGCACTTTTTCCTGTTTAGCCCGGCCCCGGCATTTTGTAGACGTTCCAGTGTGAACCTCAAACTGGCATCATGTGAGGCTTGGTCACGTCCGTAGACGATAATGTCGTCTGAAAGGTTTTTGATCCCTGGAATGCCCTTCAAAAGATCCGCAATGGCCTTTTGAAATATTTCTGAGGCTGCATTTACTCCGAACAATAGTCTTTTGTATCGGAATAGTTCAGCGTGTGTGGTGAACGTGGTGATGTATCTGATGGACTCCCCCAGCTCTAATTGGTAGTACGCGCTCGACATATCTAGCTTGCTGAACACCTTTGAGTGGTTTAAATATGCAAACAAGTATTCCACGGTCGGCATGGGATATTTGACTCTTTGAATAGCTTCGTTTGCTTTTCGCATATCTATGCAGATTCGCACGCCACTCGGTGTTTTGGGCACTATCACCACGGGACTTACCCATGGGGTATGCCCAGTAACATCCTCAATCACGTCCATCTCCTTGAGGCGTTTTAGTTCCGACTCAACGTCCTTCCTCACGTGGAATGGTATTCTCCGTTGTCTCTGTGTCACCGGTGGACCGAAGTATTAATATGCAGCTTAACAGTGGGTCCAGAAATCTTTCCCATCGTTTCGTCGAATAATTAGGGGAATTAATCCGGGATATATGTTGTCACATTAAACGTAAAATTAAAGGATATCATATCCAGTGCCTCAGCAGAGTGGGCACCGAGTAAATTTTGTAGATCGTGTCCGAACAAGGGGGTTTTATTGTCGATGACGAACATTTTTGCTTTGCAGCGTCTTCCTTTAAATTCGATTGAGTAGTGATGAATCCACGGACCGGCATAGCTTTCCTGGACCGATAGGCAAATATGTGTAGCAGTGCTGTGTATTTTCGGCCTGTACTGAAGACCGTCGTATGTGTGTCCAGACATTTTATTTACACTGGTACCGGTATCCAAAACGAAGGTCACTGGGGTATCATTAACGAGGATGGTGGCTGTGGGTGTTTTTGTCGACGTGGGAGTTTTTACTGTGTTTACAGACTCATCACTCGACGTAGAAAGGGATTCAATATCATTTCGATATGAGTAGGAAATTTGTCTTACCGGTTTTGAATTGCACACTTTTGCGAAGTGGTTCTTTTTCCGACAGTTCCTACATTCTTGTCCCTTAGCAGGACACGTCACATGTGTTGTTGAGTATCCACAGTAGTGGAAGACATGTCCTGAGTCTTTGCCACGTGGCTGGATCCTCGGAGTAAACTGGCGATTGCTGCCTTGTGTGTGTCTGTAGTTGCGTTTTTCATCGGTATTTCTTTTTTTCTTTTTGTCTTTTTCTCTGCGTGTGTACTGCTTGCGGTCTCGTTTATTATTATGGGACGACAGGGCACGCACCACCTCTTCTCGCTCGATGTCTGCAGCTCGTGTGCGAGCTAATTCAATTGCTCTGGCCTCGTCTAACACTTGTTTGAGTGTGGAGTTGTCTCGTAGTGTCCTTCGTCTGACCTTAGAGGATGAAGAGAACGACACGTTGCAAACCGAGCCTTTTATTTACATAACAAAATGGTTCAGGGGAGACAACTCTCAAATTCAAAGCGACATTACTAACAATTTTATTTTAATGTACGAATTTCATTATAGGGTGTTCGCCTTGGTAATCATGGTTAACCGACGTATTAACTTTTTTTATTTGCTGTCCTTCTGTCTTGAAAGACAATGGATACACCCTGACAAGGTGCTTGTACGATCAGTGATTTATAGGTAAGCAAAAATTGCGCAATCTATACTGCAATTCTATATACATTTTATCGAGAACGCACACATATATTAGCATTTAGATGTGTGTGTGTGTGTGTGTGTGCATATATAGAGAGATTAATATTTCGCATTCAATTGACAATTGAAATCAATATATTTTATTTCTATAATTTATTTAGTGTTCATTTATATTTAATTGAACCGATTACATCTGAAGAAGTAAATTAAATTAAAATTCAATGTTCGTCCAAACTGGACTTATCAGGTAGATATCTGTAATGGAGAGCGGCCGACTGAGATAAATGCAGACACTTGTCTGCGCCGTTTAAAGAAGCAGCGTCTGGTATGCTGTGTGTGTGGTGCGAACCCGAAAACGTTCGCTGACGACAAAAAAGAAAGAGGAGTGGGAAGAGAAAGGTGTCAGAAAGTCAAATAAGGTTGTTATTTTAAGATTCGGGCAGCGGCGTCGAGAGAGAGATTTATGCAAATTAACTTGGTTTGCATGCGTCGCATTTTTTTTTAATAAGAGAAGGAAAATGAAGATTCGGTTAGAGATGTGAAGATCCTTCTGAACGTGGTATCGTAAAGCGAACGAAAGGAGAGAATAGAGCTGGATTTTTTTATGTGGGACTGAACGACGTTTTTTTTTACACTGGAGAGAGATATTAACATTCATTTGAACTTGATCTTGGCGACACCTCTGTTTAACTGTTCTGATACTATTTCTTTATTTTATCTGTTGTGGTCTTGAAATTTAAATGCGGACACTGGATAAAACAAAGCCGATACGTTTGAAATAACATTTTTATACTGTGAATCCGAAAAGGTTCAGTCCTAGTTTAACTGTGTTAAGAAATATACGTATATATGCCGAATAATGTCTGAAAAGAGTGTGTGCTAATGTATGCGTGAATAAGTTGAGAGAATGTGTCTCACATACACTTAATTTTGTGCGTACGTTACGCGTGCATGTTTTTAGGCGAAGCGAGGAAGAAATAAGAGTGAGAATACCTTGGTATGTCGGCGTTTGTTGTCCTGATCTTAGCGCCTTCTAGCGTGGCGAAAAGCTAGATAAGTAGGTCTGAGCGCCGTCTTTTATTTGTATGTGTCAATGAGTGTGTGAGTAGGTCGGTATACGCCCGGAAAATCAAATACGAACATTTTTGTTCTCAGAACGATTATGTAATCGTTCTTGGAAAAGTAAAATTATATCTGTAACATAAATCTTTGACGATCACGAAATTTGTATTAACAGTGCTAATTATTAGATGGCATCGGTTGTGATGTTAAAGGTCAGAGTAAAAAACGGACGCGTATTTAAGTCACTGTGGTATCTTGAGATGATAAATCTATATCATTGACTTTTTCAGACATTACGAAAGATGTATTATTTATAACATTGTTAGTATTACTGTTCACATTACGGAAGCGGATTTTTAGTTCGTATATGCTATTTCCATTCTGTAATCAATACGGCGTAATAATGTTGACACACTGGTTCCCGTTAGATCACTTGCCAATACTAAATGGGTGACAATTTGGGAATACCAAGTCCTGCATGAACTCTACGTTCATCTCAACATTGTTCCCAGTCGTCCTGTATTTCTTGCCACTGGAATCAAGCTGACTGACTCAGGGGAGGTGTGGTTGTGATTGCGCAACCCTTGCTTCACAATTACACGTGCAGTCACCCTTACATGGGGTATCGATTGTCTCTCAAGACTGCACGGAGGCTATGAGTATGTTTCGGTCATCAGCTGATCGTTTCTAACGATATATGGATATTAAATATTGTAATAAAAAACACGTGTTACTTGGAAGCCAAGCTTTATTCAACTAAAAAGAGGAATACAAAATGGTGGGAGATATGGCCAGTTTTATACACGTCAGCTAACGACTTCCGGCTCCGGGAGCACGTATGGAAGCCCATACGAATGTTATATAACAAATGTCAAACGGAGGAAAAACAGGAAGAATATTTGAAATTCAATTGAAAATTATTTCATTAATTAGATATATTATAGTCTTGGTTTAATTAAGAATTCCTTTAATTTATGGTTCAAATAGTTTCAAGTCAGACTTTTCGTTTTAGAAAATATAATATAATTAGATTATATACTAGTCTGATCAGTATCAAGCAAGTAGATGTCTGTTGCGATATGACATTTGAATGCCAACGGCGTTGATTATCAGGTGCCGTTTATCGTATTGTAGAAGGACAGAAGGAAAAGTGTGTAGATGTGAGTCGTTCTCAACGATTGAAAGCTTGTCTAAAGAGGATGTTGCAATATTATTTCATTTACAATTTATTGCATTGGATCTTAAGACCATTTTGGTTTGCACTTTTAAAAAGTATGAATAAGAATAAAACCATCATTATTCCATCGTTTATTTGTTTCTTCTTTTATTTTATTTTCTGACTTTTCTCGTTGTTCGCAAAGAAAAATGAACGGAATTCTATATTAGACTAATAATTGGCTTCTCAGAAATATTCGAAACACATATAATCCAATAATAAAGGAAATAAAAGAAAAATATAACAAATGATTTATGGGTGCGATTTAAAAACTGAGCAGCATTTAGTTATTTAAGAGGATCCCTACACAATAATTTCTTTACATTAGACTTGTAAACGACAATGTTGTAGTCAGTTGCGTAGCAGCCCCGTAGTATTGAGTTCAATTCCTTTCATCCATTTTTTTCATTTTTTTTCCATTTATTCTTTTTTCAGTTATTTTCTCATTCATTTTGTATATATTTTTTCATTTATTTCTTCATTTATTTCTTTATTCATTTTTTCTTTCATGTTTTCATTTATTTCTTCATTTATTTCTTTATTCATTTTTTCTTTCATGTTTTCATTTATTTTTCAGTCATTTTTTTCATTTATTCGCTTCGCTATTTTTTATTCATTATTTAATTCATTTTTCATGCATTTTGTATTAACTTTTTTCATGATTATTTTTCCATACGTGAACTTCTTCTCATAATCAAATGTAGGTCCGTTAAATAATTGCTTTTCCATTTTTTATTCTCTTACTTATCTTAAGACGTGTTCGATATATAATAGTATTTTATAGACCAACCCGTGCGTAGGTGTTCCCTTGTTCGAGTTACTCTACCAAGGCTGAGTAGTCTTTCCGATCTTACCATTACATCACTCTCAATTATATCTATTTAATCGGAGAGTTTGAATTACTTACTGGTAAGTTTGAATTATCTACGAGGCAGTTTGAATTAACTACGAAAAAGTTTGAATTACCTACGGGAGAGATTGAATTACCTACTACACAATCCTAGAGTCCCTTTGATCTCTCTATACAAACGTGTATCAGAACAAACTGACATTAAGATAGTTCAGCCTACAAGTAAATCCTGACCAAATATTAAAAGTAAAATAGTATTCAAAGCCGTAATAAGGTCCATCGACATTATTTTTATTATTTTTATTATTCTCATTATTTTTATTATTTTTATCATTTTTGTTATTATTATTAACATTTTTTTATAGTTATTATGATTTTATTAGTATATTTTAAATATTATTCATATTAATTTTTTTTAGTATTATTATTGTTTGCTTTAATTATTTAGTTAATTATTATCATTACTTTTATTATTACTATTTTTATTATTATTATTATAATCTTTTAAATTATTTTTATTATTATTTTTATTATTATTATTATTATGAATTTTTAATTTATTATTATTATTTTATTATTACTCTGTTTATTACTATTATTATTACTATTATTGGTCTTATTATTTCAGTATTTTATTATTCTTTTTATTTTAAATTATTATTCTTATTATCATAATCAATATATTATTTTAATTATTATTATTATTATTATTATTATTATTATTATTATTATTATTATTATTATTATTACTATCATTATAATTATCATTATTATCACTATTGTGATCATTATCATTATAACTATATTATTATAATTATGATTATAATTATTATTATTTTTTATTACAATAATTATTATTATTATTATTATTATTTTTTATCATTTTTATTTTTTTTTACTATTCCTTTTTATTCTATTATAATTATCATTATTATTAGTATTATTATTATTATTTTATTATTTTAATTATTTTATTACTATTATTACTATTTTTTTTACTTGTATTTTTATTAATATTATCATCATTATCATTATATTCTAATAATTATCATTATTATATAATTGTTATGTTATCATTATAATTATTATTTTGTTATTATAATAATATATTTATATCATAATTTGTTATTATTCTAATACTTATTATTATGATTATTATTATCATGTTTTTATAATTATTAGTTTATGATTATTATTATTTTTTATTATTATTTTTTATTATTATTATTGTTTTAAATATAATAATTATTATTATTATTATTATTATTATTATTATTATTATTTTTATGTTAATTAGTATTACTATTATTATTTTTTTTACTTATATTTTCATTTTTAGTTCTATATTGTTATAATACATGCTATTTTTATTAAATTATTATCATGTTATCATTATAACAATTATATTTTTATCATTATATTATTATTATAATTATTATTATACTAATAAAATTATTATTAATATCATTATTATGTTCATTTTTATTATTTTTATTATAATTTTTATTATTATTATGTTAAGTTCTTTTGAATTCATACGAATATTATTATTTATATTATCATAATTTATTATTATTTATTAGTATTTTTATTATTATAGTACTATTTTTATTATCATCTTTATATTTATTATTGTTATTTTATTATTATTATTATGATTATTATGATTATTATTATTATACTATGATTATGATCGTTAAAATATTATTATACTATTGTTATTATTTTTTTAATCATAATTTTCATTATTATTATAATTATATCATTATTTATATTAATAATATTATTATTATATTATTTTTGTTATTTTTATTATTATTTTTTATTTTATTTTCAGAATTATTATTATCATTATTTTAATTATTTTTTTGTTTTTAATACTATTATTATTTTTTATGATTATTATTATTATTATTATTATTATTATTATTATTATTATTATTATTATTATTATTATTATTATTATTATTACATTAATTATCATTAATATTATTATCATTATAATTATAATTATTACTTATATTATTGTATGATTATTATAACGTTCATAATTATCATTATTTTTATTATTTTTTAATTACTTCCATATCATTTGTGTTGTTATTATCTAATTATTTTTTATTATTTTTATTATGATTATAATTATTATTATATTTATAATTATTAATATTTTTATGATACATTTTATTTATTATTATTACTATTTTGGTTATTATTATGAATATTATTATCATGATAATTTTTTCATTTCTTAATTTTCTGTTTATTGTTACTAATATTATTGTTATTATTTATATCATTATTACAATTATAATAATTCGTGTGGTTTTTGTTTATTACGTTTTATTATGTGTGTCATTATTTAATTATTGTTATATTATTATAATTATAATATCATTATTGTAACTATATAATTAATATTATTGTCAGTAGTATTATCATCATATTATTTTTCATTATTATTATTGGTATTTTATTATTATCTTAGGTGGGGATTTAAGCATCAAGATGTTTGTTCACATTACATTTATATTTCTGCATGTTAGTCGATGAAACGGGGAGCATGGAGATAATTCAAAATGCAAGCTGTTCGAGGAATGAAGTTATAAAAGTAGAAGATGGTTAACCACCTATGGCACTCTACACTAAAGAGGTGTAATTTTGCTGCTAGTTAGATTGCGCGGGACTATATTTGTCGAGGTGTGCAAGTGCATTAAGTTCATCGGGGCACGTTCAGTGAAGGGATGCAACAGTGCGGCGATCTGAGAGGTGTTGGAGCTTGGCAGACACTGCAAGACCTATACATTCTCTTTTGCACCTTGGAGGAGGTAGTGGTTGGTGCACCGGCGAATTGTGGCTTTTTAGAGATATAGGATACTGGTAGGTGTAATAAGTTTTCAAGCCTGGCAAAAAGCGTTTACTTTAACCGCGGCAGATTTGATTTAGACATTATTAAATAAGCTCATCTTTTAATCAGTCGATCGTTTATTGCAATATATGGAAATGAAATCTCAAATATAAAACAGCAGGAAAACAGACAAGATTTTCTATTGATCAATATTCCACATTTCATTGAAATTCTTTGGCATTAATTAATGAGATTTTTGTTTTGTTTAAAGAAAATGTGTTTTTTTGGTTTTGGCTTATTTTCCATTGAATTACATTCGATTTGCCAGAAGAAAATAAAATTAGACTTCATATGTTTTCGAGCTCGACACTTCAGGTAGATGTCTGCTGTGGTTTTGCTATTTGAATACCGACTGCGGTAATAATTAGATTCCGTCGATCGTATGGTAGAAGGTTGGGGGGAAACGGGCGCTGATTTTGAGTCGCCATCATCGGTAAATGAATTGTCTCCAGAAGATGCTGAAAGATTATTTATTCTACAGTGATGATTTCGCAGTCATTACCGACAATCTTATTTTAATTGACGAATTCGAAAAATTACATTATGGGAGAGTTTATTTATTGTTCATCTACATTCGATTGAGTCAATTATTTTACAATTGGTTCGTGATAAATCTGATTCTGGAAGTTTTTTAATGAAAATTGTTTTAATTAAAATTGTGTTAATTAGAATTGTTTCAATTAAAATTGTTTTAATTACAACAGAGTTGCTAATTTGTATTATTTGAATTATCAGGACTACTGTTATCATCTTGGATGTAATTCGCACAACGTTTCTGCCGATGTAACATCCGATCTTCTTTAAGTACGTTTTGTCGATATATGCAATATGTACGGATTTTCGAACAAGACCCCTTATTTAATTCACGAAGTTAGCTTATTCCTGTTATATAAGAAATCTGAAATACTTCATAATTGTATTCATAGTAGTACCAGTAGTGACAATTTACCATGTAACATCCTGAAGAACTGATTATTATTTAGTATTTTTATCCGTAGCGATAGGAAGTGACGTGGATCAGTAGTTAACAACACAGACTGACAACCTGAGTGTGCCACGTTCGAATTCAGTTCGTTTCACAAAGACATTTTCACTTAGGACGTTAGCAACACTCCTCTTGTAAGTACCCGATGTCTTTTTAGAAAGAATTCTAACTAGAAAGATATCGAGGAAACCTATGCCAACTATAGCATTATCTACTTCATACAACATGAATGAATGATACGTTGTCCCACGAGTCTTTGTGGATAATTCTAGTATGAATTATCGGAGCCTATTCTTGTCTTAGATGTGTAGTCTTGCTACTTATAACTATTTATATATATATATATATATATATATATATATAATATATGACCAAATATTGGGTGATTTTTAAATTTTTTTATCAAAAACAAGAATAACCAAACTTATTTCTTTGTTACTAGATTAATCGTCTCTCCGCACTGGTGGTGTTGGCGGCCATGATTCAAATTCCGGTGTCGAACGAAGAGCCTGTCTCGCTACTGTAGGTTAAGTAATATTGGTTGGTCGTACATTTAATCCATATATATATATATATATATATATATACTAATTATTTCCTGTAATCAATTATGAACAGATAGTACATTCTGCTGCTCTACAGATTCCTTCTCCAGTACTTTTTTTTACGTAAAGCGATTCTTTGTGATCGGTGACTTTTTCTTATTTTAACTTTTACAATCATTCGTTTTTTCTGGTCTGTTAGTTGGCAATATTTAAGAGTCGTTCAGAAGATTTATTTCCGTAGAACCCCATTTGTGTTATATATATATATATATATATATATATATATATATATATATATATATATATATATATATATATATATATATAATTATTAATTGCAATATATGCATTAGCATATACTATTAGTGCCCTTTTGACTTTACAGTCTCTTTAAAAAGTTCAACTCGATGATTGTCAATTAGTAACTAATTATAATTATATTATGAATTTAGTTTTTCATTTGGTTTCGCCCGAAAATGAACCACTGTATGCTATTGACATAAAACTGTTATTTGGCTCACGACAAACGAAACGGACTGTAAAAAACTATCACACAGAAATGTTACATTTTTGGAAATATGAAAAAATATAGATCAAAATAATAAAACAAAAACATGGTTATTGGAATATAACACGAGCCTGACTTATATATATATAAAATATGTTGTCACTCTCTTTTCACCTCAATATACGTCTTAAATAGTTCATTTCCCCCCTCTATCCATATATGTATTACATATGTTGTCACTCTCTCTATATTTGTATTAAATAGTAAGTGTGAGTTTCTCCATTTTCATTTTCAAAAATATAATCGTTTTGCTTGGATGCTTGAATAAGTCTGGAGAGTAGAAATACATTATTTCACCAGTGATTATGTGATTCCGTGTTACTTTACTTTATTTTATTCTTACTCTGTTCATTACATTGAGCAATCATACTCGGATTCCTTTCTGCAATTCATTTAACTCTAACACATATATAGGAATATATATATATATATATATATATATATATTAATGATTTTTAGGAATCTTTACAGTTCAGATCATTAAGAAAGAGGCCTTCTAAAACTATGTGTTAGATGCAGATATTTTTTTAAATTAAAATCAATATAATATTTTTTAACGTTATTTCTTTTCGTCAGAATTCTTCGTGGTCTTGTTAATGTGGCCCCTGATGTTTTATGGACTCACAGTGTAATACATTTTTTTAGATATCTGCATCTAACACATGGACTTTAAATAATTTTTCCTGTTTCTTTATATTTTAAACTCTAAAGATGCGTAAAAAATTAACTTGCCCAAATTATGTATATATATATATATATATATATATATATATATATATATATATATATATATATATATATATATATATATATATATATATTTCTGACGATTTAACTTATTTTTCACATCATATTCCAATAAATAGCATATAGATAATTATTATATTAGTTTACAGCTGTTTAATGCTACTTTGAAGTAGAATATTATTTGGAAACTGATTTAAAAAATGAGAGACACACATATAGGAGGACACTTGAATTCGTACTAGACACTGTCATTTAGTGTATAAGGTCAGTCTGTACAGGGGGTTGTTAGGACAACCTGACATGAAGATACTTTATTCTACAAGTAAGCCTTGACAAAATATTAAAAATAACATATTATTCGCAGCCCAAATTAGACCCCTCGATACGTCTTCACAATGGTGACTTATACAATAGTGCCCCTTTCTCCAGGTAATGTCACCTCAAGTAACAGCACTAAACTAGATAATCCACCAGACTATATCAATTCTTTTCCTAGAATCTGATGAGACCAAAAGTAAAATATGTGCTTTGAACTGCTGCACTAACACAAAGTTTGACAGTTAAAATAATCTTTAATAGAATATCCGAATATCTATTTATCTCATATAGAGATCAAGTTTAGCTTCAGGAAGTAAAATTTTAAAAAAGAGAGCATAGATATATACACACACACACATATATATATAATAAAAAAATATACATAGCCTAGATGTAACATCGATCTACACTAATGTACCTGGTAAAAATGCCTAAACTTACTTCACACACATCTAAAGAAGATAAAAATCGACCGACTTTTTCCCCCAACAGTTTTATAGAAATAATTAGACTCATCACTGACGTAACATATTTCCAATTTAACGAAATATTTTACAAACAAAAATTTGGACTCCCCATGGGCAACCCCCTTAGCGGTGCATTAGTCTGCCTCTTTTTAGAATTCTTAGAATCTGGCCCTTTCATATACAGACTACACCCTAACATCGAATACTTTAGATATATAGATGATATTTTAATTTTCCTCCCCACAGACATACAAATCAATAATGTTAAAGATAGACTCAACACAGTAAAACCCTCCATAAAATTTACCCATGAGACTGAAATAAACGGCTCGATACCCTTCCTAGATACCCTCATAATTAAGTCCAACAACAAACTAGAATTTAAGGTACACCGCAAAAACAATCACAAAAATGACTATATACAGTTCTACTCCCACCACCATAGCAAGATCAAAACAGGTATAATTATAGGCTTCTTCCTACGCGCCCTTAGAATATGTAGCCCCCAACACATAGATGTAGAAATAAAGTACATTTTTAATTCCCTAAAAACACTGCAATACTCCACACATTTTATATTAAATGCCAAGAAAAAAGCCTCCTAAATATTCTCCAGGAATAACACAAAAAAAATCAGACTCCAAACACATCTCTCATAGACTAACCCCTTCTCGTACTCACGCATCCCAATAACACATCCATATGCAACACGCTTAACAAACAGTACAACTCACATATCAATCCATAAAACAAACATTAAACACATCAAGACATTTCCAAATAAAACCCACATCCCACATCTGCTTATACACTGTCCCATGCAATGACTGCCATCAATTTTACGTGGGAGAAACACAACGTGAATTAAAGAAAATATTGAATGAACACAAAAGGGACATAAAAAACAACAACCCTCTCAGTTCACTTTTCTCCCATGCACTAGAACATGGTCATGCCTTCAAATTTGAACAAGCCGAAATCACAAAATACATCCACAACAAATCTCGGCGAAAATTGTTGGAAACTGCACGCATCACCGCCTCCAACACCATCAAGCAACGAAATGGCTTCTTTACCCTATCACCCTTAATAAGCAAAATCATCCTTACTGAACAAAGACTTATGCCAGATCATAGATAACATCTATTTTTATCTCTGACCTTAATGACACTCTCCCACTTACACCCACCCTTCCTCTTTCTCCATGAATCTTTATTTTTTCTAACTCATTCTTTTTCCCCCCATATTTTTAACACAGCAAGCCGATGAAACTTTCTCACTTTTCAAAATATTTCAAATATTTTATATCCTATCACAACAAATATCCCCTCTCCCCCTCACCCATTCACCCGCTCAACCACTTCTTTCGTACCCTCACTCTTCCATACCTCCCACTCTCAAATCCTTTCATTTTCTCAAATCCTCTCTAAGACCGTGACTTTCACCCATCCACCAAAATCACAGGCCCCCTCCTTCTCTACCCACCCTCCATTTCTCTGCATACACCTCCTACACATACATCCCCATTCACCATGAACCCAAGCATTCCAACCCTTTTTTCACCTTCAGTCTTGACCGCAGCCACCTGTTCAAATGCCTCCCTATTCCCTCTCCTCCACCCCTCCACTCCCTCACTCATTGCTATCCACATTATTCCCGCTTATCCCCCACCTCTTTCTCTTACAACTAGCCACAGTATCCTTGCTCACCCCCATCTTTCCACTCTTCCCCACTCATTTTCATAAACATTCATTTTTAATTCCTCACTACTGACTCCACCAAGCATGGACGTCCACCCTACTGTTTTCTCCAGTAGTGGCTCCTATTTTCTTCCCTTCTTCCCAATATGTCAACCCGATATGTGTTTGTACTTGCATGACATTTTTCTTTATTTTATCATCCTGATGAAGTCTTATAAATAAAGACGAAACGTTGATGTACACATTAAAAAACATCCCTTTTGGGGTTTCCTTTTTCATTTTCCCATAACGTCGGATTACCTTCATCCTTCTCTTCCGATATATATATATATATATATATATATATATATATATATAAATAAAGAGAGTTTGAATTACCTTGTAGATACTATCTTCTAGTGTCTTTAAAAGGCCACAAGAAAATTATACTATAGCATATTAACTGGTCAATTAGGGAGAAAGAAAACTAATGTTCCTTACTTCCGTACCAATGCAACGTTTGACAGGTAAAGGAGAATTTAAATGGAATATCTGAATATTTATGTATCTCATATAGAGGCCAGGTGTTAGCTCTAGGAAGTGGCCACTTGATTACTGAGAATTTCGAATAAAGTAAAATGAAACATACATATATACATATATCTTTATATATATATCTTATATATATATATACATATATCTATATATAACTCATATATATATATATATATATATATATATATATATATATATATATATATATATATATATAGAGAGAGAGAGAGAGAGAGAGAGAGAGAGATCAGTTCATATTGTATTCCAATCATTATGGTTTTATTTTTCTACATTTCCAAAAAACATAACATTTTTGTGCGATATATTTTTACGGTCCGTTTTATTTGTCTTGTGCCTAACAACATTATTATGTCAATATCGTCTCTGCAACACTACAAAATCATCAGAAAAAATCATAAAGAGTAAAAAGATTTTGGATTAAAGTGTCTTGAAAAACCTACACTATACAGTGGTTTATTTTGGGTTAAAGTAAACAAACAACAAAGAAAAGAGAGCAAAAACTCACACGTTGGGGAAAAAATTCAAAATGGCGTATTAGTGGGTTCCCCCACGTGTGAGTTTATATATATATATTTATTGGAGAGTTTGAAGTATCTACTGGAAGTTTTGAATAAGCTACTGGAGAGTTTGAATTAACTACACAACATTATCTTATCAGGATACTTCACTCTACAAGTAAACTCTGAACACATATTCAAAATAACGTAGTATTTGAAGTCCAAAGAAGATCACCTCAATACGGCTATACTAGGAATGCTGCCTCTTCCCATAGTGATGTTACCTCAAGTAATAGCGATTAGCTTGATGCTCTACAAGACTAGATAGATTCTTGTCTTGGAATCCGATAAGACCAACACACCACAAGAAAGATATAATATAAAATCGTCTATCAGGAAGAGGAAAATTAATGTTCTTAACTTCTTTACTGACTCAACGTTTGACAGGTTAAGAGGAACTTTAATGGAGTATTCGAATATTTATGTATCTTATATAGAGATAATGCTCTTAGAAGGGGCCCCTAAACCTACGAAATAGAAATATACAATAAAATAGGCACGTATTTTACTCGTTAATCATTGTGTAATAGAAAATATATAAAAAAAACTATATATATATATATATATATATATATATATATATATATATATATATATATATATATAAAATGAAATAAAAAAAACAAATCAAAAGCGCTTTGCTATCGAAACAAAAATAAGACAAATCTAATAAAAAATAATAAAAATAATTAAAAAAATAAAATATTTTTTTAAATACTAAAAGTTAAAGCTGGCGGGTTGAGAATCGAATTTTATTCGCTAATTCTTATGCCTCGTAACAATCATGTTAGTCGAATTAAGAAAACAACTTTTTTTTTAATTTATACGTTTCGATATTAAATCACTGTTATTAATTATTGTTAATATGTAGAACACTTTTTCATATATATCTATATAAATATATATAGGAAAATAGAACAATAAACGTACAAGTAAATAGCACCAAACATTAATTCATTATAAGCTGTTAAAAATAGTTATGCAAATGCATAGTCTATATACATACAGTATTTTAAACGAGTATTGCGTCTTAGTTTTAGTACAAAATAGAAAATATTATGCTCGCCATCAGTTTATAAGATAGAAAAAGAAACACCTGGATCAGACAGCACACTGAAGTAAACTACATCATCACTACCATAAACATGGCAACACATAGATGGGCAGGTCACCTTTTGAGATGTACAGATAACAGGTGGACATATGTTGGATAATAGCCTCATGGGATTGGACGTATCTGTTGGAAATCATTGGTTTGACTTGCGCGAATTAACGCGGGTGCAGTCGAGTGCAGAATAGGGCTTGTTCTCACAGTCAGAGCTAACAGACGTGACAAGGTTACCGTGTGATGAGACCCCAGATCAAGGGTCAGTCTGCACCTGCGAGAGGCTCTGTGACGTCACTCGTTCTCGTGAGAAGCGAGTTTTCGTCAGTCTGGGTTTTTGGAAGCAAACCGATGAGACGTGATTGTTAAAATGTAATTTACAACAAATAAGGGAAATATTTCCCTTAAGGGAATACAAGCGAGAGAAATCCTCCCCTCTCTCTATGAATGGTTAAGAAAATAATTGTTAACTAACTACGATAAAGTAGTGATTTGCTATCTCCCTCTCTCTCGACGTAGTGAATGACTTCCAGTGTAAATAACAACGCTTGTAATAAAATGAATTAAATTTAAAGAAGAGTTTGTCTTCGGAGTACGTCATGAGGCTTTTGTTGCAGACGTCGTGGTTCGCGGCAGGAAGAAAAGAAAAAAGAATTCATCAAGTAGACGACACGAAAACCCTCTTCAAGGCGAGGGAGAAATCTAAGGTATGCAACACATATACAGCGACAGAATGGGCGCCGAAACAATAGAAAAGGCCTTGAAAAAATTTAAACACCAGGTTGAGAGACTACCTCGATAGTCAACTAGGTCCTACTTGGCTACGCCTAGTCAAGGATAAAAATAGACGGAAATACATCAGGGAAGTGGTTCCTCTACCAGGAGTGAAATAAAAATACCTCGATGATGATCATCAACATCATCATCGTGGTATTTTTATCATCGTGGTATTATGATGATAGTGACGACGACGACGACGATGATGATGATGATGATGATGATGACGACGACGACGACGACGACGACGACGACGATTATGTTTTATTGATGTAAATAAAGGTAGCTATTTTATGGTAACATAGTTGTGATAAATAAAAAGTATATTCTCATTTATTTACTTAGATTGTTTCAAACTTAAGAGTGTCAGACCGAAGGATGGAATCTCCAGTAGAAATAATTCGTCGCATCTCCAAACAGGTTTCTATGGCAATCCTCTCGTTCCCTGTCCACTTCAAGAAAACTGAACATAGTTTATAAAGAAAGTCACGATTCCCGCTTACCAAATAACATCATCTTTAAGTTGTTTCCAAGTATAATAGTTTATTTGTTTTCATCCTCTCTGATGGTATGTGCATAAACAGACCTGCACGCACTTCTCCATATTGGTAACTGCCTAAACAACTCTGTATTTTCCTCATCCAGAATCACTCGATTGATCGATCGGTCTATATATTTATTAGTAGCATGTTTATTCGGCGCTGCCCAGGGGGGGGGGGGGCATGAACAACAAAATAGAAAAGTTAAAAATGTGTGTAACATCATTATCCTTATTTACCCTTTTCTATCTCTTTATCTCGATATCTGTCTATCTTTATCTCCTTCCTAATCTACCCCCTTTTCACTGTCGTTTTCTTGTTTCCGTTCTCTTTCTCCCTCCATCTCCCGGTCTCCATCTCCTTCTTCCTATACACGCAATCATTCTCTGGTGTGGCCTTACAGGGCTGGAAAAAATAACACGGAAATAAAGTAATTAACAATAAATGGTATTAAGGAAAGTACAGAAGTAATGGGTTGACAGAGACTGCTTCCTCACTACGTTTCTCTACTCACCTTGGCTCTTTAGTCATAACGACTCTATTCATAGTTAGAAGAGTCTATACAGTAACGGATACCGGTTTCCTGACAAAAACTGCACCAAACATTCATGTTATGTTTTCCCTTTCCCTTTGTGAAACTTAATCATCTTCTGCAAACCAATATTCCCAAACAATTTTTTCTCTACAAAATAACAAAACTAAACACCATAAATAAATACTTCGACATATAAAGAACTTGAAGCATAAACACTTTTACCAACATGACCGAACCTGACATAAAATAACCCAGAGAGGGTTGAGATGCCGTAAAACAAAACAACCAAACCAACTGGTATCAAAACGTTTACCAACATTACTGGATTCGGGATGAAATAACCCGAAAACTGTTGATATGCTATAACAAAACAGTCAAACCGTACGGTAAAAATGAGGGTAAATAATCATAGCACTCCCTATCACCCTCCTAAATATCATACGTACTGATTCGCACCAAAGGTCGATGGAAAAATACTAGCTCTAAATGTCAACTCCCTGATTTGCTACCCCCCCCCCCCCCCTAAAAAAATAATGTCACGACAATCGTGTCCATATTTTGTACGAGGTCATGCTGAAAAAGAATATATCAACGTTTTGGATGTGTAATTACTGACTTTTATGCGGACACACACAAACATACAACTACACTTTATTTATACAATAAATTATTTCAGACTAAAGTGTGATTGACCGAAAAAGAGGACCAACAGACATAGCCTCTCATAGAGATAGCGTGGCGCACCCCTACCATATCTCTTGTGAATCTGCAATGAAACTGAAAACCGTTTATTAAGCAAAGCACGATTCCCACCCAACAAATGGCGCCATTTCAAAGTAAGTTCCAAGGAGGATGGTTTCTTTGCCGATTGGTCGGAATATATTGGTCAGCAGTCAGATTGAACTGGTGTGAGCGAACATAAACAGTTTCATAATAATAATCGATCGGTCAGTGCGTATGGCTACCGGCGTGGTCTGGACGCATTACAATGAACGCGCCATCGATTTGATTGTCATCTGAGTTCATCTCGATCAACATTACTCACGTATTTTGTATTAGGCTACACCCACACATAGATTCCAGTTGGACATCCACGCGCGCTCCAAAGGGAATATTAATTATCGACCACTAGAGCAGCATTTACTATTATGTCTAGCAAAACGAAAGTTTTGAACCGGTAATAAGACAAGAATTTATGATCATAATGCTTATAATGATATCATACTCGATCACTAACACATGCATGCTATGTAATAGAGTATACAAGTACACATAAAAATGAAAGGCATTTGTGTTTAATATACGAAATTCATACAATTATTTAGAAATAAATATTTTTTTAATTGACCCATAAACACATGCGTTTCATGTCAAAATGTGAACTTATCAGTATGGGTAGAGAAAATCTCGTCAGATCGCACGATTCGAACCCTAACACGAAAGTCATATTTCACTCAGTAGTCGGAGTTCTAACCGTTGTGGAAATAGGAGTGTAAATAAAAGCCTAAATGCCAAATTTAGCGGGCATATTAGCAAGCTGTCAAACGAAACTCAATAGGCGGTGCCTAGACGATTGCATATATATATATATATATATATATATATATATATATATATATATATATATATATATATATTCATATATATATATATATATATATATATATATATATATATATATATATATATTAGTGTCAAAAGAGTAATAATTTATCTGTTCTATGCATATAAGTAATAGATTTGTAGTAATCGTTTCGTTGTTTAAATATATATATATATATATATATATATATATATATTATTTTATATAAATGTTTAAATTTACAGAAAGGTTTACACAGTAGCTCAGTAGTGTACAATGCCACTTTATTAAATATAAAATGATTGTTGTTCTGAAAACATTACAGATTTCGTTGGAGGACATTTTATACATACAATTGTTTTGCCCATCTCATAAGTATCCATTCCTATTAATACGAAGGTCATAATCACTTACGAAAAAGGCCTCACCAGTGCATATTTTTATTACTGACAATCAGTCTGACAAAAAGTTCAAAGTGCGTTCATATTCATTTAATGTATATATTTCTGTGTTCTTCTTTTTTCCATTCGAACACAAAAGGGGGCTTTACTAAATTCTATTTTAAAGTAGTTACAATTCCGGATATATTTTTTCGATTTAGCTTTTTCGTTTTGTAATGTTTATACTCGATCGACGAGCCAACAAAATACGTCATAATGTATGTATGAATCAATAATTGGTTGGTGCGCACCGTAACAATCGATTAGCCTATTTATTTCTCTCTTTCTTTTTTACGCAATTATTTACTTCTTTTATTATTGTTTATCTATCTCATAAGTGTACAATTCTCCCTATTTCTATTTATCAATCTAATACAAATAACTTCCGTTTCTGTACCAATCCGATCAAGTCACAATCTGTTTACTATTTTTTATTTTAACTATCATTTTATCCTATTACGTCATTAGTTAGTATTCTTCTTTTTTAACTGAGTTCACCTCAAAGAAGGCAAGTTGCCATTTTAGACGTGTTGGGCTACTGAAAATAAGGGTGAAATTTTAAGGGGATCATCCTACATTGGGAGCTGTACAGCTAAAGGTTATTATTTAAGATTCACGATATATAATTTCCATACTTAATTAATTGTATTAGAATCGATTTATTTTTAGGATACATATATTAAAAACACAACTTGTTGAGCATTCAGTTATCCAAAAAATATTATTAATTCATTGCAGTATTATTTTTCTACTCATAGTTTTTTAAATAATTCTTTTAATAATAAATCATAACCATTAGTATCCGCAATTTAATTATTATTATTTGTACTCACTAGTTAGTCTCACACATGGCATCGTCAGTAATTACTCACCGATAACAACCAGTTGTATTTCCTGAGTGACAACAAGCCTTTCCAGATTTCCAGTATTCTTCCCCTCTTTCTGATTACCACCGCAAATAAGTTTGCGGTATCGCAACATCCCCTTACTGTTGCTTTCTCTCTTGAGTGGTGTCAGCTTAGGCCGGCACACTTTTTTAGGGGGAAGCTTATGATGTTTCTTGCAATTTATGTTCATTTTTGTGTTGATGTGATGTTTCTTGCAGGTTTTGTTCCGTGTTCCGTGATGTGATGTTCTTCCTGTGGTTTTATTTTCTTCCTGTCGTATATTCCATGTGGCTGGTTACCATTAATAGCTTATGCGTGTGGTTTCCGCATCCGAGCATTTTCCTTAAAATTGCTGTAGTTTTGTACATTGCCGTCCTTTGTATGGTCTCAGTGATCCCTTTGATTCTAATTTCTTCCAGTCTTTGATTCAGGTTTTTTAGAACTGTTCCTAGAGTTCCTACGATTATTGGTATTATATTGACTTTCCTCATGCCCCATATCGCTTACAGTTCCATGTATTTGGTTCGTTTTACTGTCTCCTTGATCTTCACTCTGCTGTCTGATGTGACGGCAAAGTCTACGATTTGGCAGAGTTTTCCTTCTTGTCGATTATTATGACATCCGGTCTCTTTGCTTATATCAGTTTATTTGTTTGTACATCCATATCCTAGAGGCGTTGTGTTTTCAGTTTTCCAGTACTGTCTCTTGTTTATGTTTAGACCATTTGTCTGCGTGTTCCAAATGCAATTGTTTGCACTGTTCCCAGTGTACTGCTTTCCCCACATAGTCATAGTCAAATGCTAGTGTACCCCAGGGATCTATCTTTGGACCTCTACTGTTTCTGATTTTCATAAATGACCTCCCTGATGTCATTGAGACTGAGATAGGAATATTTACTGACGACACCATGCTCTACTCTCGTCATGTGGGCAAAACCGACGCTCACATATCTGAGGCAGTGGCTGAATCCTTAGAAAATTACCTCCAGTCTGTAGTGGATTGGGGTAAAAAATGGATGGTAGCTTTTAATGGCGCAAAGACAAAGCTACTTTCCTTCAATAACTGCAAGAAACCTCTTGAACATGAATTGGAACAAATACATTGAATACATTTCCAGGTCTGCTGCAAAGAAGATGGGATACCTCTACCGTGCTAGTAAACTTTTCACACATGACATTATCCTATATCTCTACAATCTCACCATCCGCCCATGCATGAAGTATTGTTGCCACATCTCTCCCTCTTAGACAAGGTCCAAAAATAGTCGCCAACTTAATAGGTCCCTCACTATCCACCATCGCCACAATGTTGCTTCCTTTTGCCTGTTTTACAAGTACTTCAATGGATTGTGCTCAGATGAGCTTGCTGCTCTGGTGCCCCCAAAACGTAAATTCACGAGACCAACCTGACAATCTGCCAAATCCCATCTATTCAATGTGGAGGTCCTCAGATTCCGAAGAGCTTTCTACTCCAAAATATCTTTCCTCGTGTGGCTAGACCCTGGAACTCCCTCCCTGTTTACTGTTTTGCTGACGGTAATGACACGTCAATTAGCGATCGACAGGCAGTGACTAACGCGCAAGAAGGCGGTGATAAAATTCAGACATGCGCATGAAGGCGTCTTCCTTCACTGCGTTATAGTCTCTTATATATATATATATATATATATATATATATATATATATATATATATATATATATATACATAAAATATTATTTTTACAATTCTACTTATAATGAAAAGTTAGTGCTCAATGTATGAGATAGCTTGCATTTTTGAAAATCACTTAGTAAAGTAAAAGAAAAAAACGTTTAAACTACTTAATCATTCAATATATATTGTCTGTCTCCAATTTTTATTTTCATCATTGATTTAATCATATATATATATATATATGTATATATATATATATATATATATATATATATATATATATATATATATATATATACAGCGATGTCTATGGGGAATAAATAATTAATATCTATTTATAATTATCATTATAAGTCCCTTTTACTAAAGGCTGGGCACTCTGGGTGAGTTTAATAACAAGCAGTACTAATAGCCTCGTGCGAGATCCAACACAGTTTGTTGCTGTAAGATCACTTTCAACTGCTCGTCAAAAATACCCGCCGACTCGGTATTTACAAAATGTAATTCCTCCTTAATTATTAGCTAGTTCGCTATTAAATTGTGATCGGAGTTCGAGCCCCTCGACCGTTGAGAATTAACTTCCTGCACTGAAGATTGCGTTAGCATAAAACATCGATGTCTGTAGATAATAAATAATTAATATTTATTTATAAATATTATATATATATGTATATATATATATATATATATATATATATATATATATATATATATATATATAGTAAGCTATGAAAATATATTTATGGCAATAAAGCTACACAGAGGCTCCCGCGTTTCATCCCCAGGGGAATCTTCAGGCTAAAATGCATCGAGTTATTTTTGCCGTGTGTTTTTATATACACGGCTTGCTAATTAACCAATCAGATTCTTTGTTGTTCTCTCAGCCAATCGTTTGGCGTCCCGCGAATAAAGGATTTGTTGGTGTTACTTCCTATATCCTGTTCTATTGTTCTGTTATCATAGATTTGCCTATATCCTGTTTCCTTTGTTGTGTCAATATAATGGGTGAATTTATTTCAACACGTGGTTCCGTGTATTAATATTTTCGTTTTTATGTTTTTGTTTAGTTTTGTTTTATTATTTGTTTTTTTATTTATTTGTTTATTTATTTATTTATTGATCGTTAGCCTAAGGTAAATTTATTTCTGTGCAAGCAGCTGTTTGCTATCTGACTTCTACAGTTTAATAGATTTCGAGGATCTTTAAAATTTAGGATTTCAAATTGTTCATTCAGGCATAATCTAGCGGGTCGTCTAAATTTCTACATGTACTGGCCTGTCTTACTATTTTCCATTCAATTATTGGTGAGCGCCAATTTTCTTTGAGCTCCCAATAGTGATTTGCTAGTGCTGCTTTAATTCGGCGTTCTCTGTTTTTAAATGTGCTTTTGTGGTCATAGTATCTGGTCTTAAAATCTATGGAGGTCATACCCACGTAGTATTTCTTGTTATTTGGTCTTTCCTTGGCAAATATTGTTGCTTGGTATACTATACTTTTGGTAAGGCATTTATTTTGTAGTGGACAAAGTTTACGATTTTTGCAGTTACTTTTTTCTCTTCATTGCTAACTTTTTCGTTTCTATTCGGGTGGTTATTATTAGTGTTTTGTTTGTTTCAATTAGTATTGTTTATATTTTTGTTCTCGTTAGTGCTATTTTTGTTATGTTTTCCACTTTTTTCTGTAAGTTGTTATTTTTCCCTCTATGTTGTTCTCTTTTAGTATTTGTTGTTGTGTGCCTTAATTATCATTTCTAGGTTTTCGCAGAAGCTGTAGGATAGTTTTAGGTCATTTTTATTGAATATTTGATGCAGGGGATTGGTTACGGGGAAGTTTTTTTCAATCAGATTTAGGAATTTTTTGCCCAGTTTAGTTTTTAGCATTTGGTTATAGGGAGGGGTATAGTTTTTGAAAGTAAGCTACTGAGAAGAGTCATTTAAATCAGCAGGCCAAGTACAGTCTCAAACAAAGACAACAACAGTCGCACGAGAGTAAAACAATCGAGTGCTATTATACTGAGTTTTGGCATTTTTTAAAAATATATACTTCCCTCCCACATGATGTGACACAAGGTCGGAAGGTGGGATTGGAAAGCCAGCGGCCGAAAAGGTGAGCACTCTGGCCTACAAAAATGCCTGGGCAGCCCCGTCATCATTCTCCGGGGAGGGACGCTTCTGGCGATTAGCAATAAACTAACCTCTTCTCAAAGGGTGAGAAAGCAAAGCCTGAGAGGGTGGACCTCTTAGAACTGCACAGGACAATCCTTTAGACTGTTGGAATCAAGACCCGAAGACCAAGACGGTACCGCCTATAAGGGAGTAGCATCTATCGGAACGGATACAACAATTTGATCTTAGCCAAAAGGTCAAGATAAAATATTTTGCCATTTAATGATATTCTAGAAATTTATATAATTTGTAAGTAACGGAACACGTTATTCCTTTCGCTTTAAGCTCTCTATGTGTTTCTATCGTCACTGTTACTCTATGTTAATTCAACCACTCTCTAATCATAGTTAATGACTCCGTGCTCAGTTAGAGAAAATGTGACTCTATTTGTAAAGCGTAGTAATCTAATTTACATACCTATTCCTGTACACCTATGTAAATAACATGGTAAAATAATGTGTGTCTTTACTTCTATGTGAGACTAATACAAAATAAGTATACTTCTATATAATCATACTAACACAAATAATAATAATATAGAAATAAAGATCATTTCAAGCTTTTATAAAGTCTTGGTAAAGCAATTTAAGCCTTTACAAAGTTTATCAGAAAACCCCAAATAATATGGCTCGACCAAGTGACATAAAAATAAACCTTAAATCACTATCAGACTACCAACTTGAAAATGATATGAACAACACCATAAGATGGGATCTTCAGACAGTAACAACTGGAGATCAGCATGATGTTTACAAGACTAACGAGTAAGAAATTATGATTATAGTTTTGATGGTGATTCTGATGGTGATTCTGATGGCGATGATGATGATGATGATGATGATGACGATGATTCTGACGATGATTCTAATGATGATTCTGATTCTGATGGTGATTCTGCTGCTGCTGATGATGAAGATTATGATGATGATGATGATGATAATGATGATGATGATGATGATGATGATTCTGACGATGATGATGATGATGATGATGATGATGATGATGATGATGATGATGATGATGATGATGATGATGACGACGACGACGACGACGACGATGATGATGCTGACGATGAGGATGACGATGACGATGATGCTTCTGCTACTGATTATATCAACGATGCACGCAATTGATTTGATGGTGATTCTGATGATGATAATGACGATGATGATGATGATTATTCTGACGTTATGATGATGATGATGATGATGATGATGATGATGATGATGATGATGATGATGATGATGATGATGATGATGATGACGACGATTACGATGCTGATGATGATGATGATGATGATGATGAGGATGACGATGGCGATGATGCTGACGATGTGGATTACGATGACGATGATGCTGCTGTTGATTATGTCAACGATGCACGCAATTGATTCGCATTATTGGCTACCACAAAAGAAAAGTTTTCTTTGAGATAACCGTCCTAACTTTAATAAATAGAAGTGCCAATATATTGCGATAATATCAAGATGATCACCCAAGTATATCACCCAAGGCAACCAAATACTCGTCGGCATCATTAAACAAGAATGGATGATGCCAATCTTAAAGATAAGATTTTAAATTCTAAAGACCCTTTGGATTTCCCGGCAATATTAAGCCGATCATCAATTCGCAGCCATTATTTCCGAATTAGGAAGCGAGATAAAACCAATATCCACGTTATCTTCAATAACGGATTGAAACCAAACAAGTGATTCGCGCGCCGAAATTATAATCTGCTGCTGCATATCTGGGAAATATGAAAAGAAAATGAAAAAAATATTGATAAGCGTCCACACCTTTACTCAATTGATAAATAAGAACATTGTCATTCATAGCCACACTGATAAGTCGTAAAGGATGAAACAGCTATCTGTATATGACTGTAATGAACGTAAAGGCGAACGGCTTTTAAAAGAACGAGTATGTTTCGCGCCATTAGTCAGGAAAACGAAGTAATTCAAACATTGCCTCAGTGATAATGGACACCAACGCTGTTCGGGGCTAGGATCGCTAATGTCGCACTTATAAACATCTAGAAAAGGAAGGTGACTCGTCAGTACTCAGGATCAATGCTATGAAAACATTCCTGGTCGCAAATCTAATGATTTTACTGAGTAAGGTTTATAAGTTTCATAAAAAGATAATTGACGATTTTGGGTTATTATTTTGCTGGACTTTATGTTAAGACAAAATTCCCAACATTAAAAGGCATAGATGTATCAAGGCCCTTGTTTGCTATCCCATTTAAATCCGAATGAAAGCGGTCCCCCTTCTTAATTTTAAACTTTAAAATAACTATATTTATAATTAATAAAAATTCCCCCATATGTATAGGTTGAGCTCTCTGGTAGAAACAATAACAGTTTGCTCTAACGTCAAAACAATCCAATTCTGAAAAAAAATACATCATAAAGTTACTGACAAAAGATATGTAAACAAAAGTGTACAAATAGCGCTAGAATTAATTCTACACTCAGTGATAGGTGTGTTTGCAGAATAGAATATAAACTTTACTGCTGATCGCATATGTGTGTGATCTATCCTTGGTGTGGATATACTTGCTCATCTGGCCACACTGATGAGTTGTAGACCACGGAACAACTGTATGTAAATGACTATATATATATATATATATATATATATATATATATATATATATATATTGTTGGCTTATAGAGGGTTCGGTAGGAAAACACGAACTCGGATTTTTTACAAACAGGCGTATTGAAACAATTAAAATACAACAAAAAACAAGAGTGGTTGTCCGTCTGTCTTAACTGGCAGTATAGACTGGTACGGTTCCAGGTATTTACTTCCTTCTCACCGCAGGAACATGTGTCATAAAGCCAGAAGGTAAGGAAGAGTCACCTCAGCACCCCATAAAAGAGAATTCTGGCCCCTAAAAATTGCCTGGCTAGCCCCGCGGCATTCCCCGGTCAGGTGCGCCTCAGGCAGTATGCAATAAATTTACTCCACCCCAAAGAGGGAACGCAATGTTTGCGAGTGTCGACTTTCTTGAACTACCCAAGAGTAATGCCTCAGCCCGACTGATATAAGCCACCGAAATGGCCCAGTTTCTGTCAAGCTGTGGTGGATCAAACACTTAGAAGCATAGTCTCCAAGTATTTATGTTGAGTAGAAGCGTTCAAGTAGTCCGTAGTGATAAGGTACTATAACACATTCCTCCTCAGGAGTCACAGTATTATTTTTTGGGGGGGGGGGGGATTGACGCGATTCTTGAAGTAGCTGTACGTCGAAAGTGTCATATCTGGTAACCATAACTTCTTCCTGTAGAGTGATGTCGGTGTCTTCCGACAATCGTTACCTAATTTGATTTACGTATCACTTACGAGAGAACGGTGGTCTTCTATTAAATTTAGCTTTGATTACCTTCAGCCTTTTAATTATAGATTTCTGATTTTGGAGCACCTCTTTAGCTTAGAAAAATGTCTTCTTTTCCTTGACATTCAACTTCAAGACAAGTCGTCTCATATTTCATAGTTTAAGCTCATGTATAACATCATTGTGTTGTAGGTTAAGCGATTCCAGTTCTGAAACCATGAGATCACTGTCTTTAACCTTCAACTAGTTATCTAGAGAATATGACGTAATTTCATTCAGTTTAGTGTGAGCTATTTGCAGCGTGAATTTTGCGTCCGTATGGGCCTTAATTAACCTTCAACTGTTTATCCACAGACTTTAACTTAATTTCTTTCGGTTTAGTGTAAGATATTTGCAGTGTTCATACATGCTTTAATTTCTGCAGGCAATATATCTTGAGTTCATTTCATACGATTTTAAATGATTGAAACAAATTCCTTCTTTCGTTTTCCTGACTCGGTCGTCAGACTTTTTATTTTCTAGCAAAAAATGTTTGTTGGTAAACCGATAAGTTTACCCATTGCATCAAGTGTGTGCCAAATAAATTGTTAGTATTTTCACACACACATTTTTAGTTTCTTGGTAGTTCTGTTTAATGAACGTAAAGACGACCGGCTCTTAAAAGAACGAGTCGGAAATAATTTCACTCTCGAAATTATTTTTTTACACGTCAACGTTCTGGCGATTTTGTTTGCTCTTAGCATTGTCGGTTTTCCTGACCTTCTCCATGTATGCATATTGATAATCGACACGTCTGAATTAGAATCTAATTGTAATTTTACATTTGTATTCAGGAGTTTTACGTGGTCATATTTTCTTATAATTCTGCCGTCCTTTTCGTGCGTTTTTGTGGAGTTAACCAGGTATTTTCTGTCTATTCTTTCTGCAATGTGAATACTGCTGTCCGACTTTATTACAAGTTAGACAGATTTAAAAACGTTATTGGCAATCCGTTTCCAAATGAAGGTATCCGCAACGGAAACAGGGGCTCGGCGGTTATTTACCCGGTTTTTTTATTGGACTGGCTTGTTTGTGTAGCGGCGTGGAAATAATCTCTTGTTTTGTTTTTAGCTGTTTTTAAAAAAGTTGTTTGAATGTTATTTTTGATGTACTCTTTTATGTGCGCAATGCCTGATTCTTTAATGTCTTTAGACTCTTCTTTGACACTTATACATCTTTTGCATTCCTCGACTCATTCTGTAATCTTTAATTTGGTTGACTTTCTCACTTGGTTAGAACTCTATGTCTGATTTCTACGTTCTTCCTTATACAAGACCTTTCACGAAAACTAAACATATAAAGTGATCGATTAACGTGAACGTTGTGTAGTGTTCGCTATCTTATTTTTCTAAATTCAAACACGTCCATCGTTTGTAGAGCAGAGAAGTCTTAGGGCTGAATAATTCTGCTAAAAGCTTAACGGCTTCAGAAAAAGTCAAGTCACTAGTTTTTCGGGGTAAAGTAAAGTCCGCGAATTGAGTATGTTCGGTGTCCCCTGATTATCAGAACAGTAGTCTGCCTAATTTTCACAATGTATTTTGTATAGATCCTCATACATTCTGAAAATGAAGCAAAGGTTTTATCTTCGTCAGGGGAATAAGTAAAATTGTCAATTGCACGCCAAACGGCATTCTTAGAAAAGGCATATTCGTTCTCAGTATTTTGACCCCTATGCGATAATGTTAACATTGATAGTTTTATTTTTTGATAGCTTTGTCTTTTTTTGTTTCAGAAGTCTTTATTCTGTATTGTGTAGCCTCTCGTCGGTTTCTTTATTATCCCAGTAATGTTTTATGTTGTTCTAGTGTAAGCTTATTACAAATCTTTGATCAGCTATCTGTTGTTGTCTTTTAAATTTTACGAATTCTGTTTAAAAACTTCAATGTTTTAAATGTGTCTTCATAGCATATGATTTTTAGACGTTATTTCTTTTATTTTACGTTACTAACGTGATCTTAGTTGTAAAATAGACAGAGAGTACATAACCTTTTCTATTCTACCAAAAAATATATTTTCTACTTTTTTAATGTAACCGAATTATTGACGGTCAACACTTTAGTCAACGGAAAAAAAGGTTTAAATTTTTTCGGCGGCGGGATTTTTCCCTTTTGGGGAGAAACGAAAATATAATGTATTTTACTTATTGTTAAAAATAAATCGCAGTACAAAACAATCACTGACTTTTCGTTTTTGAAAGAAAATAGTTTGTCTTTTACGGAGTTTTAGTTCGCCGGTGAAGCCAGATTTTAGAACAATAACATTGTTGGGTAAATTTGCCATTGATTTCTACACAGTTTCCTTTTTAAGGTTCTAAAAAACACTTAATATACTTTGTCGCCAGTTGTGGCGTCCATTTTAAGATTCTCAAGAATCCTTTAATGTACCGCGTCGCCAGTTGTTTTGGCGTCGTTTATAATGTTCTAAAGAATCGCTTATTGTACCTCGTCGCGTTGTTGTAGGCCTGTAAAGGGGGCGGAAGGAATACACGAGTTTAGAGAAACAAGTGTATTAAGATGTATAATACAATATGAAACAAGAGTGGTTTCATGCCTTTCCTGATTACCAATATAGACTAGTGTGGTTCCAGGTATTTACTTCCCTCCCACCTCAAGAATATGTGGCACAAGGCCAGAAGATGGGGGAGAGTCAAGGAAGCACTCCTTAACAAAGGATCACTCTGACCTTTGAAAATTGCCTGGGTAGCCTCATCGGCATTCCCCGGTCGAGGCGCTTCAGGCAGTAAGCAATAAAATACTCAACCACAAAGAGGGGGGAAGGGAGAGGCCTATGCGTATGGACCCTCTAGGACTACACAGGACTAATGTAAACCCGACAAATGAAAGGCAACCGAAATTACCCAGTTTCTGTTGACCGGGGTGGGGTGAATCCAACACTAAGAAACATGTGCTCCCAGTATTTATGGTAAGTAGAAGAGTTCAAGTAGTTCGTATAGGTAAGGTACCATAACAAGATATATATATATATATATATATATATATATATATATATATATATATATATATATATGTGTTCGAGATATTTTCCTCAAAGCAAGCGTTGGGTAATTTTTATTTGCAAGTTATAGAAGTCGAAACAACGCATATGTATATTCTTAATAAATAGTTATTTAAAATCAACTTAGTTTCGTCGGTTTAATGTCTTCTGCAGAATTTGTAAGTTTTATAAACCAAAACAACGCATATATATATATATATATATATATATATATATATATATATATATATATATATATATATATATATATATAATATATATATATATATATATAGAGAGAGAGAGAGAGAGATATATACTTGTCACCCTAATCCGTTAAAATTAAAACTTAAATTCATTATTCTTCAATAGTTGAGCACTGTTGACGTCGGCTGATTACAATAGGCGTAACACTCTCACCGATTATGTAGTTGATCATGGTAGTCGCGAGAGCTTATACGTCGAAATTAGAGTTATAAAACTCATGACTTGGTCCGGGGTTTGCAATCTTACGGCCGGATTAAATTATTATCTCTACACTGACGAGAGAGAGAGAGAGAGAGAGAGAGAGAGAGAGAGAGAGAGAGAGAGAGGTGTACACATCCTTAGGAAACGTTTTTATTATAACATTTTGAAAAACACAAGAAACATTATGTTTTATATATTTATTGAATAAAGAAAACCCTTTTTCATAAATATATGTCTAAGACTTTCGCTGCTTTTAAAACCTTGTCTTCACTTTATCTAGCTTATGCTAAAAACCTCAAGAACATTTTTTTGTAGTCACAAAATATTATTTATCGTCTGTTCTTGTTGAAGGATTTTAAGAAAGTGAAATTGAAGACGTAGGCGCAGTTACGCAGATTTGAATTGAAAAGGCGTTCAAACATCTTTCACAAAACGTGTTTTGAATAGTATTATAGATTTTGAAAAGAAAAGAAACGTTCTTATATATATATATATATATATATATATATATATATATATATATATATATATATATATATATATATATATATTTATTAAATGAATAAAATCATTTTTTTCATAAATATATGTCTGAGACTTTCGCTGATATAACAGCATTGTCAAGAAGTGATTTCTTTTGTTTGTTTCTTTTCTTTTTTCTTTATATCGAGAAAAAAGAAAAGAAAAAAAAGAAATAACTCATTATATAAATGCTAAGAAGAACCAGGAAATGCGCCATTCTTTTTCGTGTTCACGTAATTCTATAACATCTGTTCGTTTGAACTTTTGCACGTATTCCTTTTTTCTAGAATTAATGTCAAAGATGCAATCAATGTATTTTTCATTTTTTGCCAACAGAAAAGTGAATAATTTCTAGCGTTAACCGCACCCAACTTTGCGATTATTTCAGAATGGTGACACAAGAATGTAACCAAAGGCAAGCAATTATTATTCGGAATTATTTCACAAAGATAGATTATGTAAATCTTTGCAATGATAAGATATTTCATTCGAGAGACCGTTCAGATTATTCCTCAATAGTAAGTCGATCATTAATTCGAATCCATTATTTCTGAATTAAATTGGATTATCCTCTAGAGCGAGGAAACGCGCTAAAACCAATATTACCGTTATTTCAAATAAGGGATTAAAACCGAACAACTCATTCCCCCGTCTTTCTCTCTTTCATAGCTGGGAAATAAAGAAGGATATATTAATACACGTCCACACCTTTGCCAGATTGATATGACTGTAAATTGGCATATATATATATATATATATATATATATATATATATATATATATATATATATATATATATATATATATATATGGAGAATGAAAAAAACAAAACTAAAATTATTTATGTATTCATCAACGTTTCGCATGTATTTCAAAGTTTCAATCGGGATGATTGATTAGAAGAATTAACACACAGGTTCGGTCCATTGTGAACCATAACAGTAGGAATTTAATATGGGTACTGCGTTTATGAAATATAATGAGTGTTTTCTTCAAACGAAAACATAGTCCTTAGAATTCAGAAAATGTGGTGCGACATATGACGTGAAAGGTATGGGTTTGTTTTTATTTTGAACAAAACATAACTGATTGAATTTTAAATGTATAATTTGTTTATGACATGAAATGTGTGTTTTTATTTATTTTTATTTTTATTTTTATTTTTATATTTTATTATCGATATGATGTGTAAATAAGGGCTAGGATTAAAATGTAATATTATGGTACAATAATATATTGGTGTCTGCGTCCGTGTCAGACTTTCATATAATGGAAATATGCCACAAACGTTTACAAGGTTTTTAAGATAGACACCTATAACAAGATATATTCTGAATCTACATTAACAAATTACTATATATGTGTGTTTCGATTTTAACAAAGGGAGTACAATGATATCGTAGGTTCCGTGTTCGCTCCCGACCTCTATAGAATCACATGATGCGACTGTGGATCTGAAACTATATCCTTTTAAATTACAAGTGTGTGAAAAGTATTTGTGAAAAATGCTTGTGACAAATATTTCTGACAAATACTGGTGAGAATTAGTTACAAATACTTGTGCCAACTAATCTTGACAAATAGTTATGTACCCTATTTTGCATTTTTTATATTTTTAATATTAAAAACTCCTATTGCGCGATATGCATTATTATAAAGATATAGATTCTGAATGTGTGCTAAATAATTATTGACAATTACACAGTTTATTGTTTAATAAAATGCAACCAATCCCAGATGTCCACCAAATTAAATAAATAAATATCTTAGATATAGACTATTACGTCATGTCATCTTATATTTACTGAGATCTTGGATATCGTGAATATTGAAATTAGTTTGCAAAATCAAATGTTCTTGCTTTCAAAGCGTTGAAAAGACAAGCTGAACAAGAACGCATTGAATGAGGCACACAAGAAAGAAAAAATGATAATAAATGTATTGAAAATCATAATACAAAAACTAATATTGGTCTCATTTTTATCCAAAATAGAACACCCATTATCTGTTTTATAATTAATTGTAAATAAAAATAGAATGCTATTGGAATAATTATTGTAAGCAATTATTTAAAATAATAAATTATTTGAATGTTAACAAATTACAGAATTGTGGAAGTAAAATTAGATAAATAAGCATTACACTTATTCAATCACAAATAAAAATAAGAAACAAATATATTACACTGATCCATTCGTTGAAAAAGTAAACCATAAAATTAATAATTAAATAACTAATTAATGAATCCCTTATTCGTCAGTTGGACATTGTTTAGATTAATATCAAGAAATCCTGATTTCTTGTATATAATCGTATCACAGTCAATGGGTTTCTTCGAATATCCGGCTGGCTTGGCAGGCCGAGAGCAGACCAAAGTACTCAAGGCGTTTCCACAAATAATGACGATAGAGAGCAGCTCGTAAAACCCTGACAATCAGCGATTGTCTCCAGTGATGCGCGTCATTAAAAGACAAATGCTGCCGAGGAAGTGACGCGTGGCCGAGCAAATCACTTCACTCTTTTTAGATTCTTTGTCAGTACTAATATCGTTGCAACACAAGAAACTTTACAATCCATTAATAATGAAATATTTCGTAAGCGATGCTGAAATATTCCTGTGTTTGATTCCAAATCATATAGAAATCAGTGGAAACGACCAATTTGATAAAGCATCCAAATCTCCCTTAGGCATGGCTCTGGAAACCAATGTTAAATTTCATTATACAAACTTGAAAATGAAATAAACTAAATATACATGAAAGTATATCTAACAACAAAGACAATGACGTTGGAGTAGCAATGAACATAACAAACTCGTAGCGATCAAAACTACAATAGGGGAATGGACAAAAGCTAACGTAAAGCCGAAAGTAGAAAGTAGTGTTATCCAGACTTCGCATAAGTCACACAAGGATTACACATTCTTTCTTACTTGAAGACACACAACAATCAATGTGCCATGCATGCCAGACTACATACACAACAAAAAAAGCCGTAGTTAATGCATTGATCTGGCTCCTATAAGGGAGACTTTTAACAGAACACGTATAATAAAGAGACTGTTAAAAAATTAAATATAGACTATAATGTACTTTTTAAAAGCAATTGACCTCTATGCAAAAATATAACGATCTAAAGATATATATAAATCCAACTTAATACAGCATTACATAATCTGAAACGGGTTGATATGTCATAAAACAAAGCAAACTAACAAATATTAGTATGTCTTGTTAAAATATATAAAGTGTATTTTCGATTGATTTTAACATTTTAATATTTAATCCTGGCCAATTTTCTCTTTTGGATTACTTATATGTCCCACTCAGATCTACTATCATTGCTACATTTAACAAGTACACATTATAAATAGTATTTTTTCGATATTAACAATTATTCCTAAGACGTCGAAATATTTTATAATGTACAAAATGGCGAATTTAATGTTTAACTCCGAACAACACGGGTAACACTGAAATAATAGTCGACCGCTGTAAGTGTGAATATGTTTTAGGAACATTAGTTTGAGTTTCTCGTTCGAAAAATATATAATTATTTGTATATTTCTTAACTTTCTTAGAGCGGCTGTCGCAAAATCGCGACAAGTTTACCACTTCTAATAGAAGATCATATTACACGTAAAACTGGTTTACTTTGCAATATAAGACACAAAAGCACACATATACACAATAATATCAGAAATTGAATAATATGTACATGAGAAAATTACAATTACATGGTCAACTTCATTATAAACGCAAGATGGCCGCCATGACAATATGCGAATCAGTCAAATTTTACAATTCATTTTGATAGCCATACTTATATGCTCTTAATCTCATTAGTTGGCTTACAGCCATTTAAAAAAATCATTTCTCTAGAAAAAGTATTCAGTACTCAAAAGGTTAATATGTTTATTTAGCTTATTTTTATCGTGGAGGTGGTAAGTTAAATCTTTGAAAACTAATCGATAAATTAAAGTAGTCTTAACACTTTACTATTAACTGCTGTTTGATTAATATTTAATTGATTATTGTGGCCCTGTTAAAGGGACCGAAATGAAGACACGAACACGGTATCAAGTAGAAACAAGTGTATTAAGAAAATAGAGTACAGAGGGCAGAAATATGCGCCTGGTAAGTAGAGTTCGACTATCTTACTGGATTCCGGCGAGAGTTAATTGCCGTTGACATTCATTTAGCAAAGAGGAAGAGTCCATGTTGTACATAGGTAAGTCACCATAACATTGACGCAACAATTTTAAAAGTTGTAAGTATTTAAGGAAATCGATTTGAGAAGAACAAGCGATAAACATTTTTAGCGAAAATGCAAACTGAAAGACAATGAAAGTATAAAACGACACAAATATGTGACGTCACTTCCTGCGATCGCGAGAACTAACAGTAAGTAATTACATTGTTAACAAGAACTGACAATCACAGGAATTTAGCGGGAAATAGCCATCTGTTTATTAACTGAATTATTTCCATCATCCTCTCCTTAATTGGCTGTTGCACGTGAAGTTTTCTAGAAAATATTAAAATCCATTGATTATGATCACAAATAATGTCATATATCGGTTTTATTTTACGGTATTTCTGAATTAAAGTATCATTTTCATTTACATAATTTATAAGATGATGTGTTTTAATGTATAACCACGCATCTCGGGTAATTTAATGTTAAAACACACAATAAATATTTGTGTGACGACATATCGATCCTTTAACGGGTTACTACTAAAACCAAATAGCTTTTTTTTTATGGCACAACAGTTCTTTAGTTAATGCAAACATACATCACCTCTATGATAAGATTCATAAATAGTGTTGCATACGCCTACTTAGGGCCGCGGCATTACTCGCTTTGTATACTCGTCCCGAAACGGGCCGTGGCAGTTCCCGTTTAAACACTCGTTATTTTTTTTAACATAACAAATCATATAGTTTGCATACCTTTAAATTTCTCCCTCGCCGCGTAGAGGGTGTGTGTCGTCCAGTGGGTGAATTCTTTCTTCTCTTCTGTACTGCCGTTAACATCGCCGCTACAACAAAACATTATGACGAGCTCCGAAGACAAACAATCCTTTTAACTTTCAATTCTTTTTATTACAGGTGTTAGTTATCTATCGGCTTGGAGATATTCACCAACGTAGAGAGAGAGAGAGAGAGAGAGAGAGAGAGAGAGAGAGAGCAAATTACTGCTTTCGTAATTACTTATCAATTATTTCCTTAGCTATTCGTGGAGGGGGGAAAGAGATCTTTCGCCTGTATTTTCTGAGGGAATAAATTCCCTTAATCAAATTGCTGAGTACATCAAAATCACGTCTGATAGGTTCGCCTCTAAAACCCAGATTGCTAAAACTCGCTTCTCAAGAAGAATGAGTGACGTCACGGACCCCTCTGATTCCCACGCAAAGGCCCATGACGTCACAGAGCCTTTCGCAGGTGCACATGGCCCTTTTATCTGGGGTCTCGTCACGCGGTGACCCTGCCACGTCTGTGAACTCCGACTGTGAGAACAGGCCCTATTCTGTACTCGACTGCACGGGCCCACCCGCGCTAATTCGCGCAAGTCAAACCAACGATTTCCAACAGATACGTCCATTCCCATAGGACCATTATCCAACAATAGGTGTGTTTGCTATGTTTTACGGTAGATTTAACCACTTTCAACGCCAAAACGCACTACATATTGGTTTCACGATATATTCATACACTTTTCGAGACAATATCCTTAATATTTTCTTCCATATCAACCCCTTTTCTATTTATTTTATACAAAAACACTATACCTCTTTGTTTACGGAATATCAACTTTTTCTTATATTATTCAATGCCGAAACAGAGTACATATTTGTTTTAGGACATATCATTCGATTTTCGTTTAATTTGATACCCTCAAAATAGTTCTTCGTTTCACGTCATACAAATAATATTTGACGTCATTTATCCTCAAAACACAATAGTTATTTGTTTTACAGCATATCAACTCTTTTGAGGTTAGTTAATGTGAAACCATATCAGTGTTTGAGAAAGGTACGTTGAACTGTTTGTTTGTTTTGCTTTACGGCAGACCAACTTCTTTTACGGGTTATTTACTGTAAACACATTTTCTGTTGACTACAATACTGGCTGCAAATTCTACGGTGACATGAAAAGCCTACTAAAAAATGTCAGTTTTTTGTGGTCGAAAAAAAAGTACTATTCTTTTTCACTTTTTACTACTAAGATTATGTTTATCAGCGTAATATAAAGAAACAGCTTCTAAAAAGCCGTATTCTATAAAGAAACATTTTAAAGATGGAAGATTTTAAAGCAACCACATCAAAATTGGTCAACTACCAAACGCACCA